>MNCI01008366.1:49437-162052 GCA_015680685.1 Gnetum montanum | reverse complement strand
CGGGCAGACACGAGAAAAATAATCTAACTCTGGAGGGATCAAACTGCCAAAGCTTCACTACTTCTAACTGGGATTCCAAACAAGGGAGAGCCGCATCTTATTTATAGATATGGTGGTGGACTGCGATATCGTGTACACGATATCGTAGGGAAGACGCGATATCGCGGGAGATGCGATATCGCGGCCTATGCGAATCACGTCTCATCACTAAGGCTACAGAAACAAACTGCAAGAATCTAGCTAAGGGTGTAATCAAAAGTTATCAGATTGTGCATCTAAGTGTTGTATTTATAGGACTATATGCATCCTGATACATCGTATTAATGATGACATAGCATGTACCACAACATCATTGCTATGATATCATAGATATGATATCACATCACAATAAAATTTGTCTTCATCATACCCCCACGACTAACTGGAAACTCATCCTTGAGTTAAAACAAAAGGAGGATAGAGTCCCTTACAAAATTGGGAGGTAGACTTGACTTGACATGATTGACTAACTACTTACATGACTTTAGAATGTTGCAGTGGTGTCTTTACAAAATTTAACATAGTTACATGATAAAACAAAACAAAATCAAAACTTGAAGTAGCAGGATGTAGCTCATGTTCTTGGTGGTGGTGGCTCTTCCATCAGCTGCTTCTCTTTATCATTAGACTTCTTGAATTGATATTTGTTCAGAAGTGCCTGAAGTTTTTCCTCCTCTGTCCTGGGATCATGTACTATCCATGCTTATTGAGCAATGTTTGATAGAGTGGATACATCCCATGGGCATGGCAATTCCAAAAACATCTGGTTGGCCTTCATGTACCAAGTTGCAAACTGCTACCTCTCTTCCTTGAAAGCTCTGGTTGTATTTCTTAGCTCATAATTGTTAGACATTCGATGAGCCAAGTTAGCTGCTACATCTTTTTGGTCCTAGTAGCTAGCTTTGACAATCTCGAGTTCAAAATTTACAACGTGTAATTTCTGTAGGGCATCTTTTCTATCGGCAAATTCCTTCTCCTACATTACATAGACTGCTACTACTTGTTGTTCTAACTTGTTTCTATGCCTACGTACTGTTAACATGGCTAGAGTAGCATATCAAAGGTTTGCTGATCTCATGTAATATGTTAGGTCCTCTATCTGCAAGTCTTTATTCTTTACTTTGACCTAGTGGACATGACCAAGGTTGTTCAAAATTGGCTGCCAATTAGGATTCTATGCTAAGATGGAACTAATTTTTTCCTTCGCCATCTAGATCTCTTTTTCACTTATTTATTTGTACATGCCCACCTAGTCCTTGAAACGCTCTTTAAGTTGTTCATGTTTCTTGGCCTTATTTTTCCATGCACTGATTTCAATTGTAAATTTTTGGCAAATGGCATGGACCTCCTGCATTAATAGGGTTTTCTTTTCATGGGCCAGGCAACTCATATCTTGGTTGACATAGACCAGTTGTTCTCAAAGTTGTTGGATGCTCTCCTTAAGAACATTGTTTTGCCTCTCAATGTTTGTCAATCAAGAATTATTAGTAGCTAGTTGATTATTTTCTTCTTGTAAGGTAGTGAATGCTTTGGCATGTACATATGTTTGAGCTTTTTCCACTGATGCATCCCACACTACCTTCTCCTTCTCCTTTTCCATCTTCATGTTCTGAT
The DNA here is from genome assembly GCA_015680685.1 of Gnetum montanum. NCBI lineage: Eukaryota > Viridiplantae > Streptophyta > Gnetopsida > Gnetales > Gnetaceae > Gnetum > Gnetum montanum. The sequence goes on along the minus strand of MNCI01008366.1, from coordinate 160,399 downwards.
TGATGAGGCATCTCACATGGTCTATTTTGAATTGCTCAAGTTGATCTAGCATTATAAACTATGTTGGATCCCTTCTTTTGGCTCTCAGGGTGGCTAGCTCCTCTTGCAATCTTTGCACTTCATTTTCTACATGCTCATCCCTAGTTTCAACCATGACCAAATTTATTTTTGTGGTGATCAAATCAGATTGAACTTGCAGTGATATCACTAGGGATATCAAAAAGATTTTACATTGCTTGTCGTATCTACAACAGTTTGTCCAGTATGTCTTCATATTCTGCAGGAGTCATGGAGGTACCAGCAAGCATTTGTGCATCTCTTGCTCTAGAAATATCCGTCAGCAGCACAATAGAGACATTAAACTATTCCTTGATATGATTGGTTATTACTTCAACTACTCCCACTGCATCTTGGTGTTGCATAATCATAACAGTGGCTCCTTCACCAATTTCTACCATGACTTGGAATGATGCAGAATTACTTGAGATTTATTATGCCTAATCATCCTCTTCTCCTGACTGTAGTAGAATTTACCCCCTTGTAGGGTTTGTAGAAATTATGGATATGATTGCACTTTCTCTAACTTTGTAAAGATCTGCATCCTCCCTTATTCTCTAGCTTATTGTTTCTGCAGTCTATTGCAGATGGCTCATTAAGGATCTATAGTCCTACAACAATGGTGATGAAACTTGTTATTGTTTCTATTCAACTAGTGGTTGGCTTTTGGGTCTTGCTTATTTTTGTTGACCGATAACTTGGATGTTATCGATAGGAGTTAAACCTGCAACTCCTTCAGTACCTACTGACTTTTCCAACTAATCCTTCTTAGGTGGCATTGGTTTTGAAAATTCTATATAGGAAGCATTATGAACTTTTCTTTAAGACATCATTGGTGTAGCCCAATATTCCTACTTGCTTGTAAACCTTATTTATTAGGCAAGGGAATGACAGTGTTGGCTTTCCTACCTTCTTCTCCTTGAACCACCTCTAAATTTCAAGGAATACTAGATGTGCGATGTTGGCATTGAATTTCCCCATCAAAATGACATTGCCTCTAGCCACATACGTTGGTATTCTATTGAGCCTTTTGGTTGGGAACAAGTAATAGGTTCCAATCTTAAAATATATCTTTTATTTGATAGTCATCTCATTGTATTCTTTGTCTTCCTTACCATAGGCTCTTAGTAGCCATAATTTCTTGGCATCTATATCAGACATTGCGGAAATTTGTATCACATTAGCCCCTTCATTTGGCAGATTTAGGACATTAGCAATTGCCTCTACTAAATATGATACTAAAACCCCTTCTATTTTTACTATGGCATCGACTTTCTTATTCTGCCAAAATTGATAAGTTTCTCCCAAATACCTTTTGCCATTTTTGGACAACACNTTGATAAGTTTCTCCCAAATACCTTTTGCCATTTTTGGACAACACATGTCATAGAGGAGATGCTTGAAGTTGCATCCTCATAGCCTCTAGAGAAAACTCCATGAAAGGACCAAAATTCAATTCCACAATGACTATGGACATGATAGACTTTTCTTATATAGCCTGGAGGCATTTTGGTGACAGTGTGAAGTGTTGTCCTTGTTTAGGTTCTTGTGAGACTTCTACCTCTACTTATGAAGAGTGTTTAGTAGCAGGATTCTATTGGTGAATGCTAAATGATTAAGCCTCCTACTATGTATGCTTTCCTTGGGGAGTTTGTTATCCTGTTTGGCCTCTCCCAAAACCTCTTTGTCTATTAACATCATGTTGGGAAGGTCCTTCTTTTGTTGGTCTCTTTGGGACAATCTACAATCAATCAAGAGCTTAAGATTACCAATCTTTAAATTGGCGTTTAACAGTTCATAATCCTTCTTGTACTCTTAGTTAGATCACATTTTTAATTTATTATGATTATAGACCTAGAAAAATTTTCAAAATGAGACCCCTTAAGTGTTACACCTTTAGTTACTATGACCTCCCACACTTATTATCTCTTTTCTTATGGTGCCTTAAAATAGGTAGAATGATCTATTAGGAGAATTCGTTGAACTACTTGGCTTAAATTTGATTAGTTCATGATGATATTTTTATTATTTTCCCTTACTTACCCTTATACTGTCTTTTGGGCATTAGAAAAATTTGAGCTCAAATTTCCTTAATGTTTCTACCATGTATCCTCCATGACTAATTTGAGCACTTCAAAATCAACAAGATTTAAGAATTTCAAAAATTGGAGCTATGGGAACAAAGTTATGGACTTTTGAAGTTAGCTAGTTAGAGCTTAGAAAGCAAATGGCAAAAAATTCTCTTATTGCAAATGTGAAGAATGAAAAATTTTGCTAACTTCCCACACACATATATATAATTTTTATAGCTGTGACATCATATCAATGATGTAAGAGAACCTCATACATCGCATTAACGATGTCACTGTCAAAAATGTCAAATTTCTAATGAATTTTTCTTGGACAAAGGAGTCAAATGGAATGGTTGAAATATAGTAAGCATTTCCAAAGAGTCTTGGAGCAGTCATGATGCTTTGATTTTCGAAACTTGAATGTTCAAAGTCCATAAAGAAGGAATCTTGGGCAATGAAGGTTTATTGGATGGATAGGAGATGGGTTATGAATTTCTAATATACGAAAAGATTATTTGATGATATGTGATGAGTGACGAGGTACCCCTACACTCAACCATATGAATACGAGCGTGTACGCGTGATTTGGTTGAACTCCATAAATGGACTAGTTGTGGCACCTAGATAGTTACATGTTGATCACAGTTCATTGTCTTCCCACCTGGACTAGTATTTGCTTTATCAAATATGGTTTAGTCTAGAGTGAGGTGTATGATGTGGTTTCTAATACTATGCTACTCCTAGAGATGATGAGAAATAACTTGATTAAACTAATAAGAAATATGGGGTAAAATCTAAGCTAGCCTAAGTCCGATGAGCATCTGTCCTTAATCATCCATACACATCTTGGACCTCATGTACTACCTTTGGAATTACCAAGTGCACATTACTTGAGCACTACTAGATATGCTACTAGGTTACCAAGTAGTTACACTTAAATGTTCGTTATTAAGACGTACTCATTCCACATTAGCAACAAGAATAGTAAATAACAGAAAAGAAATATTAACTAAGAAAAAAATAAGTAATAATTAACAATTAAACAATTAAAAACTAAGTGAATACTGCAATGATGAAGTAATCTTGATCTTTATTGCCGACTGTGTGTGTGTCCAAGTATGTCACACTCAAACAAAGGTTCCATACAATTACAAACATCACACTGCGGGCATGCACTTGGGAAAGAACTAAAAATTGACAAAATGACTCTACCCTAAGACTTACCAACTGCCTCCTTTCCTATGCACCCGAATGCTATATTTATAGGCTTGCACAAGAATCACGATATTATGTATTCGATATCATTATCTAGGCTGCGATATTGCATACCTGATATCGAGCATATGATATTGGGGCATGACAAACCACGATTCATCATACCCCCATGACTGAAAAATAACTTGTCCTCAAGTCAAATAATCAAAATGAGAATGAGTTCATTTGATTACATAGTGGATAGGTGTGGGATTATTGACTAACTATGAATTACTTCATGCCACAGTGTGGAATTAAAGAAAATAAAATTGGGACATAACACAAAGTACAAAAGACAAAATTGTTGGAACTCATGTGGTTCCTAGCAGTGGTGGCTCCTCCATGGGCCTCTTCCCCTTATCTTGTGCTCCAAGCTTTGGAAATGGATGTTTCTGAAGGACCGCCTGAAGCTTTTCTTCTTCGATTTAGGGATCATGTGCTGCCCATGCTGATGTTCTAATATTTGATGGAGTCGGCACCTCCCATGGGCACAACAGTTGCTGAAACATTTGGTTGGCTTTGACGTACCAAGCCGCAAACAACCATCGTTCCTCCTCATAGGCTCTGGCTTTGTCTCTATCTTATTAGTAATCTGGGAGCTGTTGAGCTAACCCACTGCAACATCTTTTTGCCCTTGGTAGCTGGTCTTGACCACCTCTAATTCAGAATACGCTACCTCTAATTTCTATAGTGTCTTTTTGTGTTTTGCAAATTCTGCTTCATACTTGGCGTAGGTGGATGCTACCTGTTCTCCAATTCTGTCCTTGAATGTCCTACTGTCAACATGGCCAAGTTAGCATACTATATGTTTGCCAACTCCATGTATTCAGTGAGATCTTGTATTTGCAGGTCCTAGCTCTTTAATTCTGCTTGGTGGGCAAAGGCACAAGTATCCAATATGGCCTGCTAGTCAGCGTTATGGGCACTGAGAGTGTTGATATGGGCTTTGACCATATGGATTTCTTTCTCAATAATCTTCTTGTACATCCCCACCTGATCTCTAAAATGCTCCTTCAACTTCTCACGTTGCTTAGCCTCTACTTCTCCTTGGCCGCTTGGATGCACCTTGAGAGGATCCTCCTTGTTGTCCTCGTTTAGGGACCATCTACAATCACACAGGACCAACTATTGGTAAGGCCATTTACAAAATTTGATTTATATCTTACTCATTACCTTTAATAAATTCATTTCTTGCCTAGTCTGATTTCAAAGTTAGAAATTTTCATGAAAATTTTCCTAAAAGTTCTGATATTGCACCCAATTTTGATTTGGTGACTCCAAAAAATAATTTTCATGGTCTAGGTGAAGAAATAAAATTAATTTGGCATACGTTTTTAGCATTTCTTAAGGTCACTTACCCCTTATGATATCCTTTGGGAAATAGCGAATTTCAAGAAAACTACGTGCAACTTGGAGTGTACCCTTCCCCCATAACTAAGTAAAACACTACGAGTTTAAGCATGTTCGATTGGAACAAGAATTGAAGTGTTAATGAGCAAAATATTGATGTTTAAATGATAGGTGCTCAGAACATGAGAATTTGTGGAAGAAAATTGCAACAACTTCCCTTACATGAATAGTGGAAAATGACGTTGACGCACGTGGGGGGATCCATATATATAGATTTTATAGATGAAATATCGCATACACGCTAGCGCAGACTCAATATCGCATCAGATCTGATACCGAGTACTCGATATCGTGTTCCTTCCGAAATAGGGTACTTGGAAAAATTGATAAATTTTTGAATTTCCAAGGCCAAAATGGAAGGATTTAAGGTAGATTTGAAAGATCTAGGGTAAGATTGAGGAGACCTAAAGGTACCAAAAGTGTAATGAAATGGAATTTTACAATGAAGTTTGTGAATAGGATGAGGGAAAAGGACATGTAGTGGTGCAACAGATGTTTAAATTAAAATGATGATAAATGAAAGGATAACTTTAGCAATGTAGTATTTAGAGGGTATAAGATGATGTGGTGATGTATAATGAGTGCAAATTACAAAAGTTACACAAGTTGGTCCTCCCCAAAGCAGGTTCCTACCTATCATGCCCTTACATAACCACACCTTAAAATGTCCGTAGGCACTAAAAGGGGTAAATGCAATCCGCACCAGTGTAACAAAACACACACATGTTAAATACCACTGCGATGAGGTATGAGTTCTATGCCATAAAAGACACAAGTCCAAAAATACTTGGACAGTGGAATGAAACGAATCATAGAAGGGACTATCGAAATTAGAACATGAGGTAACTGACCCTGTGCACAATGAATCCTAAGTGTGGGGCATGATTAATGTATCATTAGCCTTTTACTCCAAAATTAAGACCAAGTCCATGCCTCAGATCAGTGACATTGCATTGTTTCATCCAATGATGGACAACCATGAGAGCATCATGATAGTAAGGCACATGATCACTCGGTGTTTTGTCCAAGGGAGGAGTGATTTGAAATTTTTTTGCACGATTTGCTTGATTTATATTTTTTTTCTTTATGGCCTTTTTTCTTTCTTTACTTTTTCTTCATCTGGCTACTTTGGCACTTTGTCTTTTCCAAAGGTGTTCTGGAAAAGCCACCAACCTTCAAGCATGGATGCCTGTCTTTCTAGTGGGACCTTCCAGAACAACATTGAGTTTCTTTATTGAGTGCCTTTATTACTCTTACTCCCATTTTTTGTTAGATCTACAAGGATTTTAGTACAACTAAGTTGCATGATAGCACCTACAAATGTTACCAAAGAGAATCCACAAGTCCTCTTGATGTCACACCTTGGTCATTCCCTCTTAGTCCATCATTCTTCACTCTGGGCATAATGAGTACAAAGTTACTTTTAAGTTTTAATGGTGACAAGAATATCATCGTACCCAAAGTAGAACCTCTTATTAATAGAATGAGTGGGTGGATGTTGTGGGGCTCACTATCCAAATAATTAGTCCCCTGAGACTTGATAGCATAGAACAACATCTCAACTAATGAGTCACATGAGTATTTTATTCACCGATGAGATTACCCACAAAAAGGCAAAATAACAATTTGAAAAGTGAAAAATTGGAAAATAAAAAAATTGGAAATTCAAAGAAAAGGAAAAACATTTACTAATTCTACTTATTAGAATGGGCGTTATCCCCCATGACTAAACCTTTGGGCATGGCTAGAATTAATAAATGGAAAATTTGGATCCATGCATGTTGGAAACATTGGGGTCTGGTCATATCCAAACCACTAGGTGGCTTTTGACATAGTGGTAGGAATGTACCCAAATTAGGGTTCACACACTTGATTGAAGTAGGCATAGTGAGGCAGATTATAAGATGTGGTCATGTGATAAAGGGCTGGACCACTATGGCACCCGTGACTGTAAGATGGTATGCAAGGATCGATATGTCTCCATACATGGTTATATTCATTGGGTCGCATGGTTGTTGGAGCATTAATTGATGGCTCAGATGATGCAACAAGAGGCATTGAGTTCGAGAAAGAAGATGCATCATAGCGTTGGACTTGTGTTGAGTTGGAAGATGTAGTGGGTTTAGAACTATGCTGTCTCTTTCTATAGTCATGCCTAAAGAAAGGACACTTTTGACATTGTGGAGGACCTCCACTATTGTTGATAGTAGTAGCACAAGTAATGTTCGTGGGTTGGTGTTGTGGTGCAAAAATTTTTGGCACAACTAGTGGCAATGTAGAAGGAGGTGAAGGATAAGAATATTGAGAGTGAGGAGAAGTGTAAGGAACATGAGGTGGTGATCTTGTTGGAGAAGACATGGGTTGATAGTACTTGAGAGAATGATAACGATGAGGTGAAGTAAAGGATGTTGATCCAGTCAAGGAAATAAGGTGTTGAACATAATAAACATTTGATGTTAGGGTATACAAAGGGTGTGATTTGTTTGGTGGTGGCCTCCCCCATGACTGGGGGTTTTGCCACTACAGTTGAACATGGTACTTCTATATGAAATTTGTATGTAACATTCTTCCCCAATGCTCATGTAAATGTCACAATACTGGGCATTAGCTTTCGGGGTGATCGTATAGAAAAACATCGCATTGATACTTATGATTGACAGTTTAGCCCCCATTCTTATTGTCTTCGATCCTTCTTTCCGATTATCGAGTGGTGTTCTGTTCAGTTTCTTGGTTTGGCATCCTCCATTTATCCTATTTTTTAGAGTGATCATGTATGATTCCACCTCTAATAATGTTGGCATATTATCCACATTTTTCATGTACCCATTCTGTCATCTTATTGATCTTTGCCTCAATTTCCTCTAGTGATTGTAGTATTGGCAAAGATGATTCCACCTCTGTGAGGTGAGTTGATTTCTCCTCATCATGGACCTTTGTTATTTTGAGATTTTGGTCCTATTGAGATCTTTCAACATTCTCCCATTTGGCTATTTCTCATTCTTCTTTTGCTACCCACTTGATAAGCTCTTGGAATTGGTGGGTTTGTAGTTCATATAGTTGACCTAGGACATACATCCCTAGGATCTCCCTTGTTTCATTATGGAGCCCATCCATGATGTGATACGTTAGCCTTTCCTCAAAGAACCCATGGCCTAGGCAGTTGTTTAACAATGAGTAATATCTTTCTAAGGCCATGTCCAAGGTTTCATGTTGCCCTTGTTTCCACTCTTAGATTTGTCTCCTCAAGGCTGACACTCTTCCATAGGTTTGATATCTTTCATTGAAGAGTTCTACCATTGTTAGCCAATGGTGAATTGATTTGGGCTTTAAAGACCTATACCATAATTTTGCTTGGCCAAAAAGTGTCATAGGAAAGAGCTTAAGTCTTTGCCACCCATTATCAATGTTGTTCCATGCATAAGCATCATGGAAGGCTTGTAAATGATTTTGCGGATCTAAATCATAGCCTCCTGAAAACTTGGGAAAGTTATTTAAATCAAGCATAGGTAGATGGCTTTCCTTGTGATGCCTATGAGATATTTGAACAACCTCTTGTATATGCATTAGGCTCTTAGTGGCCAGTAGGGATTCATCGTCACTAAGTAGGTTATGAGTTTGTGAATTGGGATGATGTTATCTTTGTTCATGTTGGGGTTCTTGACTTTACCTGTGGGTTCAATTTTTATTTCTATGCCAACCCCTTGAGAGATGGTCATCCATGTCACAACTTGATGTTGAAGAAGTAGAGGAAGAGAAAGAATTGGAAGACTCATCATGACTTTTGTAAGTCTCCCAATCATCCTCAGATATACTCTTGCTAACCATTGAGAAGGTCTTAGGCCTTATAGGCCCCCTCATTCTAGGAGATGTACCATCCTCACTAAAGGTGTCTGAGTTGCATGACAAGAGTCCTTGAGTATCGTTGGGGTATCCATGAACATATGAGACTCCTGCATAAGATTGTGTACTCCAAACTTCTCCATCATCATATATTTCATTGGTTCTCTAATGAATTGCCTCACTAGTTGTTGCGTTGTCATAGTCTTGTGAGAGAGGAATTGTTGTGAATTGTGTGTGACTTATTTGCAATTAGTTTATTTCTAAAAGATATATCATTAATGCTTTGTTACAGTAATCTTGGATGATATAACTAATCTAAATAACTAGCACCTTCCCTGACAATGGTGCCAATGATGAGCGGCGAGGTACCCCTACGCTCAACCATATGAATATGAGTGTGTACGTGTGATCTAGTTGAACTCCATAGATGGACTAGTTGTGGCACCTAGATAGTTACATGTTGATCGCAGTTCGTTGTCTTCCCACCTAGACTAGTATTTGCTTTGTCATGTATGGTTTAGTCTAGAGTGAGGTGTATGATGTGGTTTCTAATACTATGCTACTCCTAGAGATGATGAGAAATAACTTGATTAAACTAATAAGTAATATGGGTTAAAATCTAAGCTAGCCTAAGTGTGATGAGAATCCATCCTTAATCATCTGTACACATCTTGGACCTCATTTACTACCTCTAGGATTACCAAGCGCACATTACTTGAGCACTACTAGATACGCTACTGGGTTACCAAGTAGTTACACTTAAATGTTCATGATTAAGACATACTCATTCGGCATTAGTAACAAGAATAGTAAATAACGATAAAGAAATATTAAATAAGAAAATAATAAGTAATAATTAACAATTAAATAATTTAAAACTAAGTGAATGCTACAATGATGAAGTAATCTCGATCTTTATTGCTGATTGTGTGCATGTCCAAGTATGTCAGACTCGAACAAAGGTTTCATATAATTACAAACCTCACACTACATGCATGCACTTGGGAAAGAACTGAAAATGAACTAAAAACTAATAAAACGACTCTACCCTAAGACTTACCAACTACCTCCTTTCCTGTGCACCTGAATGCTATATTTATAGGTCTACACAGGAATAGCAATATTGTGTATTCAATATCGTTATCCAGGTTGTAATATCGCGTACCTGATATCGAGGATTTGATATTGGGGCCTGGAAAACTGTGATTCATCAATATGGGAAGTCTTTATTGGTTCTTGATGATTTTAAAAAGACATAAGATGATGTGGAATTATTTGCCAAGTATGAAATACAAGCATTACATAAGTGAGTCCTCCCCAAAGCAGGCTTTAACCTTGAGTGCCCTTGTATAACCACGTCTAAAAGTGTCCTTAGGCACTCAAGGAATTGAATGTAAGGCATACCTATCTACCAAAACACACATGTTAGTATCACAAAATTGGGAAAATAATGCTATATTATATAAAACCACAAGTTATGATTAAATATATAGTAAGGTAAGATGGACTATAGAGGGGATTGTTGAAACTAGGACATGAGGTATCTTACCATAGGCATAATGAATTCATGTATGTAATCTATAGTTAATGTAATCATTAGTTGTTCTTTCCAAGATTCAAACCAAGTCCAAACCACTTTCCAGTGACATTGCATTATTTCATCTCTAAGAATCACAACCATAAGACTACCACTATTACGAGTATTACCACTTGGCCTGTTGTTCAAGGGAGGAGTTTATTCATTGCACTTTTTCTATTTTTGAGATTCCTAAGAAGCCACCTACCTTTAGGCATGGGTAACATATCTTTTTAGTGGGACCCCTAGAAATTTATTCTGTGCATGTATTTTATTTTTAACTATGTCAACCTTACTAGAGGACTACCTTCAGGCATGGGTAACATGCCTTTCCGTTGACATGGTAAGGCAGCACTTATTGTACTCTTCCATTTTTTGTTACATTTACAAGGATAGAATACATCCTTAGAAACTGGATAGAACTCACAATAGTAACCCAAAAATCCAGAAATCCCCTTGATGTCATACCCTTTGCATTTCCACTTGGTTCTTCACTCTTTTGTCCAAGCATAATAATCACAAGTTTATTCTTAGTTTTATTGTAAGAAGAATATCATTATGGCCATGGTAAGAACCTCTAATTATTGAAATGGATGGATGGATGTTGTGGTCTCACTGTATAGGTAATCATTCCCTTATGATTTGACAATATAGAGAAATATTCACCCTATTAGAACTACATCTTGCTTTATTCGATGTATTTTATTGATAATTGACAAAAATATGTACAAGTAAAATGAGGACAAAGTACAAAAATTATAAAAGATATCAAGAATGAAAAAGATAAAAAGAATTTTAAAATATCAAAGAATTAAGAAATTGAAAAACATATAAGAATAGGAAAATGTATCAAGAAAATAGAAAAAGTAATAAAAAAGTAAAAATCTCAGTAAGTACCTATGTGTCACAATCAACACCCCCACTGTCAGAGCCTAAGAATTTGTAAGGTTTAGTTATTTAATGTATATGATTAATTCTTTGATGCTTTTAGATATGTTCAATAAATTAGTCCTAATGCTCTTGATTAAAACATAGGATTACATTACTATCATTACCATTATTATTATTGTTGTTGTTGTTCTTGTTAGTTTCATATAGAAGTGAATGCAATCCATTTATCAAAATATTTTATCTTACTATTGTTGGAGCTTAGTCATAGTTTTACTTTATATTTTATGATTAAATGTTGAAATCCAATTACTCTAGGAAGTTTATCTTCTAATAATCATTATGACTCTACAAGTATTTGGTTATCCTTATCCTTATGAGAATTTAGTTACACATATTTAATTTTTATGCAGTTATGTTTATTATGCACATCTAGATGTATATATATTTTTCATGTAATACTCTTCTCATGGAGCAATATGGATCCTCACCCTACCTTGAGCTTATCACTTATTACTTTTGCAATTAGAATATTATCCTACCCCAAAGTCTAATTTTAACAAGGTGATCAAGATGTTTTAAAATAATAATATTCAATTCACAAAAAATTAGAATCAAAATATTACATTTTTCTAGCTTACTAAGTATCATAAGGCTTGTTTTCACTGATCGTGGTTTTGGCTGCTTGTGGTTTTGGCCACTTGTTTTCACCGCCTATGGTTTTGGCTGCTTGTTTCATTACATGTGGTTTTCGTTGCTTGCTTTCTATGGCCATTGGTTTTCAATGCTTGTTTTCTCTCCCTTGTTTTAAAAACCATGTTCCATTTTGATGCCTATATAAAGACCATTTGGGCCCCATCCTCTCACATCTCACTCAACTTCAATTAAGCTCATTCCATTCTAAGCTCATTCCTTTCATGCACCAAGTCCAAGTCTTGCATCACATGCTTCTTTGGGGTTCATAGAAAGTATCAAGTGTAAAATACAAATTGATTCTGATCCACTTGGGAAAATGTTGAAAAGATTTTAGAAAATCTTCTAACACAAGTAAGAAATATTATTTTATTTTCCTTTTCATGAAGTTGTCATATTTTGTTGTAGATCTCGTAAGAAAGATTATTTTATTTTCCTTTTCACATAGTCGTCTTATTTTGTTGTAGATCCCGTAAGAGAGATTATTTTATTTTTACCATCTCATGTAGCTATCCTATTTTGTTTTATGTTGTTATTCCTCTCTATTTCCTCTTTCTACTTTTCCCTTTTCTTCTATGATGTTGAATTCCATGCCAAGATGCTGCTAAATTTTTGTTATTAAGGTTGTGCCTAAACCTCCTTCTATCTTTTGTATGTATTTGCAATTGTGGAAATTTTTGGAGCTTGTTTCTCATATATCTTATGACTATTTTAATCACCTCTTGGCATGATCTAGCTTATGGTAAGAATTTTGAGGAATTTGAGCATTGTGGATTTTTGGTCATTTTGTCATCTTTTGGACTTTTGTAATAAAGTAATAATATTTGCATGACTAATTTTGCTCAGTTGGTAGTGGGAATTGCGAATCTTTTTGATGCCCCCGTCTGCATGCAGTAGTGGAGTGTTCTTTAGTGGGACCCACCCCATGGGAACAAGGGTTGTCGATGGATTTCCTACCCTGGATTTTGATTTAGCCAAGACCATGGCATTGAGTAGTTGAGTCTAGTGGTGTGCAGTGAGGCATAGTCAAGACCTATCCTTCCAATGATACATGTGCATCTACCATTGAGGATGTTAGTCATGAGGCTATCGCCAAGACTTGGCCATGAGTGACTTGTTTGAGATCACAAGGCTAATCTAATGATAACAGTGAGGTTATTCCAAGAGTTGTTAGTGAGTCCCTTTGGCAGTGAAGATAACCAAAACCTAGCCTTCAAAGATGCCTGATTAAAATATATGTTTTGTTGGGATTTTTCTTGATAAATTTGTGATACTTTTGAATACTAATAGATTAAATAAATTAAAAGTATATAAATCTACTTTGGATTTTTGGATTTATTTAGATTTTAGGAAAATTTTTGACATTTTTAGACCTTGCAACCTTTTCCATACTATATTAAAAGCCTTTACCAACCCCATAGCCCAAGACTTTGGCCCAAAACCTTTATGCTTCATGGAAAGGGAAATATAATAACCTTTCTTATTTGAAGGGTTTTGACTCTTGCTACATTTCGATGCAGAGAGCCCAGCATAGACAGGTGAGCATTGGAAGAGGGACATAGGATGAAAGATGGATGAATTCGGCACAAGATGGACCCTCCCAACTAAAAATAATAATTTCGATATATTTTTTCTTTTTGTAAAATCATGTATATTTGAGGCCACTATAGCCATGTACTCATTTTGTACTATTCTATGCTGCATCTAATGGAATTTTTAGTGATTTGTCTTTTATGGTTGCAAAAAACTCCAATTTTCAATTTTATTTAATTATATGTGCTAGTATTATAAACTTTTTGTCATGTTATACTACATTACTATATTTATGCTTTTGATCAATAATTTCAAACTAATTTGTAATCTTCCTTTTAGTTAGTAAATCAAGATTAAATCCAAGTCCTTGGGGTTTCATAACATCTCTATTAGTTATTTATAGGATTTTATAGATAATTAATAGGGGTGTTATATCCATGACTATGATTAGGATCAATCAACCAAAAAAGTGAACATGTAGAGGACATTCGGACAGGCTAGGTGGAATCCTAAGTAGAGTTGGGATATTCATGATAAGGTTTGACTTGTTGAATGTTTACCAAGATAAGATTATTTGGGCTAGATAGATGGTGAATATGCATAGCACCCAATGGGTAAGTCTCTTGGATGATGTATTGTCCCTCCCAAAATGTTTGCAATTTAGTCTTTTTTTGAATATGATTAGGATTGTAATATAGGATTGTATTAACACTTTTTGTATTCATGCATCATGCTTATGATTGGAGTATTTCTTATGGATCTCATTACTCATAAGTGCTACTAACCTATTTTCTTCTAACAGATTAAGATTCATTAGGCAATCTTTCTAAGCTAAGCTCAGGGTTAGGTCAAGTTTGCTGGCAATAACTAGAGTTCAAAGCTCTACCTAGATTGGTATCGAGGGTAACTTATCGTAAACTAGCTTATAGGATGAATATCCAATGGGTTGTTTCCACGTTGTTCTATAGGCCCATAGAGCATCATTTAGCTTGGTGCTCCAATCCTTTCTAAATCTACTAATTGTCCTAGTTAATATTCTAGTAATTTTGTAGTTAGTAACTTCTACTTGACCATTAGCTTAGGGATGATATGGTGTGGTTAGTTTATGGTTCACCCCAAGTTGTTGCATGAGTTTTTAAAAATTAATAGTGGTAAAATAAGTCTCATTATCTAATATAAGCATTCTCAGTACTCAAAATTGATTTACCACATGTTGTTGAAAGAATTTGGCAATGGTTTTGGCTATGCAATCTTTGACTATTGTTACCTTTGCCTACTTTGTGCAGTAATCCATAATCACTATTATGTAGGTCTTCCCATTTGACATTGGTGTGATGGATCCCATAAAGTCAATTCCCCAAATGTTAAATGGTTCTAATGGTTGTATACATTGTTGCAACCCTTCATTTATGGCTATAATTCCTCCATCTTGCTAGCATCTTTCGCTAGATTGTGTAAAGTTATGGATGTCTCGAAACAAGATAGGCCAGAAGTAGCCTACCATCATCAGTTTTAGTGCCATTCTATGCCCTACATAACATCCATCACATGGGCCTTCATGGGAATCCTGTAGGATTTGTTGTTGGCTACATTTAGGTACATATCATCAAACTAACCCATTGACACAAATCTTGTAAATATTCCCATTTCTTTCCATATATCTCTTAACCTTATGAAGGAACTATTCTTTCTATTTCTTGCTCCACTTAATAGGAAGCTCTTGTGTTGTTAAATAAGTCATGTAATTAGTTGTCCATGACTTCTCTGTTGAGTCCATAGCCATTGCTATCTAAGTAAATATATTTTCATCAGGAAACTAATCTGATAATAGTTCAGCTTAATCTTATGAGTTCCATCTTAGTCTTGACAAGTGATTAGCTACTACATTCTCTGTGTCCTTCTTATCAATCATAGTTATGTCGAACTCCTATAGTATAATGATCCATCTAATCACCTTAGGACTGACCACTAGTTTGTTTACAAGAATTCAGATTATACTATGATCAGTGTGGACATATATCAAATACCCAAGTACATAATGTTGAAATTTCTCTAGCATGTACACCACTGCCATTAGCTCCCTTTCTTTTGTCGTGTAATTAAGTTATAACCTAATCATGCTCTTGTTGGCATAATGGATATAGTATGACCTCTTCTAGTGATCTAACTATGTTAGTACTACACCAAGCACATAGTTTGAAGCATCTGTCATGATATGAAAAGGCATAGACCAATCTGGAGCTCAAATGATTGGTATCTCAATCAGCTTCTATTTTAAGGTTCCAAATGCCTTTTCACATGATTCAATCCACTAAAATGATGCATCCTTCTTGGTTAGCTGAGTTAGTGATTTTGCAATTTTTGAAAAATTCTCTATAAATCTTTTGTTGTACCCTGTGTGACCTAAAAATGATTGAACATCTTTAACGGTTTATGGCCTTTAGGTGATGTTCCGTATGACTGTAATATTTTTAGGATTTTCCTTTGTTCCTCTTTGTAAAATTTTGTATCCTAACACAATCCCATCCTAGAACATAAGATCGCTCTTATGCTAATTGAGTTGCATATTTTTCTTTACACATCTCTTTAGTACATGCTCTAAACGGTCCAGTGCCTATTTTGAAATTCAATGCATATGTTGAAAAGTCATCCATAAATATGTCAATGTCATTGCCTATCTACTTTTGGAAAATACTAAGTACAAAGTCTCTAGAAGGTGGTGGGTACATTGCACAAGCTGAAAGGCATATGCTTATAAGCAAACATTCCCCACAAACTAGTGAACATTTTCTTTTCCTGATCCTTAGGTGCAATGCAAATCTAGTTATATATGCTATACCCATTCAGAAAACTATAGTACCCATGTCTTGTAATAGTGTCTAAGACTTGCTCAACAAATGAGAACGAAAAATAATCCTTGAATCTAGCAAAGTTCAATAATTGGAAGTCAATGCATACTCTCCACTTACCTCCCATATTTGGAATAATTACCAAAGGACTTGTCCATTCATTATCTGAAATGGGATAAATGAATCATGCCTTTAGTAATTTTTCTAACTGTTGCTTGACCACTTCTTTGAGCTTTGGATTTAGCCTTCTCTAAGGTTGGTATCATGGTTTCAATGCTAGATTGGTGTAAATTTGATATTGACATATTCTTAGATCAATGCCAATGATCTCATCATAAGACTAGGCAAACGTTGTTGGCCACTTGTTAACTACTTCCAAAAACTTCTACTTTTGTTACTTATCTAGGTTGGCATTAATTATGATTAACTTTTGCTTATTTAAGAAAGCATATTCTAGTGTTTCCAGTTGTTTTGGTTCAACTTTATCTAGGATCTCTAATTGTCCCCATTCTATCTCTTCTTCTTGACCTTAATTGATTCAACTTATCAATTTCTTCTATGTAGGCACTTATAATTTGGTTTTTTAGTTCCATGTATATGTTTGATTTGATTTCATTATCTTAATCAGCTAGTGGATGCCTTCTTGTTGAGTAGTTGTTGCATACAAGAATTTTTGCACACATGTCTCTTCAACACATCTTTTGCATGTTGTGTTATTTTCCTATTTAATTGCTCATATTCTTTAATTCATGGCTAGGGCACCTATGTAAAAGCAAATAGTATCTATCCATTGCTACATCAAGTGATTCATGGGTCCCTTGCTTCCAACCCTGGATCTACTTCCTAAGATTGGACACTTGGGAATAGGTTTGATATTTATCATTAAAAAGCTCAAGCATGGTACTCCATCTTTTGATTGATTAAGGTTCCAAGGATTTGTATAAGCTTTCCGCTTCTTTGATGAGTGTCCTTGGGAACAAATTTAGTTTCTACCAGTCACTCTCTATGTTCTGTAGGAAGTAGACATCATGGAATGTTTGAAGGTGGTGTTATGGATCTGCATTGTATCCACCCTCAAATCTAGGCATGTTGTTCATGTCTAGCTGCTTAATGCAACTATCCCTTTTTGCCTTATTGGAATGTAGACAACTTTCCTTATATTTATCATGCTACAAGTTACCAATAGGGGTTTATCATAGTGATTGGGTTCATAGGCTTTATTGTATTAGTTATCCCTTTGGTACTCATACCTCTCTCTCTCTCTTCACTTCTATCCCTATTTCTTCATGGTTTATGTTCTTCATCTTCCTCATTAGAATGTCTTGGGTGATAGTCATGTTGATCATAGGTTTGATGTCTTTTCTTGTCATTATCTTTATACCTTTGTTTCCTTTGATCAAAGTCCACCAATAATCATGAGGATGAAGATGAAGTAGTGGAAGAACAATGTTGGCTAGTTCTTCTTTTGTGACTTTGATATTCTTTCCTTCTTGATCTAGAAAAATCTTGTGGCCTTGAGTCCTACTTATACCTAAAGTCTATTGGTTCTCTTCTTAGTGTCTCTGCTAAGGCTAAATGGAGTTGCATCTTGACAAGTTCTTCTAAACAAATAATAAGCATTTAGGAATGGACTTCATGATCTTTATGGAGGTTCTTTGCTACAAATGCATTCCCATCTAGTTCTTCTAGGACAATAGGAGAGTTAACCTACTTTCCCTTATTCTATACATGTTTAGTTTCTATAACAACATCTCTCCACATTTTCTGTTTTGTGGGTTGGTAGGGCCTTGTCATATGTTTAGTCACATCATACCCTTCTTGTGCATGATTCAAATTCATTCCCCTTAGAGCTATTTTGAGCATGATGCATGCTGAATGCTCTATAGATAAAACAATGTTTCCTTGTAGGTCTCTCCATCTCAACTACCCATCTTGGTAAAAGATAAATGTCAAATCAAGGTAGCAAGGATCATTGTGAGCATGTGAAATTCTTGTTTGCATAGGCATAGTTCAATATTCATCATCATTTTTTCTGTCATTGACTCTTTATAGTTCTTTGGAAAGTAATAATTTTTCCTTAGTTGAAGCCATGTTGTAAGTGTGACACTTACTTATGTGTGTGTTTTATTAGGATTATTTAAAGATTATGAAAATTAAATTTTTAGTTCTTGATCCAATAAACTTTGTAGCATTAATTACTAAGAACACATTGACACATCCTTGACAATGGCACCAATGAAAAGTGGTGAAGCAATCCAATAGTCAACCATACAAGTCACAAGTGTTCACGCATGACCCGATCGTAATCCACAGATGGATAATGTTATTATGCCAGTAATTAAGGTTAAGTTCGCAATCGTTGTCTTCCCACTTTGAGTTAATGAAAACTAAATGTATCGTTTAACTCACAGTGAGACATATGATAACTGATGTTGATTGGTTCTTAGCACTTCTAAAGCTAAACATAGTTGAATAACATCCTAAGTATAATTAATGAGGAAAACATAAACATATCTTAACCTAGTGCGATGGACATCCGATCCTGGTCTACCGTTCACAGATTCGACTCGTGCATCTATTAGTGGGATTACCAAGTGAAATTACTACTAGGTGAACAAAGCAACATTGGGTTACCAGATAACTATACTTAATGCTCAAAACCAGTCATATCCATACCACTTATTAATGATGTGTAAAGTAAAGGGCTTTAGAAAATAAAGTGTTAAACTATTAAAATAGTAAGAATTATGCTAAGTGAACAATTAGAAAACTAAGGTAATGGTGCAATGATGGAAAGCAATTTCCATCTTTATTGTGGCCATGAATCACATCCAAATATAGTTCATTTGAATAAAGACATTGGTCAATTTCCAAACATCACACTGCGAGCATTCACTCTACCACTAAGTCTATGGAAACAAATTGTAAGATCTAGCTAAGGGTGTAAGCAAAAGTTATTGGATTATGTGCCCAAGTGTTGTATTTATAGGGCTACATGTATCTCAAGACATTGTATCAACGATGATGTAGCATGTATCATGACATTGTATCTACAATATCATAGATATGATCTCACATCACAACAAAATTTTCCTTCATCACCCCTTATACAAGATATGCTTGATGCATATTATATAGGAAAAACAATGAAGTATTAGCCTAGTGGTAAGAGTCCTAATTTCAAAACTCCATGTAATGGATTAGATTCTTCTAGACAATGTTAAGTTATAAAGCTTTAATTAGATAATATATGTTGTGGTGTACATATACTACAATTATTTTTGGGTTCTAACATACACACACCCAATGTATGCACTTGGAATTATCTTCATACCAAAATTATAAACAACAACGATGCAATGTCAAAAGTCTTCCTAATAAAAATTACTAAAACCAACAATCAAATCACCAATAAAAATTGTTAACTATCATTAGTATTATTATTATCATATGTGATGAAGTGACAATAAGTTGGTTGCATCGACACATCCATAAATGCATTGGTGCATATACATCGACACTAATCCTCCTAAAGCCTATATAAATGCATACACTAGCCACATTTATGGCACCTTTAGTCATTCTCTTAGTGAAGTTCTTGTAGTTTTCTTTCACAGGACTTGGTAAAATTTCCCTTTAAGTGCCCACAATGTGGATTGCATTAATTGTACGAAGTTTTATTCAAGTGCAAGATGAACTTAGATACTATTGCATAAACAATAATAAAATCGAGATTTCTTCTCTCCATTATAGCACTTGGATTAGTGTAAGTTTACTTACAAGCATTTTATTTTATATGCATTTAACTTTCTTGTATTTGAGCATTTGATATTTTATTCCCTAGTAACATGAGTATGACCACTATGAGCATAATATACTAATGTTTAGTAATCCTAGCAGTGAATACTTGGTATGCTCAATAGTAAGCATCTAGTAACCCAACAGTATTAGTATAAGTTTAGGATGTATATAGAAAGTAGGAATAGATACTCTACATTTAGGATAGTTTAATTATTAATTAGTTAAAGCTTAATATTTCAACTACTCCTTTCCTTAAGATTTTTAAAGATAAAAAATACTAAAAGTTATAAATACAAATATCTTACACCTCAATCATACTTAGTCATATAAACAAACTTAAGAAGAGTGATGATTGGGAAGACAATGACCAGTAATCCCATGTTTAAATATCTAGGACATAGGCCACTTAAGTAGAAGTAAATGAAATTCAACCAGATCATGTGTAACACTTGTGATTCATATGATTGGGCATAGGAAATACCTACTACTCATCATTGGCATTGTTGCTGAGGATGGACTTTTAGGTATGTATACTAAGTGTTTTAGATGGTAAAATCATATAAGGTCATTTTAAAAATATAATGCATCATCCTTAAGAAATAATAATATTCTATTTGAGGCATACTATACAAGAGAAAACTAAGAAATTTATCCCTGGGTTCACCGAAATTACTAAACCTCTAATGCATATGCTAAAGAAAGATGTCCTAGTAGAGAAAACACCAAAATCAAAGAGAGCCTTAGTAGAAATCAAAAAAGCTATCCACAAAGCTCCATACTTGGTAAATCCAAAATATAGAAAGGCTTTTGGTTATATGCTTTTGCTTCAAATGATTCAGTTGTTGCTATTTTAACTCAAAAAGATGAAGGTCAAGATGAATCGATCAAATTCTTTGGGTATCAATTGAAAGGTTCAAAGCTAAATTATTCAAACTTAAAGAAACAAGCATTAGCAATCATTAAGGCACTTTTATATTTTAAATATTTCTTGGAAAGCTTGTTAGTTCATATTATGGTAATAGAGCTTGTGGTGAAACAATTCTTAGCCCAAAATGAAATTGGATTGAAAAGAGGAAAGTGACTCATAAAGCTTCAAGGTTTTATATTTTCATTGGAAATATCCAAAACCATTAAAGGAATGGGATTAACCAAGTTAATGGCAAAAGAAGATGCAGTATGTGAGCTTAAGACTCATGAAGAAAATTGGTATGATGAAATTCTAGAATTCCTTGACACAAGAAAGGTTTTGAGTAATTTGACTACAAGTTAAAAGAGAGCTTTCTTCAAAAAGGCAAATAAATTTGTGGTTAAATATGGAATTTGATACAAAAAGGATTTCAAAGGGGTTTTGTTCGAATGTGTTCACAATGATCAAATTGGTCCTATCTTAGAAAAATTTCATGATCATTCTAATTTATTCTATGAATCTTCTAAGCCCACTACGCAACATATACTCCGTTATGGTTTTTATGGTTCTAGTATGAATCAAGATATTAGTTTGAAAATTCAAAGATGTTAAATTGTCAAATTCATGGATCGAAGATCAAAAAGGCTAGAGCTACCTTAAAATTGATAATTGCAGATAGACCATTTTAGCAATGGAGCTTAGATTTTATTGGTACAACTACTCCTTCGGAAGTAGGACATAGGTTTATTCTCACAACTACTAATTACTTTACCAAATGGTCTGAAGCAAAGGCTCTAAGGAAACATTTAGCATCAGATGTGATTAAGTTCTTGGAAGATCAAATTTTAAGTCGTTTCAGTCTACCAAAAGTGTTGGTATCCAATAATGGACCTACTTTTCAATCTAAAGAATTTATAATATGGGCATTAGAAAAGTCCATCTTTCTATTTTCTTTTTCAAATTATTATCCTCAAGGAAATGGCTTAGCTAAATCTACAAATAAAAAGCTTATTTCCTACATTAAGAAGTCAATAAATGGAAATCTAGGAAATTGGATTGATTAGTGTTAATCTGCATTATGGATTGATCGTATTAGATTTAAGAAGGCTATTAGATCATCAACTTATAACTTGGTCTATGGTTTGCTTGCAAAAATTATGAATAAGATTATAAGTTCGGCCTCAGATTTTGAGCAAAAATATAGTAAGATAACTGATAAAGATAGAAGTTTCATGAACTTGCTCATGAGAAGAGAAGCTAAAATGGATAGAACTGAAGATAATTTACTACAGAATGCTTCTCAAGTTAAAAGGTGGTTCAATAGAAAGGCTTTGAAGAGAACTTTTAAAGTTGGTGATCTCATATTGTTATGGAATATGAAGAGGCCAAATAAATTTTCAACAATATGGACTGGTCCATTTTGGATCAAGAGGTAATTATCCGAAGATACATATAATTTATCCATGCTTGATGGGTTGGAATTGCAGTTCCTAGATAATGTTTTACATATAAAACATTATTTTGGACAACTGCCTACAACTTAAATCTATATTTATAAATTAATATATGTATATAATATAGTAATATATATATGTGTGTGTGTGTGTAGGTAACTATAATAATATTAAGTATACATAGTATTAAGTAATAAAATTTATATATATATAGTAGTAGTAGTAGTAGTAGTAGTAACATGTATAATAAATAATATATAACCATAACATATATATCTTATACATACACTTAGATGAGTCTATATAATATTATAAAAAAAACATGTATGTGTTAAAATATTAGTTCAAAATTTTTTAATTTATAGTGTTAGTTCAATTATTGAATTTATATTATCCTAAGTAATCATTACTTGTAATGAGTGTAAGTGGGAGTGATGGTTAGATAATTACATAGTGGTGAATTAATTTCAACAACTAAATAGTGGGATTTAAATTAGCCAACCCTATAATGATGGAAAGTAAATAAGTTTTGGCTAAATGGGAAAGTTGGTTAGTAAAATTGGTGGAATTTTAAATTTACCTCACAGGAGATGTATATTACTTGGAAAAGCATCATTTTTCAATTCAAGGCTTAAGGTGAAAAAGCAAATGAAGTGTTTGAGCGTGAGTTAGAAAGATGATTCTTGAAGATAGGGCAACAAGAAGGCCTTTTATCCCATATGTTGTGGGATGTTATCCAGAACATGTATTCAGAGTCTATTGTAAGGAAACTACATGTGGAGCATCTAGTGAAAGCTCTTTCCTACTTTGATGTTTAGATGAGTTTAGATTTCTCACTGGTCAACTTCCTATACATTCTAATGTTTGGGGTAGCTTTCGTGAATGCACCACCCAAGTTGAATATTAAGGAGAGTCTAGGAAACATGATTTTTGGGAAGAGGCTTTTATGTCTCAAGACATTGAAGTAATTAATTGGGACAAATATCAAAATTCAGCAGCTAAAGAGTGGGATAAAAAAGAAAGAAAAACAGTTGCTGAAGATAAAGGTGAAGACTAAAATGAGGCTTCAACTAGGGAAGAAGAGGAAAGAAGAGCATTCATCATAACTAAAATTACATATGAAAGGACTCTCAATATGAGAATTCGTAAAAGAGTTACTCTAACTATTCTCTTCCCATCCACAGAATAGTTCCTGTAAAGATTTCTTTGTATAGTTCCTTAAGTTTTATTAGGAATGATGTTTTCATTTCATCAAACCTTAAGTTTAATGAAAGTTTTCCTCAAAAAAAGATTTGTATTTTTGTGGAAATAATCAATAAAGTCTTGTTAGGGTTATGATTTAGTTGATGTCCATTGTTGGATTACTTAAACATCTTAACTTCTCAAGAATTTTAAGAAAGGGGGAAAGAAATGTTGTCACTGTTATGACATTCTATGGAGCAGCAATTAAAAAATATATATAGATAAAGTCCCATAAGAGGCATAAAAATATTCACAAAAGGAGTGAAACATTATTTGTGATTATATCTGTGAGATAGTGTGAAGATAAATGTAAGTGGAAAAAGCTTATATCGTAAATGTTGTGATTTGATACTAGCAAAATTAGTGTTAAAAAAAGAGGGCACTGAAGAGGCAATGGTTGATACTGGTTAAATAGCTGAAATCTAAGGATACTTCCTCTTGATCAAAGAAAATAATTTATATGGTAAAACCCATGAGAATTTGCTAGTGTATCATTTCAGAGGTTAACAATGATTCAATGGCCTTTAGCATTTGCATCTTTACATGCTCTATAACTAGAAGTTTTGAAATAAATTAGGGTACACACTAATCTAGTGTTTACCTTTATCAAATTAATAATTAAGCTAGCACATCATAATTTTGTTCCAAATTTAATCATTGAAAGTATTATTCCTACTAATGGTCAAAATAACATATAGTATGGAGGTAGAGATTAATCAAATAAGTTTCAACAATAAAATCCCCAGAAAGAGCAAAGCAAAAGTTTCAGAAATGCTCATTAGCAATTTCATGAAAATTGAATTAACAATTAGACTATTTCACAAGTAAAATTTTATAAAAAATTGGGTAGCTGTCCTACGTGTTAGGAAAATTCCAGTAACATTTTGCAAATAAAAACATAGAAAAGGTAAAAGAAAAATCCTAATGGCATCATTGTGAAGGCCCTACCTCACAAGCATGTCGTAAGAAAGAAGAAAAAGAACTTAGCTTAGTTGTGGAAATTTTGCAACTACAACTTGTCTCTGCACCATTCAGCACTAAATGATGATAAATTTGAATATGTATGCCTTTGATGGAGAAGACTCATGTGGCGGCAAGTGTGACAGACACAAATGCAACAACTACAATGGATCTAAAAACCTTTTGAGCACCACAACCCATCATAATGATGATAATTTCCGACATCCTAGCCAATGCACTAGCATCATCATTGGCATTCTTCCTCTTTTATAGAGCACGGGTAGCATGAGAGACAAGGGTTCTTATAGAATTAGAGCATTAGGTGATGTTTTCTTGGGCAACACACCTCAGGCGGTTATAAACAAAATAACAGTCAAGCTAGATTCGAAGACATCCATTGACAACGATGAGTAGTAGAGGTTGCATGCAAAAGGAATGGGCGGCAGTGGTAGCAACATAGTAATTGCAAAGCATAGGAAGGGTTTCTACTTATGAGGGCAACATAATATTCCAAGTGTATGTACAAAAAATCAACACCTACAGCAAGCCATCTTCTTAAGGAAAAAAAAAGGACAAAATATGCAACAAGATTTTTGAAATGCAAGGGACACTCATTAGGAATGTGGCATAAGCCAAATGTTATTATTTTCAAAAGGGGGTTTCCTTTATCATCAACCAAACTATAATATTAATACAATCATGAAGGTATAATATGAAATTTAATAATAATTTACAACTAAATGAATATATAGGAAAAGGTTCTTCTTTAAAGGAAAAAAAGAGATTATTGGGTAGGACACTTGCTAAACATTGCTTATATTTATCAAGTTATCATAACTTTTTCCTATATATTTGTAACACCCTTAACCCCTCATGATTATTGTAACTACCCTAAGGTTACTATAAAAGGACCTTAAAAGGTAGAAGGAGGATACAAGAGGAAGATTTTGGAAAAGACAATTGAAGGTTACTTGTAAGATGACTTGCTAAAGACATCTATTCTAAAATTCTCAAATTTTTTGAAAGCTATATCAAATGTAATCTTTGACAAATATTAATTAGCCAAAATAGAGACTCGTAGTTTGTTGTTTACGCAATGATTTTTGATAGTATAATAAGATTGTCTTTATGAAATTGCTGGTTGAGCTTAGAAATTTTGGACAATTCGTAGCTCTTGAATTAGGAATATCTTTATTATAAAGTGTTTTTGCATGTCAATTTATCTTGCTTAAATATTTAAAATTTCATGCAATTCTGCTTTCTTTTCTTTCTCTCTCTAAAACCATTGAATTTTGCTCTATTTCTAATTTTCTTATGGAACTTTCTCTTTGGGGGAAATTAGGAGTAGATTGGTAGAATTGTGCTCAAATATTTTTGCAAAATTTTTTTGTTACAAGTAACATTATATAGGTACTATATAGACTAAGTGATTGGACAAAATAGGAATATCTAACAACTCACAGTATTTAACAAAGATAGTTGAATCTCTTTTATGAAAGCTAAGTTTAGTTTCATACACAATTCAATCATTTTAACATATGCAACAACAAAACACATACTCACATTTAGTATGTTTCATACCTACTAAGTTTATTTGGAGGTATTTGGGCCTTGGTGTTGCTAGAGACCAACAAGCATCTAAACCTTGTTTGAAGAACACTTGATCCTGTGATCCCAAAGCTCACAAGACTCGAAGGCCCCCAACGTTGGCGATTCCAGATGGTAACCAACACTTAACAAGAAACATGACAAAATTAGGAGAAATTTTGATGAGATACCTCAACAAATAATGGTTATTTATGCTCACCCAGCTCCATAGTATCCAAATTTTACTTTCATCCTTCATTAGGATGAGCATCTATGCTGGAGAGACTTGGAAGATAATATTGTGTTACCTCTTCATTGTGCTATTCCCTCATTGTTCATGACAACTCTATTGAAGGTGGGGCTTGAACTAGCAATCCCAGAATACCAAGTGAAGGAAAACCTCTCTAGGGACTATCAGCCAATGGAAGTGGAACTTAGAAAAGATAAATTCATGGAAGCCCACCATGAAGCCTCCAAGTACAAGAAGGTTCTAATATCACTAACCTTATTGATAAAGTCAATTTTTGTTGCTCTACAATATTGTATCTACGATATCATAGCAATAATTTCATAGATATGATGTCATAACCCATGCTACGTCATCATTTATATGATGTCTCTGGATGTATGCAACCCTATAAATATTGACACTTGGATGCATGATCAACAACTTTTAATTCCAAGTCTTAGAGAAACTCTTGTAGTCTTAGTTAACAATAGAGTGAATGCCACAGTGTAATGTTTAGTAGTTGAATGGAATCTTTACTCGAGTGAATTCTACTTAAACATAGTTCATGACTTTAATAAAGATCGAGATTACTTCCCATAATTATAGCATCCACTTAGTTTTGTTTGTTTACTTAGCATAATTTCTATGTTTTCTTACTTTAATCATTTACATTTTCCAAGCACTTTATTTTACTTGTTCATTAGTAAAGTGAAATGAGTATGATTGGTTTTGAGCATTAAAGTGTAATCTTTTGGAAACCCAGTAGTGGTTTTATTTGATTTTCTTAGTAGTGAATTCACTTGGTAATCCAAGTAACGGTTACATGAGTCCAAGGGATGTCTAGTAAACCAAGAATTGATGCTTATCACTATAGGATAGAATAGATTTACATTCTTGTCATTACTTAGATTTAGTAATTAACTTCATTTCCATTATGTTTACGCTTAGGAGTAAGATGAGCCTTACAACATCACATAACATACGCCTCACTATGAGTTAAAACATACACTTAGACTTTACTAACTCAAGGTGAGAAGACAATGATCACAAGCTCAATATCAATTACTAGCATAATTACTTTGCACTTCTATGGATTATGCTCTAGTCACACGCTATCACTCGTAACTTGTATGGTAGAGTGTTGGGATTGCTCCACCGCTTTTTATTGGTATCGTTGCCGAGGCTGTGTCAATGTGTGCTAAGTAATTGATCTTACAAAGTTCGTTGTGTCAAGAACTATAAATTCAATCTTCATAATCTTTAAATAATCCTAATAACATACACACTTGACCAAGCATCACATATTTAACATGGCTTCAACTAAGAAAAAACTATCACCTACCAAAGAGTTACAAAGGGGCAATGACAAAAAAAAATGACAATGAAGACTAGACTATGCCTATGCAAACAAGAATCTCATATGCTCACACTAATTCTTATTACCCTAATTTTACATTCATCTTTCACTAAGATGGGTAGTTAAGGTGAAGAGACCTACATGGCAACATCATTTTGCCTCTAGGCATTCAACACCCATCATGCTTGAAAAAACTTTAAGGGGAATGAATCTAAGTCATATGCAAGAAGGGTATCATGTGACCAAATACATGACAAGACCCTATCAACCCATAGAGGAACAAGTGTAGAGAGATGCTACTATGGAAACCAAACATGAGCATAATAAGGGAAAGTAGGTTAACTCTCCTCTTATCCTAGAAGAACTTGATGGTGATGCATTTGTAGCAAAGAAACTCCACCATGATTATCAAGTCAATTCCCAAACACCTATTATTTGTTTAGAAGAACCTATCAAAGTGCAACTACATTCATCCCTTGTGGGGACACCAAGAAGAGAAGCAAAGGACTCTAAGTATAAGCAAGTTTCAAGGCCTAGAGTTTCTGTAGGATCACAAAGAGATGAACTCCAAAGTCATAGAAGGAGAACTAGCCAGCATCATTCTCCAACTACTTTATCTTCCTCCTCACGATTTTTAGTGGACTCTGACAAAAGGAAACAGTAGTACAGAGATCATGACAGGGAGAGACATTGGACTCATGATAGACATGAGTATCACCCAAGACCTTGATGAAGAAGATGAAGAGGATGAACCATGAAGGAATAGGGATAGACATGAAGAGAGAGAGAGAGATATGACAATGAAAGGGGACATCACTACAATTGAGCATATGAATCCTACGATCATGAAGAACCCCTATTGGTTACTTACAACATGATCAACATAAGGGAAGCTGTATGCATTCCAACCAGGCATGTGAAAGATAGTTGCATCAAGCAACTTAATATGAAAAATATTCCTAAGTTTGAAGGTGTGTATAACGCATATTCACAACATCACCTTTAAGAAGTTCATGATGCTTATGTCCTATAGAATATCAAAAGTGACTAGCAAAGACTTAAGTTGTTCCATCAAACACTCACCAAGGAGGAAAAAATATGGTATAGATCGTTAGAACCTGAATCAATTAAAAGGTGGAGTACCATGCTTGAACTTTTTAATGAAAAATACCAAACCTACTCTCAGGTGTCCAATCTTAGGAAGCAAATTTAGGGTTAGAAGCAAGGGGCCCATAAATCCCTTGATGCGACAATGGAAAAATACTACTCTTCTACATAGGTGCCTAGGCCATGGGTTTTCCCAAAGGGAGTAACTTAGGCATATCATCAATGGGCTAAGGAATAAAGCTAGGGAAACCCTTGGGGTGTATGCCCAAGGTAGACTATCTAAAATGACCTTCCATTGGATCTAGAGGCTAATTGACCATGTGGCAAAGGAAAAAAGTGAGTTGAAGAAGAGAGAATCAACCAAAGAGTATAATAGAGATCCATCTATCTATCTAGGAAAGAGATATACGAGTATCTGATAAGCAAGAGGAAGAAACCTTGAAAGAGGTGATACAAAAAAGACACTATCAATCCAAAAGTATGTTAATGACATGGCCACCAAGGTAGAAAAGATGTGGAAATTAGTGGACAAAAAATTTGCTATAGCCTTAAAAATCATAGAAGAAAGAACTGAGCAAGCCTTTAGTAAGGGCAAAGAGAAGAAGAAGAAAAGAAAATAACCATGAAGAAGAAAAGTTGCTTCAGAATGTTCTAATTTGAGCTTAGACAATGAGTATGGGTGTACAGTGTTCCATTATGAACATTCTAAAAAATGGTGTCTTCATAAAACTAATTAAAATAGAAAATTTTGATAAGCATATACATTATGTATGTCCAATTGAAAATTACACAAGATATGTATCCTTTTTTTCTTTGGTTATCTTTAAATATTTTCATCCAAGATTACATGACATATTATGAGAATATGACTTGCAAAATTAGCATCCTTTTCAATATTTATGTGAAAATGGAATAGAATTCAAAATGACTGGGAATGTCAATGTGTGTAGTCATCTAAATGCAAGGACATGCCCAAAATGAGTTAGATTTTACACTAGTAACTTAACAAAGGATGGTTGTACATGCAAAATAACAATTAATAGACATGTTGAATGGGAAATCATGTGCTAAAATGAACCCAAAGATTAGGTATGATCATTTTAAATGGAATGAAAAACTTTTCCAATGTCTAATTTTATGTTATTTTAATAGACAAATAAAATGTTTATATGTTGCTTTGTTACTAATCCATCCAATATATTACAGATGTCTTGACTAAATCAGAAATAATGTATTAGAATGAGGGCAAAAGCTATGTATGAAAAATTTAAATAGAATGAAATTTTTTTCCAATTTTTCTTATTTTACTTTTAATATATAGAAAATGTTTATATATTGATTTTTTACTAACACCTAACATATCACAAAAGTCTTAGATTTTCAAGGTGGAGATAAATTGATTGAATTACCACATTGTCACCTAAAATTTTGCATCAAGGGAGACTTTTATCATGCAATAAATATCAGTGAAAGCTTAAGTGAATTATCATACAACATAAATAAACCTTTCAACTAAAAGTAAATAATCAATGTGAGATAAGGAAGAGTGAAACAAAGTTAGAAATAAAAGTGTTCAATGTTTCGAAAAAAAAAAGTTGTTACTCATAAAAACTATAGAAGAAGAAATAATGTTTGATGCAAAATGTTCACAAATAAGATTAACCATAAAGCAAGAAGAAAAGCAATTTAAATGATATAATAAAAGAGGATATATTAAAGAAAGTAAAATAACACCTATAAAATTTTTGTAAATTACTTCACAACATCTCTACAAGAAGTACAAAATTTTTGGAAATGACTTCACAATAGCATTGTAGGTAGCAGTCTTTCATTTTCAAAAATTGAAACATTTTACAAAAAGCCTTTTCATCATAGAGTAGGCCAAGCAACCAATCATACAAATTCAAATGTGGTATAACATACATTAGAAGTGAAATGTTGAATTGATACGTTAGCTTCTAGGAAACCAAAAGGATTACATATTGAAATTGATATAGGGTGGTCCATAAATATGGAACATACCTCAAAAAACCTAATGATAGGCTTAAAATGGATTAGGTAAGTAATGAATGATTATAGAGCTATTATATTTTTTAAAAAAGAGATGTATTATATTTAAAAAATTATACATTTTTAAATTAATTCTGGAAATTATGATCATTGTAGGGTAACCATGATAAGTTAAAAAATTTTCCATTATATTGGGAATCATTTTTGCATAGTGTCAATAACCAGTTTTAAGAAGGTTTTAAAAGAAAATACTTAAAAGTGAACCATTTGATTACTCAAGTTCTGTATTGAGCTAGCTAAAAGTAAGCATAGAAATACATGTGCATGCTTTATTGATTTTGCAAAAGGCATACATATTATTCATGAAAGATAAATCATAGAATAGGATTATTCATCACAATGGGAATTCTAAATTATTATTTAATGTCATTCAAAAATTATATAAAGAATAATGTTTAAGTAAACGAAGGTAAAAATCATAAAATCATGCAAATTGTATCACAATATATGGGTGAAACAAAATTATGCTCTCTCTTTCGCATACTTTAAAATTTTTATTAATGAGCTGAAAGCTAGATTTAACAAAATAATTTTCCATTACACTATTAAACAAATTCTAATTCTAATTTTTCTTTTGATTTTTGTAGATGAGATGACACTACTACAAGTTATTAAAAGACTGCAAGAAATGCTACAAGTATTAGAAATTTTATTAAAAGAGACTACAAATGAAAAGGAAAAGTTGCTTCAGTGGCAGAATGTTCTAATTTGAGCTAAGACAATGAGGAAGGGTGTACAATGTTCCAGTATGAGCAGCCTAAAGGATGATGTCTTCATAAACTTAATCAAAATAGAAAATCTTAATAAGCATATACAATATGTACAGTTGAAGATTACAGAAGATATGTATCCTTTTTTACTTTGGTTGCCTTTAAATATTTTCATCCAAGATTACATTACATATTATGAGAATATGACTTGCAAATTTAGCATCCTTTTCAATTTTTATATGAAAATGAAACAAAATTCAAAACCAATGGGAATTTCAATGTGTGTAGTCATCTAAATGCAAGGCCGTGCTAAAAATGAGTTAGATTTTACACTGGTAACTTAACAAAGGATTGTTGTACATGCAAAACAACAGTTAATAGACATGTTTAATAGAAAATCATGTGTTAAAATGAACCCAAAGATTAGTGATGAAACATGTTTTTTCATCAACTCCAATGTTAGACGTCAAAGCCTCGACGTCAGGTATCCGATGTTAGGGTCAGGATCCAACATTGGAGCCCAGGACATGATGTTAGACATCCAATGTCGTGGGGTATGAGCCAGCCTATAAATATAGTGCTTGGGCTCATGATTTCAAATCAGTTTTTCGAGTAGTTTTTCATAGTTTTGTCAATAGAGTAGCCAAATTCTTGCAATTTTATTCCATAATCTTAAAGAACAGTCAGTGAGTGCCCATAGAGTGGATCTAAGTCAGTTGTACGAAGTCTTATTCTACTAGTAATGTACTTGGACATATTCCATGAGTGGTAATAAGATCGAGATTGATTCTTATTCATTGCAGCACTTTGACTTAGATTAGATTTACTTTCCATGTAATTTACTTTTCATGTACTTAGTTAATATTTACATTTTAATGCATGTTAATTAATTAAGCACATAAATACGATCACTTCGAGCATGCGTATGACTCTTGGTAATCCTAGCAACGCTTAACGTTTGGTAACTTAGCAACATTATATGTGTTCAGGATGTGCACGGGAAGTGGGATCAAATACTTATGTTAGGGTAGTTAATTATTACTTAGCAATTATATTAGTTGAATTGATTATAATTGAGTTTCAACCTATTGTTAATTGTAGAATAATAAAATATAAGATAATAAAAATCATATGCCTCACTCTGGACTAAACCATACATGATAAAGCTACCACTAGTCCAAGTGAGAAGATAGTGAACTACGATCAAGGCATAGCGATCTAGATGCCACAACTAATCCCATCTATGGAATTCAACAAAATCATCCATAAATGCTTGTGATTCATATGGTTGGGCATAGGGGTATCTCGTTGCTCATCATTAGCGCTGTTGTCGGGGATGGTGCTAGTTATTTACATTAGTTATATTATACATGATCATTGTAAAGGTATTAATGATCTATCTTTTAGAAAACATTAATATTTTAAGTCACACATATTATCAGACAAAACCATGTCTTCTTCACATAGGACCCATAATGCATCGTATGATGAGAACACTTATAGGAGAAATGATAAGATATATATTGAATAAAATTAGAGTGAACAACCTCAAGCGAGGGTTTTCTATGCTCATTTAGACCCTTACTTCACTCAAAGACTATGTTTAGCTAAGGCAAACAATCCTAGAGGATATGGAAAAAGTTCTAGATCAAGGAGGACATCTAGGCCTAGGACCCCCTCCAAACCTAGACAAGATAAATCAAGAGACCATGGGAAGAACTATAGAAGCCATGGTAATTATTCCAATTCCTCATCTTCCTCTTCCTCTTCAACATCTAGTTTTGATAAAGATGAATGTAGGTATAGAGATAGATCTCCACTACGAGGTCAAGACAAAGATAGAAATCGAACCTAAGGGAAAAATCGAAGACATCACAATGAGCATAGACAAGATCGTCACAATCAAACAAATAGAAATAGAAATTTTCATCACAACATGTCTGATGACGATGAACCCTTATTGGCCACTAAGAACTTGATGTAGATTACAAAGGCAATTAAGCTACATCACATGCATTGTAGGGAAAGTCGCCTACCTAGGCTTGATATTAATAATATCCCTAAGTTTGTGAGAGCCTATGATTCTGACCCACAACATCATCTACAAGCCTTCCATGATGTCTATGCCTTATACAACATTGAGAATGGATGGCAAAAGCTTAAGCTCTTTCATAGGACACTAATCGATGATGTTGAAAGTTGGTATAGATCATTGGAACCAAGTTCCATTCCCTAGTGGTCCACAATGCTGGCACTTTTCAACACAAAATACAAAACCTATGCAAGAGTGTCCAACCTAAGAAAAGAAATCCAAGAGTGGAAGCAAGAAAATCACGAACCCTTGGAAGTGGCCTTGGAAAGATACTATTCACTACTACATAGATGCCCAGGCCATGGTTTCTTTAAGGAAAGGCAACTTTTCCACATCATAGATGGGCTTTGTAATGAAACAAGGGAGACCCTTGGGATGTATGCTCCAAGTCAATTATATGAGCTATGAACCCATCAAATCAAAGAGTTAATCAAACATGTGGCAAAAGAAGAAGGAGAGCTATGTAGACGGGAGAATGTAGAGGAAAATAACTAGGATCCAACTCTACAAAAGAAAAGCATCCATATCTATGATAAGGAAAAAGAGGCACCTCTCGATGAGGTGATTTTACAATAGACCTTGCCAATTCAAAATTTTATCGTTGAGATTAAAGAAAAGTTGGATAAGATGCTAGAATCAATAAATGAGAAAGGTAAAACTTGTGAAAAATTCATAGAGGAGAGAGTAGCACAAAACGAATCAACAAAAGGAGGAAAAAGAACCAAGGAAGAGCTAGGAACACTTTTCAGCAAGAAGGGGAAATGGCCATAGAAGAAGAGGCTATAGACTTAACCATCGAAGAGGATGGTGGATGTGACATTTTGCTATATGACCATCCAAAGGTCCATTTCCTTGTCTTGTTGCATCTGCATGAGTATTGAGCAAGGGCATTAAATTCAAAGTTTGTATAGAAGTACATGCCCAGGAGATTTCCTCTTCCACGTAGTAATTTTAGATAACCCCAAAACAAACCGTACTATCCTAGGGGGACTTATTACCAACCTCAACACTGGCATCAATCGTAGTGGCAATAACCACAGTCATGGAGGAGGCCACAACCAAACCAGCCCTACCCTTAATACCAGTCGAACCCATATGAATATTATGTTCAACAATATGTTTTCCCAACTGGTTCTACTTCCTCTACCTCAAATCATTACTACCACTCTCCCAAATATAAACATCCCACAACATCTTATATGAGGTCACCACCTCACACCTCTCATCCTTTGGCATATCCTCAACATTATCATACTCACATGCCATTGCTAGCAACACAGGAAGGTTCAACACCATAATATCAACAAACAGATGCTACTTGTGTTGCGAATGTGCATACACATGTTGATATCAGTGGGTCCCAACTGCAACGTAGGAAATGTTCCTTTTGGAGGAAAGGTTGTAAGCCGAAGAAAACCACACATGGACCCACCACATCATCCAAGCCAACACAATGCCAATCTAGTGTAATGCCTTCCTTTTCACAACCAATGTCCTTTGACCCTACGCAAGAGCCAACAACCATCACCACTCCAACACAAGACATAAACGATGAACCTGTTAGTGTGGAAAGACAACAGAATCCATGCATCACTGCTAATAGTAAAGGGTGCAACTGTGGGCTGAAAATTCAAAATATTAACACAACCCACAACAAAGCTGAGGAACAAGTGTGTGAACAAAGACTAGTCTATGTAGTAGCCACTAAACCAGAAGACACCCAGTGGCTTGAAAATGAGATTTTAAGATTATTTCAAAGATGCATGGAGACAATGGATCTACTTATTAGTTTTAGACCTAAGAAAATGGACCAAATAAAGGACTTAGATGCATATATCTTACAGAACTAATAAGTAGTTTTCACCTTTTTTTTTTACATTTTTTTATCCTTTTCCTATTTCTTCCAAAATTTTCTAATTCTACACATGTTTCCCATTTGTTAATATTTTTCTTTTCTTTATATTTTTCTCTTTTCTTAAGTCATTTTATTTTTGCTTTATAAATGTATTTTTATGTTTTTGTTAATAATATTGCCAAGTCATGATGCAAAAGTCAATGCTATGTGTTGGGTTTTTTGTGCTATGCTATCAAGATGATTGGGTAGGTAATTGTGTAAAGTAGTGAGACCACCTCATCTATCCCTCTATTTCTTTGAATAAAAGGTCTTTTTCATGGAAAAAATTTGGTTCTTCTTTTATGAAACTAAAATTAATCAATGATCATTGTACCTTAAAGAAAGAGTGAACAACTAAGTGGGTATGGCAAAGGGTGTGACCTCAAGGGGACTTTTTGGATTCTCTTCTTGACTTCATTCATGTGGTTTATGATTTCTCTTGGAACATATCATCACTTCTCTGTCGACCAATAAAAATGAAGCTTTGTCTTTGCATGGTGTGGTTCCCATCAAAAAAAGGAAAAAAGAAAAAAAGAAAAACAATAATGGGAATTCAAAGCACACCCCTTAGACATAATAATGGGCTACAAGCACTAGTTATGGGGCTAGAAAGACATGTTACACATGCCTAAAGGTACCCCTCTAACTGAGGTCCTTCATTCCTTCTTCTCTTATCTTCTCTTTTTGGAGTGATGATTATTTTTTGAGGTGGTTGTGGACTCATGGTGGTTGGTAGGATGGAACATATTAATGTGAGGTCACTATTCATGGTATGGACTGGGTTTGAACTTGGATGGATAGGTATGTTGATCATTTTAATCACACAAGTTACAAGAACCTATTATGGACACAGTCAAGTACCTTACATCCCAATCTCTACAATCCCTTCTCATTGCATTATTCACCTCACTGCGAAATGCGATTATGAGCCTTTTGGTTTTCTGTAGTATTGTGCAACATCCTAACCATGGCAATTGTGTGTTGTTTAGAACAAAAGCATGGTCTACATTTAACTTCTCAGGTGCCCATGGACATCTATCGAATTGGTTATGCAAGGGCATTATGGCAATAGCCTGCTTTGGGGAGGACCCACTTGCATAACTTTTGTTGATCATGGCTTTGAACTAACCTTCACATCTTCTAGAACATCAATGACGGTGTCTTTGAATTTATGCATGATTTTGGAACTACTTCTCATCTGTTTCATTAATTTTTTCTACTTTTGTATTTCCATATCCATTAATATTTCTTGGCCATCTTCGAAATTAGACCTTTAGTTTCAATTATTCAAAAACCTATGTGCTTCCAAAGTTATGCTTATTAGTCATGGGGGCTAGGGATGCTTGCTTGAAAATTTTTGAATTTTTTTTCAACATGCTATTTTTGAACAACTTGATGATTTTAGTTATCTCATAAACTTGGGCATAGTATGCTGTAATCACCTTATGCTTAAACGAAAACTAAGGGATCCAAAAAAGGTTGATTATGAAGAAAAAATTTACCAAAACTAATGTTGATCCTTTGGTGATTGTAGGTGATGCTAAAAGAAACACTTAAGGAAGAAGGTATTTTGCCAAACACGAAAAGAACTGATTCATCCTTGCAGCACTTGAGGCTTTCTTTCTTATGCATTTATATATTGTGATTTCATATAGTTTACATTAATGATATTAATGCAACAATTAATTTTGACTCATTAAGCAACTAATTAAAATACACAAGCATGATCCCTTCGAACATATGTGTGACACTTGGTAGCTCAGAAATTGTTAGCGTTTGACAACCTAGGAGTGTTTACATAAAGTTCAGGATGTGTTCGAGAAGTGGGAATGGTTACTTGTGTTAGGCTAGATTAGATCATAGTTTTCTTAGCACTTAATCACTCTCACTTTCATTCTTCTTCTAGGCAAGTAATTTGATAAAACACAAAATAATAAAAATGTTACGCCTTAGTCACACTTAACCATAGAATTACATTCCACAAGTGGGACTGGAAAGACAATGAAGGAACAACACATACGCACTATTTAGCTCTAGAGTACTTAATAATTAAAGTCTGTGGGATTCAATTGGATTGCACGTGAACACCTATGATTCATATGGTTGGGCGTAGGGGTACCTCGTCACTCATCATTGGCACCATTGCCAGGGACTTTAGTTATATGTGTGCTATCTAAACCGAATGAAACTTAGTAACCTCATTGTTTGAACCTTAACAGTAAAATCTTACAAAAACAAAAATTAGAATTATAATTAAATTAAACCTCAACTGCACACTACCTATAAGTCCATTAACATAAAATGTCTTCTTCTCACATGAGCCTATCTCCATGTAGGGTAGACCAGGTGCCTCAGCAATACCAAGTGGTATATGCTCATCTCGATGAGTATGTACCAGACTTCACCTTCATCTTACATCAAGATGAAATGTTGTGGTGACGTGACATGGAAGGCAACATTGTGTTGCCACAAGATCAATCTATTCTAGTGATGCTCTAGCTAATGCTCGCACGACATGGGCTTCAACATCTTCATGGAGAGTACAAGATTCAAGATCCCAATCTAAGGGATTATCATCCCACTGAACTGCAAAGGTTATGGGATCATCAACTAGAGCATCAACACGAGCTTATGAAGGGAAAGGGGTCAAACACTTTTCCACCCTCACTTGGCCCATTAGATGGAGGTGACCACTTCTTTAGTGATTCTCCTTTCTTTGACTTTGTTCAGGGGGCCCTCAACCAGAACATGCAATCCACAATTCATAATCTAGGTTTGGTCAGAATGGGTCTAATGACAAAAATGGATCTGGAGAGGCAAGTCATGATAAAGGGGAAAAAGGAGGTCACAATTGTGATCATGGTTATGATCATCGAAGGAAGGGTGATAAGCATCAGCAAGTAAGTTCTCCTTCCTCTTCCCCTTCATCATCATCATCTTCTTCTTCATCTAGCTTAGATCATGGTTGTATAGGGAATAACCATGATGGAGGTGATCGATAGGATAGAAGGGACCATCAGGACAGTCATGACCGAAGGCATGGGCAATCCAAAGAAACCCACTACCAAGAAAGAAGGGCTAGTAGAGAACATCGTAGGCACCATCATCATGGCCTTGATGAACCTCTACTCACCACTCAGAACATGTTAAACATTGTAGAGGCCATGGGGATTCCAAAAAGGCACGCTAAGGATAGTAGAATAAAGAAGCTAGACATGAACAACATCTCTCTATTTGAGGGAGGATACGATGTTGATCCACAAAATCATCTCCAGGACTTCCAAGATGCATGTGCCTTGTAGAATATTGAGAATGACTGGAAAAAGCTAAAATTGTTTCCAAGGACACTCATAAAGGAAGCAAAAAATTGGTACTGACCCTTGGAACCAGAATCAATCAAGCGGTGGAGTACAATGTTGGAATTATTCAAAGACAAATATCAAACGTACTCTCGAGTGTCCAATCTAAGGAAGTAGATCCAAGGGTGGAAACAAGGGAACCATGAACCCTTGGATGCCACGTTTGGCTTATACTATTCTCTGCTGCATAGCTGTCCTAGCCATGGATACTCTTAGCTTGATCAACTTTACCATATCATAGACGGGTTACGGTCTGAAATAAGGAAAACCCTTAGCATTTATGCCCAAGGGACATTAACAAAGTTAAGCTCCCATCAGATTCAAAAGTTAATTGAGTAGGCAGCTAAGGAGGGAGAATTGAGAAAGCGAGAAAGTGTAGAGGAATACAAAAAGGAACCTTCTATCCACAAAAGGGGGGATTTAATTTTGTGATAGTGAGGATGAATTAACCAAAGATAAGGTGGCTAATAAGAAAACCTTACCACTCCAAAAAATTGTAATCTAAAATCATAGCTAAGGTTGACCAATTATGGGACTCTATGGACAACAAGTTTCAGGGTGTCTTAAAAATTGCTAAAGAGTCCAAGGAGCAAAGTGGTGTGTGTGACCGCTAGAGACGTGAGGAAATGTGCTATATCTAAGGGTAAGGGTAAAATGAATGCGATAGAGATAGTTGTGGATAGTGACTCAGATGATGATGGTGAGTGTGATGTTTGCCAGTATGAACATCCTAAGGGATGTTGCCCAATTGTGTCACACTTGCAGGAATCTAGGGTGTATGTCTTACATCCACAACTTACACAAAGGAAAACACCCAAAAGATTACCTTATCCACAAGGCAATGCTCAACAATTCCACCAACCATAATAGTACTATCCAAGTGGAACTCCATCACAACCCTATGAATTATACCAATAATGGCAGCAACCATAATTGTAGGCGTTGGCACCTCCAAGATAGTAGTACCCTTACCGGTAACCAGATATCTATGGTTACTATATTCAGCAACCTTCATCTCCATAGGACTCCTTTGGTCATGTTGCTACCTACCAACCTCACGACTACCCTCCTGAAGTATACCAATCACCTTATCTAAGGAGGGACACCACCTACTATCCTCATGCACCTCCTATCCCTGCACCTATTCCTCCATCTCCTACATAGCTACCACCTACTCCATCCATGCAAGGTGAATTGCTTGCTCAACCACAGCAAAGAAATGCTACGAGGGTGGTTAATTTGTAATCGGATTACCCACCAAGTGGGTTGGAATCACAAACAAAGAAAAGATCCTTCTTCTGACCTCACAGTCCACCAAGGCCCTTAGAGACATCAGTGGTTGGTAACCCTGCTTCTCCACCTTCCTCTGTCTCACCTTTTTTCGAGTCCCCTTATAACCAAAATCCCTCTCGAATCCATACTGTAATGTTAACCCATGCTATATCTGATTGGATTCGAGCTAGTAACCTGCCCAAGAAGTTAGCTAATCCTAGGAGTCCCCTAGTATTTTTGCAAATTGCTGGAAATGAACCTTGTAAAGATCTTCTTAACTCTAGTTTTGGTGCTAATCTGATCTCACATGAGATGTACACGATGTGGAACCTTTCTTCCTTAAAGAAGAGCAACATTCAGCTGGAATTCACAGACCAGTCCATCACTGTTCCATTGGGACTAGTAGAGGACATTGTAAACACCATTTGTAGGTGGTCATATCCTGTCGACTTCCTAATAATCAAAGTGGAGAACTACAAGGGGGACTTTCCAATTATTATGGGAATGACATGGTTAAGTGCTGTTAATGCCAAAATGGGCATTAGAGATCTTTCCTTGGATATATCTAAAGAAAATGAATTTGGAAAAATCGAGAAGAAGAGAGTTCCATGTATTGCATATAGTGATTTAGGGTGCCATTGTGTGTAGAGGTTATGGTCAATAAAGCAAATATCTATCTCTGCATGCAAGCAGTGTGCATCAGAAGCTGAAATCCAAATATGCATGTATGTAATAACCACAAAACAAGAAGACACCCAGTGGCTAACAATTGATTCTAGCAATAGTACATTGGGCATGGAACCTTTTGAGGGCCTAACGTACAAATATGTTGCAAGTATGGATGAACTTGAGAAAGTTCATCACTAGCTCTCAAAAGGAGTAAATGATGATGTCAATTGGGGAGAGTTGGAAATTCTTGACAATTTTAAACAAGAACCCCTTGAATTGAAGACACTATTGGCTAGAATGGAGTATGTGTTCTTGAAAAATGGAAGGCTAGTTATTATTATTACCAAGCTTGCTGCTAAAAAAAAGGAAAATGTTGATGAAGGTTGTGAAAAAATGGTCAGCAAGCTTTTCCTGGTCATATTTTGAGCTCACTAGTATAAATCCAAGAATATGCAAGCACCGGATATACACTGACCCCACCGTTAAGCCGAAACGACAGCCATAGTGACGTTTGAATCCCAAATTAAAGTAGATTGTCAAAGAGGATATTGAACCACTCCTCAAGGTGGGATTCATCTACCCTATCACAGATAGTGAGTGGTTCAGTTCACTTGTGATTGTGCCCAAGAAAGGAGGCAAATGGTGGGTGTGCTTCAAATTTTGATTGCTCAACGTGGCAACTTTCAGAGATCATTTTCCTTTTCCTTTTGTCGACCAAGTGCTAGATACCTTTTGGGCACTATTATTATAGCTTTTTTGACCATTAGAGTTGCTATAACCAAATTCGGATTGCACTAGAGGACTAGGCAAAGACAACTTTCACAAGTCCTTGGGGAACATTTGCTTACCATCAGATGTCATTCAATCTATGTAATGCCCTAGCCACATTTCAACAATTGGTCCTTAGCATTTTCCAACAAAAAATTGGTAGTGGGGTAGAAGTATTCATATATGACTTTTCTACCTATAGAGCTATGTTCAAGTAAGCCCTGGACCATCTTAAGCAGGTGTTGAGGAGATGTGTCAAAACAAACCTTTGACTCAATCAGCAAAGGAGGCATCTTATGGTCTAAGAAGGCATAGTCTTGGGGCACCGTATCTCAAAAGCAGGAATTGAGGTGGATCTTGAAAAAATAAGGATCATCCAAGGAATAATCTATCAACTCGAAACAGTTAAAAAAGTGTGGTCATTCCTTAGTCATATTGGCTACTACTGACGCTTCATCAAGAATTTTTCAAAAATCCCCAAGCTATTGGTGGAATGGACAAAGAAGGATGCATCATTCGTCTGGACCCCTACATGTGAAACAAGATTTTAGTAACTAAAGTAGAAGCTTATTGAAACCCTAATTCTACAAGCACCTGATTGGTCTAGAATGTTTCATGTGATGACTAATGCATCAAATTATGCTTTGGGGGCAGTGCTTACACAAATGGATGATCAAAAACATCCATATTACATTCATTGTACAAGCTAAAGTATTGTAGGTGCACAACTGAACTACACCACCACAGAAAAGGAATTGATGACAATGGTGTTCACGTTAGAGAAGTTTAGGCACTACATGCTTGCCTATAAAGTATTTGTGCACAAAGATCATAACACTATCTAGTTTCTAATGAATAAACTAATGGTAATCCCCCATGTCATATGGTGGCTCGTGATTTTGCAAGAGTTCGATCTCACAATGGTGGATTGAAAAGGTGTGGCGAATGTGGTTGTTGACCACTTATCACGACTAAGAAGGGATGACAAGGAGAAAGAAATCCCCTTATCTGATTAGTTCCCTGATGAATCTCCTCTTGAAGGGGTTATTAATGCACAAATGCCCAATGAACCAAAATGGTATGACACCATCCTCACTTATCTGCTCAAGTAAGAAAGGGTTGGACACCAAGAAG
Organism: Gnetum montanum; assembly: GCA_015680685.1. Classification (NCBI taxonomy): domain Eukaryota; kingdom Viridiplantae; phylum Streptophyta; class Gnetopsida; order Gnetales; family Gnetaceae; genus Gnetum; species Gnetum montanum. Next base: position 117,615 of record MNCI01008366.1, on the reverse strand, counting down.
AAATACTAGTTTCTTCACCAGGTTAAGCATTTCATGGAAATTAATGCAAACCTTTACAAAGTTTATCTCGATGGCTTAGTACGCTGGTGTGTCCCTGACACAAATCAACTACGCGTTGATCAGGATGATCATGAAGGCCCTTCTGGGGGCCATTATGCTAGGAGATGCATGACCATAAAAATCCTCATGGCAAGATATTATTGGCCAATAATCTTAAAGAATGCACACTAATCCATCCATGCTTATGATCGTTATCAGAGGGATGGTGGAATGACAGCTCGAATGGAGGGGCCACAGTAATGGATTCAACCTCTTAATCCATTCGATATTTGGGGTATTGACTCTATGGGTCCCATTGCACCTTTGTTAAATGGAAATACATATATCATAGTCGTAGTTGACTATTGCACTAAGTGGGAAAAAGTAGCAACTGTCTCCGACTGTACATCTACTACTATTACTCGATTTGTACAACAAAATGTCATAAATAGGTTTGGTGTGCCTCATGCATTAATTTTTAATAATGGAACTCATTTTATAGGTGCCACTTTTTGGAAACTTATGCAGTGCTTGGAGGTTGAGCACAAACTCCCAACACCATATCACCCCCAAGCCAATGGTCAAGCTTAGGTAACTAATCAAGAGATTACAAAAATTCTAATGTGCATCATTAGCAAATATTGAAGCAATTGGAGCACCAAATGAAATGATGCCCTTTAGGCCTATCACTCCACATAGAAGCTTCTCGTAGGTTATTCTCCCTATGAGCTTGTGTATGAAAAACTACCAACACTACCCATCCAATCTGAGCTTCGTACACTCTCTACAGCCTATGACCTTGACCTAAATTTAAGTCTAGCATAGAAGGAATGATTAATGAACCTCTACTTGCTACATGAAAATCAATTAATGGCCCTATCATCCAATGAAACGCATAAGACATTCAACAAGAAATGCAAACACCTCAAAATAAGAAAAGTCAAGTTTCAACGAGGTGACAAGGTCCTCTACTGGAATCCTACACACATACCCCAACAAACCAAATTTTAAATGTTGTGGGAAGGACCTTACATTATTGATGAGACTTTTGCATCTAGGGCCATGATTGTCTATAAACTTGATAGCCTAGATAAGAAATAATTAGTTAACATCCAACAAGTGAAACCTTTCCATGCTCCCAAGCCAAGCAACTCAGCAGACACCTCGCCAGATGGACAACCATGCTCAATCTTCCAGATCTCTCCCTTCTAACTTAGTTATGGGGGAGATGGCCATCCATACTAACATTTTTCATAACTTCTCAGTCTTTTGAATTTTTTGTTTTACAACTTTTTGTTTTCATATTCTTTGTTTTACATCTTTTTGTTTTTTAGGTTATTGATCTTTTCTAAGTTTTTATTTTACACCATAATTAATATATTTGATATTTATTTCCTACTCTTTTACTTTCTTTTATGTTTTCTTATGTTTGATGTGTTTCTCTATTTTTTCTGCTAATAAGGTGTTAGGTACAATGGTAATGTGCTACTCGATGGTGGTATGTTTTATCTGTAATTTGATTGTTGTTGTCTGGTTTCTAACTTCGAATGTCGTTACTGACAACTGGGACATGGTTTCTTTTTATGTAACAGGCAGTGAGTCCACATCATCCACCCATCCACATACTCTATGGTTTTTCTTGTTTTGGAAAGGTGCAGTTCCTTTTTCATTAATGAAACTTTAATAAATTGGTGACTTGTGTAGCTTCCAGAATTAGGAAAGAATCAAAGGTTTGAACAAGGTCTGGCTTCAAAGGAATGTGGTATTCTTCATGCTTTTCCATTTTCCTATGTGCAGGGGTGTTCTTGTGAGCTTCTCACCGTTCCATGTCATTCCATAATAGGAAGTCAAATAAGTCCTTGCATGGTGTGGTCCTCATCAGAAAAAAAAAGAGAGATGAGGATTCAAAGCAAACCCCTTAGACAAAATAAATGTAAAAACACATGGATCTTTGCATGGTGTGGTTCCCATTCATTCAAAAAAAACATGGGAATTTAAAGCACATTCCTTAGACCAAATAAAAGGGTTATAAGCACTAGTTATGGGGCTTGTCTTATCTCCTCTAACTAAGGCCCTTTCTCACTTCCTACTTTCTCTCTAATTTGGAATGGTGGTTATTTTGTGGGAGCATTCTTGTGTCTCAGGGGATGGACTAATCTTAGAATGTCGATGCAGAATCATTGAAAGTGGTTGGTTTTGGTCTAGATTGAAGATGGATCCTACTAAGTCATTTAATCACAAACTCTACAAGGGACTTCATGTGACCATAATTAGGGGCTCCATTCCATTCTCTCTCTCATCCATCTATGCTCTTCATGCCTCACCTCACTACCGGTTTCATGTTTTGATTCCATGTTTTGGTTCGATGTGTTGGGTTTCTTAGTTAGTTACTTTTGGATATTTGTACTTAACTTTTCGTAACCATTAATCATCCATGGTGCCCATGGACTCCTTGGTTTGAAGTTATGCAAGGGCATAAAAGGCCTATGCCTACTTTGGGGAAGACCCACTTGCATATCTTTTGGTTTAGTTAAGTTAAGTTGTTTACCCTTAGACATTGTTACAATCAAATTTTTTTTACTTACCCCATCCATGCCATCCAATTGTACGCATCTTCACAACTATTTCTAGTGAATTCCTTCTTTTATTATTGTGAATTTCTATACCCTCTTTCTAGTGTTCCTTGTGTTAAGCTTTATCTGAATTTTCTGGACTGCTTCTCTTACTTAACCCATTCGTTAGTCTTCCCACTAACATTATCAAGCAACCAATCTATCACAATCACAACTCGACTAGATAAAATCATTAATGAGATAGGGTATTTAGCCATTATTTGTTACACTTTATATACTAATCCTTGATTTTTTTGTGCTTGCAGTGGGAAGCATGGACTGAAAGCGGGATTGTCTCCACCAAGGAGGATGCAACAATATCACTCATGGGAGATTGTTCAAGTTTCCTGGATCTTTTTTGCCTCTCCCTCATTCTTTTGTTGCCAAGAGGGGCTGGATGTCCATTGGATTCGAGGGTGTTCTTTCCTATTTGTCATGAACACCTAATTTTGTATACAATTGTAATGTTATATGCTCAAGCACTTTTGTATTTGTCTATTTTCTCTGTGTCACTTTGTATGTCAGTCGAATAGTCCACACCTCCTAATATATTTTGTAAAGACTCGTTCCTCTTCTTCTGTACTCGAGGACAAGTTTTCATTCAATTGTGGGGGTATGATAAATCGTGTTTTTCATATGCTCCAATATCACAGTGATCATGATATTAGGTACACAATATCGGGTACGTGGTATCATAGCCCAAGATGTGATATCGTACATTTGATATTGCAGGGTTACTCTTGGGTCTATAAATACAGCCCCCAGGCACATGATTGAGTAGTTTTTGATAGTCAAGTAACAAAACTCTTACAGTTTTTTCATTTGAGTTAGAATATTTTCTAAGTGCCCGCAGCAGGAGGTCTAAGTGTGAACAAATCTTTATTCAAGCATTGATGTACCTGAACACACCATTGTGTTGGTAATAAAGACAAACTCTTTGATTTATCCTTGCAGCACTTGAGGCTTTCTTTCTTATGAATTTATATATTGTGATTTCATACAGTTTACATTAATGATATTCATGCAACAATTAATTTTGATTCATTAAGCAACTACTTAAATTACACAAGCACTACCCCTTCAAACATATGTGTGACACTTGGTAGCTTAGAAACAGTTAGCGTTTGACAACCCAGTAATGTTTACACAAAGTTCAGGATGTGTCCAAGAAGTGGGAATAGTTACTTGTGTCAAGCTAGATTAGATCATAGTTTTCTTAGCACTTAATCACTCTCAGTTTCATTCTTGTTCTAGGCAAGTAATTTGATAAAACACAAAATAATAAAAATATTATGCCTCAGTCACACTTAACCATACAATTGCATTCCATAAGTGGACTTGGAAGACAATGAACGAACAACACACACGCACTATTAGCTCTAGCGTACTTGGTAATTAAAGTCTACGAAATTCAACTGGATCACACATGAATGCTTGTGATTCATATGGTTGGACATAGGGGTACCTTGCCACTCATCAGTAATCCTAGTAATACTTAATGTTTGGTAACCTAGCAACATTATATGTGTTCAAGATGTGCATGGGAAGTGGGATCGGATACTTATGTTATGGTAGTTGATTATTAATTAGTAATTAGATTAGTTGAATTGATTATAAATTGAGTTTCAACCTATTGTTAATTGTAGAACAATAAAATATAAAATAATAAAAATCATATGCCTCACTCTAAACTAAACCATACATGACAAAGCTACCACTAGTCCAAGTGGGAAGACAACAAACTAAGATCAAGGCATAGTGATTTAGATGCCACAACTAGTCCCATCCATGGAATTCGACTAGCTCATGCATGAACACTTGTGATTCATATGGTGGGATGTAGGGGTACCCCATTGCCCATCAATTAGGTATGATCATTTTAAATGGAATGAAAAACTTTCCTGATGTCTAATTTTATTTTATTTTAATAGACAATTGTTTATATCTTGCTCTATTACTAACCCATCTAATATATCAGAGATGTCTTGACTAAATCAGAAATAATGTATTAGAATGAGGGTAAAAGTTATGTATGACAAATTTAAATAGAATGAAAAAATTTTCCAATTTTTCTTATTTTACTTTTAATACACAAAAAATATTAATATATTGATTTTTTACTAACAAACCTAACATATCGCAGAAGTCTTAGATTTTCAAGTTGGAGATAAATTAATTGAATTACCACATTGTCACCTAAAATTTTGCATCAAGGAAAACTTTTATCATGCAATAAATATCAGTGAAAGCTTAAGTGAATTATCATACAACATAAATAAACCTTTCAACGAAAAGTAAATAATCAATGTGAGATAAGGAAGAGTGAAACAAAGTTAGATCAATGTGAGTAAGGAAGAGTGAAACAAAGTTAGAAATAGAAGTGTTCAATGTTTCAAAAAAAAAGTTGTTACTCATTGATGAGTCATGAATTGTTGGCTGCAATATCGCACCCATGATATTGCGTACACGATATCACAGTCTAGACGCAATATCGCATACGCGATATCGCAGCCTGTCTCCTCATCTATAAATAAGAGGTAGGCAGTTTTGGTAAGAAAGTTTTGGAAGTTTAAGTTTTGAAAAGCTTTTAGTATGTTAGTTTTTCCTCTCAACCCTTTTCTCCCAATGCATGCCCGCAATGTGATGATTGTAATTGTACGGCATCCTTATTCGAGTGTGACATACTTGGACACGCACATGACCAACAATAAAGATCGAGATTACTTCATCATTGTAGCATCCACTTAGCTTAATTATTTATTTAATTGTTATTGTTATTTACTGCTTTCTTCGTTAATATTTCTCTATCCTTATCACGAGCATTTAAGTGTAACTACTTGGTAACCCAGTAGCATACTTAGGCCATACGCTTGGTAATCCTAGTGGTAGTCGTGCATGAGGTCCAAGATGTATATGGATGCTCATCGCACTTAGGCTAGTTTAGATTCTATCTCACCTCTCTCTCTCCTAGCTTAGTTAATATTATTTCCCATCATACCCAGGAGTAGCAGTAGTGTAGGAACACATCATACACCTCACTCTGGACTAAACCATACGTGACAAAGCTAATACTAGTCCAGGTGGGAAGACAACGAACTGTGATCTATGAGTAACCATCTAGATACCACAGTTAGTCCGTCTGTCGAGTTCAACCAAATCATGCGTGAAACGCTTGTGTTCGTATGGTTGAGTGTAGGGGTACCTCGCCACTCATCACTCATATAAACTATTGATGAGTGGCAAGGTACCCTTACACTCAACCATATGAATACGAGCATTTTCACGCACGATTCGATCGAACTCCGCAGACAGACTAGTTGTGGCACCTAGGTAGTTATCCTTAGGTCGCAGTTCGTTGTCTTCCCACCTGGACTAGTATTATATTTGTCATGTATGGTTTAGTCCAAAGTGAGGTGTATGATGTGTTCCTAATCTAATGCTACTCTTGAAGGCAATGGTAGTTAATATTAACTAAGCTAAGCTAGGAGAGAAAAGGGTAAAAAAATCTAATCTAGCCTACGTGCGATGAGCATCTGTTCCTTGATCATCCGTACACATCTTGGACTTCATGCACGACTACCACTGGGATACCAAGCACAGATCCCGGGTACGCCACTAGGCTACCAAGTAGTCACACTTAAATGCTCGTAATCAAGTCGTACTCATTCCACGTTACTAGGAGATAAGGGTGAGAGAGACTAATTAGGAAAGCAGTAAATAACAATTGAATAAATAAATAAATAAACAAAGTGAATGCTGCAATGATGAAGTAATCTCGATCTTTATTGCTGGTCATGTGCGTGTCCAAGTACGTAACACTCGAATAAAGGATGTCGTACAATTACATTCACCAGACTGCGGACAAACACAGGAAAAATAATCTATCTCTGGAGGGATCAAACTGCCAGAGCTTCGCTACTCCTATTCTATCTATGTCAAACAAGGGAGACTCGCTTCTTATTTTTAAACATTGCGATGGACTGCGATATCACATACATGATATCGCAGGGGAAGACGCGATATCATGTACGCGATATCACGGGGGATGCGATATCGCGAAGGACGCAATATCACGTACACGATATCATGGCCCATGCGATATCACGTCCCATCATACCCCCACAACTGAATAAAAACTCCTCCTCGAGTTACAGTGATTACATAGTGGATAGGTATGAGATTATTAGATGGGGAAAACAAATGAAATGATGCTACAGTGTGGGAAGACACAACACAGAAAAATACTACAACTACAAAAATGTGGAACTCATGTAGTTCCTGGTGGCGGTGTCTCCTCCATGGGCGCTTTCCCTTTGTCATGTGCTCCAAGCTTTGAAGCTTGATGGCATTGAAGTATGGCCTAGAGCTTCTCCTCTTCGGTCCGAGGGTCCTATTCCATCCATGATAATGTTTCGATGTTTGACGGAGTCGGCACTTCCCATGAATAGGGTAGTTGCAGGAACATATGGTTGGCTTTGACATACCACGTCGCGAACACCCGTCGTTCCTCCTCATAGGCTCTGGCTTTGTTCTTGTATTCATGAAGATTCGTTAGCCATTGAGCCAAGTCAGTTGTGACATCTTTTTGTCCCTGGTATCTATCTTTTACCACCTCAAGTTCAAAATTTTCAACATCTAGTTTCTCCGCCAGCTTCTTGCGCTCTGCAAATTTTGCTTCAAATTTAATGTGGGTGGAAGCTACCTGCTACTCAAGCTCTGACCTCGGGTGCCCTGCTGTTAACATGGCAAGGTTAGCATATCTAAGGTTTTCCAACTCCATGTACTCTGTCAAGTCTTGGATCTGCAGGTCCCGGTTGTTAACTTCCGCTTGGTGGGCGAAGGCATATTTGTCCAATATGCCCCACCAATCAGTGTGTTAAGCACTGATAGTGTTCATTTGGGCCTTGGCCATATGGATATCCTTCTCTAGGACCTATTTGTACATCCCCACATGATCACAGAAGTGCTCCTTCAGCTTCTCATGTCGTTTAGCCTTATTTTGCCACGCGCTGATCTCAATTGCTAACTTTTGGCGAATAGCGCGTACCTCCTTCATTAAGAGGGTTTGATTTTCTCTAGCTAAATGGCTTATGTCTCTATTGACTTGGATGAATTATTCTCATAATTGATGAAAGTGTTTATCAAGAACGTTCTTCTATTTCCCTACATTGGTTAATCGAAGGTTGTCTGCAACCAACTATTTGTTTTCTTCTTCTAAGGCCTTGAGTGCCTTAAGATGCACATGAGTTTGCGCCTTTGCTGTGGAAGCATCCCAAGTGGCTGTATCCTTTTATTCTACCACCTTTGTATTCTCTGCAATTAACTTTGTTAGTTGCTCCATTCTACAATTTTCTAACTGGTCTACGGGAACGAATTGCAAAGGATCCCGCTGAGCTGCTTGTAAGGCCACGAGCTGCTCTTGTAGTCTCTGCACTTCAGCTTCAGCATGCTCTACCTTTACCTCTGTTAAGACCAGTTATCCCTTTGTGGAAATGAGGTCTGATTGAATTGTTGTTACATCCTAAGGGATGTTAAATAGGGATGTCAAAACTTTTCCTATTTAAAGTAATCTATCAAGCACATCCTCGTGTTCCACAGGAGTCATCGAGGTTTCGGCCAAATTTTGAGCATCCCGTGCTCCTGTAAGATCTACCGGTGGTAAAACAGGTACATTGAAGGATTCCTTGATGTGATCTACGACCACATCTACAGCTCCCGTGGCATTTTGGTGTTGCATAAACACCATAGTAGCCATTCACCAGTCTCTAACTACACCTAGAAAGATGTCACGTTCCCTGAGATCTGTTGTGACCGTCTACTTTTCCCTCCTCCTGTTTGAATGGATATTTCTCCCCTTATGCGATCTAGTGAAACTATAGGCTTCCTAGCATTGTCGATGACGCAAAATAGATTTGTGTCATCACGACTTCCCCAGCTGACCATGTCAGCGATGGCCCTAAGATGGCTCATTGACGGTCTGTAGTCTTGCGATGATGATGGCTGATCTTGGCCTATGTTGGGCCCTACTTCCTATTATTGGTTGGGACCTGTGGCTGGAGGTTGACTAGTTCCAACCACATGTTCTTCTTCTTGTTCTTCGTTTTTTGGTTGCAGCTCCTTGCCAATGTTCTTTCTTGGAGTTAGCGCCTTTAGTAATTCAGCATATGAAGCAGTCTGAGCTTTCCAGAGGATGTCATTGGTGTATCCCTAGATACCAGCACATCGGCAAAGCTTTTTGATAAGATAGGGAAAAGGAAATGCCATCTTCCCTGTCTTCCTTTCTTCGAACCGCCTCAGGATCTCCTTCAAATATAGATGGGGTAGGTTAGCGTTAACCTTTCCCATCAACACTGCACATCCTCTCGCCGCATACGTGGATATTCTTTTCAAGCCTTTTGTGGGGAAGAGGTGATATGTTCCAATTTTGAAATAAATTCTCTCCTCCATCGTCAGTTCACCAAATGCTTTATCTCTGCCATAAGCCTTCTCTAACCAATCCTTACGCACATCGGGGTCCAAACGGGTAGACAACGGAACAACATGGGAGCCTGTATTCGAAAGGTTTAACACTTCAAAAATTTCCTGCGTAGAGAAGTCTACAGTCACACCACAAATATTTACAGTTGTGCCTTGCTCCCTATTGTGCCAAAACTGGTATGTTTCTCCTAGGTACCAGGCACCGCTTTTAGAGAGGATAGGCCAAAATGGGGATCCTTTGAGGTGATCCCTAACGGCCTTAGGAGTGAACTCTGCAAATGACTCAAAATTCAACTCCACAATCACCGCAGCAAATGTGGACTTCTCATGGATAGCTTGAACACACTCTTGGGGCAACGTGAGTTGTTGTCCCGGTTCAGGCGCAACAGCAGCTCTTCCTTCTGCCTGCCTAGAATGTCTGGTAGGAGGTTCATCTTGATGGATGCTAAATAATCGCTCCTCCTATTCTACATGTTTTCTGGTAGGACTTTGTCTTCCACCTCTCTGAGCTCATTTGCTTCCACCTTGGGCAGGACCCTCCTGTTGTGCACGTTTTGGGGCCATCTACAATCACACGAGCCAAGCGTTAGTAAGGTTGTTTTTAGAGTTAAGTTATACCTTACTGCTTACCTTAATTAAAGATATTATGTTATCATTTGTGATAATGCCTGAACGTTTGTAATAATAGGTCCTATGACTTAGGTGGTTTCCATTTAGTTCCCCGGTATACCTAAGGGTTAAATGATTTTGAGGCACAATTGTTCTAAGTGTTAGTTCATTACCCTAAATGATGTCCTTTGGGTGATGATAAATTTCAAAAATGTTAGGCACTTTTTGACAAGCATCTCTCCCCCACGACTAAACTGAACACTTCGGGTTCAAGCAGGTTTCAACGGAATAAAAATCGGCGTACCAGTGAGCAAGATCGAGTGAGAAAAGCAAGGGTCACACAATCGCAAGGCGTAGAGAAAAATTTCAAAAACTCCCCCTCGTGGACATGAAAAAATGATGCTAATTGTTGCGGCGGGGGTACCTATTTATAGGTAAATGGGACACGATATCGTGTACGATACATCGCATACGTGATATCACATGGGACGCGATATCATGCACGTGATATCGCGTATGCAATATCTCATCCCTAGTGATGTGAGACACCAAGGAAATACCGAATTTTTTAATGATTTTCTTGAAATTAATGTGGAATATTAAGGACATGGGCAATTATTATGATGTTCTAGGGTAATTTCATTGATTCGAGAGGCACCATTAATGGTAATGATGTGAACTTTAGCAATAAAAACTTGGCGGTTAAGAAAAAGGGAATGTAATGGTACATTGGAACGTTAAAATTTAGAGGGATAATAATAAAGGGAAGAAAATTATTGAGAAATTATGCTGAGAAATGGTGTGTGTGAGCTATGTCGTAAGTGAAGATCACAACAAAAATTACACAAGTGGGTCCTCCCCAAAGCAGGTTCCAACCTATAATGCCCTTGTGTAACCACACTTAAAGTGTCTGTGGGCACTAGAAGGGTTAAATGTAATATGCACTAATGCCACAAAACACACACATATAATTATCACTAGAATGAGATGAAAATTCTATGCTACACGAGACACGAGCTACAATTACATGAACAGTGAGATGAGATGAAGTATAGAAGGGATCATACAGATTGGGACATGAGGTAACTGAATTAGGGCACAATGAATCCTGCGTGTAAAGCATGATTAATATGTCATTAACCCATCGTTCCAAGATCAGGACCAAGTCCATTCCTCTAAGCAGTAACATTGCATTGTTTCATCCCATGATGAACAACTATGAGAGTACCATAACAACAAGGCATACGATCATTTGGCGTTTTATTCAATGAAGGAGTGCTTTTTGTTTTGCGGCACTTTATTTTTTTTCTTTCTTTCTTCTTCTTTTTCACCTTACTGAATCTAGAGAAGCCACCAACCTTCAAGCATGGGTGCATGTCTTTCCAATGGGACCCCCTAGAACAGCATTTGATTTTCAAGTGCCCGTTTGATTACTCTTACTCCCATTTTTCATTAGATCTACAAGGATCTTAGCATAACCATGTTGCATGATAACTCCCGCAGATGTCACCAAAGAGAATCCACAAGTCCCCTTGATGTCACACCCTCATCATTCCCTCTTGGTCCATCCTTCTTCATTCTGGGTACAATGAACATAGAATTAATTTTAAGTTTCAAAAATGTCAAGAATATCACAGTACCCTTAAACAGAACCTCTTATTTGCAGAGTGGATGAGTGGGTGTAATGGGCTCACTGTCGAAATAATTGATCACTCATGACTTAATAACATAGAACACACCTCAACAAACGATCCACATGAGTGTTTTATTCATAGATGAGATTACTTACAAAAGCGTAAAAAGACAAACACACAAAAAGATAAAAAGATAAAACAAAAAGTTGAAAAAATGAAAAACTAGAAAACAAAAAGTTGTAAAATTAAAGAAAATGAAAAATTTTTATTAATCATGCTTGTTATTTAGAATGGGGATATCCCCCATAACTAAAGGGTTGAGCATGGAAAGGATTAATAAATGAAGGGTGAGGATCCTTGCATGTTGGAAATATTGGAACTGGTCCATACTTACCCCATTGGGTTCACACACTTGATTATAATAAGCATAGTGGGGCACTTTATACGATGTAGTTCCCGAATATCGAGTTGACCCACTATGATGTTTAGGACTGTTAGATGGTATTCAAGGATTGAGTTGATGCCTCCCATGGTTATGTTCATTGGGCCGTATAGTTGTTGGAGCGTTAGTTGGTGGCCTTGATGAAGTTACATGAGGCGTGGGGTTCGAAGGTAAGGGTGCACCACAGTGTGGGACTTGTGCTAAGTTGGAAGATACAGTGGCCTAAGAATTGTGTGGTCCCTTCTTACAGCCGTGTTTAAAGAAAGGACGCTTTTGATGTTGCGGAGGCTTTTCACTGCTCATAGTAGTAGTAGCACAAGTATCGTTCATGGGTTGTTGCGGTGGTGCAAACACTTTAGGAACAATTGGTGGCACTGTGGAAGGAGGGAAAGGATGAGAACGTTGAAAGTTAGGAGGAATATAAGGTGCACAAGGTGGTGGTTGTGTTAGAGGCATGTGTTGATAGTATTGTGAAGAATGGTACTGGTGAGATAAAGTATGTTGGCTCAGTTGGAGAAATAGGATGTTGAACTTGATAAGCGTTTGGATTTGGATAATATGAAGGGTGCCTCCAGTCTAAGGGTGGTCTCCCCCATGACTGGGATTGTTGCCACTGTGATCAAACACAGTATCTCTGTACGAACTCTGGATGTAACGTGTTTCCCTAATGCTCATGTAGATGTAACAATATTAGGCATTGGCCCTTGGGGTGATCATACAGGCATATGTTGCATTCATATGTATGGTTAGCAGTTGAGCTCTACTTTTCTTTATCCCTTCTTTCCAAATGTCTAATGTTTTGTCCTGCTTCTTGGGTTGTCAAAACTCTATCTCCAATGGTGTTGATATATTCTCCACATTTTTGATACATCCATTCCAACATCTTATTGATCTTTGCGTTAGCTTCCTCTAACGATTGTTGTATTGGCAAAGATGATGTTTCCACCTTGAGATTTTTTGATCTCTCCTTTTTATGATCATGGACCTTTGCTGAGTTAATATTTTGGTCCCGTTTATGTTTTTCAACACTCTCCCATCTAGTCATATCTCCTTCTTCGTTTGCTACCCGTTTAATAAGCTCTTGGACTTGATGGGTTCGTAGTTCATATAGTTGACCTTGGGCATACATTCCTAAGGTCTCTCTTGTTTCATTACGTAGCCCATCAACGATATGGTACATTAGCCTTTCTTCGAAAAACCCATGGCCTAGACAGGTGTTTAACAGTGAATAATATCTTTCTAAGGCCATGTCCAAGGGTTCATGTTGTGCTTGTTTCCATCCTTGGATGTCGTACAATTACATTTACCACACTGTGGGCAAACACAGGAAAAATAATTTATCTCTGGAGGGATCAAACTGCCAGAGCTTCGCTACTCCTATTCTATCTATGTCAAACAAGGGAGAGCTGCTTCTTATTTATAGACATTGCGACGGACTGTGATATCACATATGTGATATCACAGGGGAAGACGCGATATCGCGACGGACGTGATATCGTGTCCCATCAACTATAAAAGAAGAAATAATGTTTGATGAAAAATGTTTACAAATAAGACTAACCATCAAGTAGGAAGAACAGAAATTTAAATGATAAAGGAAATGAGGATATATTAAAGAAAGTAAAATAGCACCTATAAAATTTTTGAAAATTACTTCACAACATCTTTGCAACATGTACAAAATTTTTGAAAATGACATCACAACAACATTGAATGTAGCAAGTTAAGAGCCACTAGGCAGAAGTTAAGAGCCAGGACCTGCAGATCTAGGACCTTATAGAATACATTGAGTTGGCAAACTTGTGGTATGCCAACCTTGCCATGTTGATAGCAGGGCGCCTGAGAATAGAGCTCGAGCAACAGGTAGCCACCACCTACATCAAATATGAAACAGAATTTGCAGAACGCAAGAAAATATTACAACAATTAGAGGTTGCATATTTTGAACTTGAGATGGTTAAAGCAAGCTACCAGGGGTAGAAAGGTGTTGCAATAGAATTGGCTTGACGACTAGCAAATTTTCAAGAATACAGAGACAAAGCCAAAGCCTACGAGGAGGAACGACGGGTGTTGGTGGCCTGGTATGTCAAGGCAAATAAAATGTTTCCACAACTACCCTGCCCATGGGAGGTGCCGACTCCATCAACATGGGAGGTGCCGACTCCATCAAACATTGAAACATTAGCATGGACGACACAGGATCCCCAAATTCAAGAGGAGAAACTCTAGGCCATACTTCAACGCCATCAAATCACAAGACCTACAGCACAAGACAAGGGAAAGGCACCCATGGAGGAGCCACTACCACCAAGAACTACATGAGTTCCACCCAATTTTATAGCTATAGTATTTTCTTTTACCTTCTTTGTGTTGTGTCTCAGTTTTTTTCTGATTCCACACTGTGGCATGAATCCATTCTCATCAGTCAATAATCCCATACCTATCCGCTTTGTAATCAATGGAGCTTGTTCTCACTTTAACTCGAGGATGAGTTTTCATTCAATCATGGGGGTATGATGAGTCATGAATTGTTGGCTACGATATCGCACCCATGATATTGCATACGCGATATCATAGCCTAGACGCGATATCGCGTACTCGATATCGCAGCTTGTCTCCCAGTGGTAGGCAATTTTGGTAAGAAATTTTTGGAAGTTTAAGTTTTTAATAGTTTTTAGCACGTTAGTTTTTCCTCTCAACCCTTTTCTCCCAGTGCATCCCTGCAGTGTGATGATTGTAATTATATGACATCCTTATTTAAGTGTGACGTACTTGGACACGCACATGACCGGTAATAAAGATCAAGATTACTTCATCATTGTAGCATCCACCTAGCTTAATTATTTATTTAATTATTATTGTTATTTACTACTTTCTTCGTTAATATTTCTCTATCCTTAGCTCCTAGTAACGTGGAATGAGTACGACTTAATCACGAGCATTTAAGTGTAACTACTTGGTAACCTAGTAGGGTACTTAGGCCATGCACTTGGTAATCCCAATGGTAGTCATGCACGAGGTCCAAGACGTGTATGGATGCTCATCGCACTTAGGCTAGTTTAGATTCTATCTCACCTCTCTCTCTCCTAGCTTAGTTAATATTATTTCCCATCATACCCAGGAGTAGCATTCGTGTAGGAACACATCATACACCTCACTTTGGACTAAACCATACGTGACAAAGATAATACTAGTCTAGGTGGGAAGACAACCAACTACGATCTACAAGTAACCATCTAGATGCCACAGCTAGTCCGTCTAGGAAGTTCGAGCGGATCGTGCGTGAAACACTTGTATTCATATGGTTGAGTGTAGGGGTACCTCGCCACTCATCACTCATATAAACTATAGAAGAAGAAATAATGTTTGATGAAAAATGTTTACAAATAAGACTAACCATCAAGTAGGAAGAAAATAAATTTAAATGATAAAGGAAATGAGGATATATTAAAGAAAGTAAAATAGCACCTATAAAATTTTTGGAAATTACTTCACAACATCTTTCCAACATGTACAAAATTTTTGAAAATGACATCACAACAACATTGAAGGTAGCAATCTTTCATTTTTAGAAATTGAAGCATTTTACAAAATTCCTTTTCATCATAAAGTAGACCAAGCAAATAGTCATATAAATTTAAATGTGGTATAGCATACATTATAAGTGAAATGTGGAATTGATAGGTTAGCTTCTAGGAAACCAAAAGGATTACATATTAAAATTGAGATAGGGTAGTCCATAAATATGAAAGAGACTTCAAAAAACTTAATGATGGGCTTAAAATGGATTTGGTAAGCAATGAATGATTATAGAGCTATTATACTTTTTAGAAACGAGATGTATTATATTTAAATAATTGTAAATTTTTTAATTAATTCTAAAATTTTCACCATTGTAGGATAACCATGATAAGCCAATAAATTGGCCATATTATTGGGCATCATTTTTGCACAGAGTTACCGACTAGTTTTAAGAAGGTTTTAAAAGAAAATACTCAAAAGTGGACCATTTGATTACTCCTTAAGTTTTGTATTAAGCTAGCTAAAAGCAAGCACAAAAACACATGTGCATGCTTTATTGGTTTTGCAAAAGGCATACAGATTATTTATGAAAGATAAATCATATAATAGGATTATTCATCATAATGGGAATTCTAAATTATTATTTAATGTCATTTAAAAATTATATAAAGAATAATGTTTAAGTAAATAGAGGTAAAAATAATAAAATCATGAAAATTCAATGACAATATATGGGTGAAACAAAATTATCCTCTTTCTCCTGCATAATTTAAAAATTTTATTAATGAGCTAAAAGCTAGATTTAACAAAATAATTTTCCATTACACTAACAAAGAAATTCTAATTCTAATTTTTCTTTTAATTTTTGTAGATGAGATGACACTATTGCAAATTATTAAAAGGCTACAATAAATGCTACAAGTATTAGAATGTATTAAAAGGCTGCAAGAAATGCTACAAGTATGAGACATTTTATTAAAAGAGACTACGAATGAAAAGGAAAAGTTTCTTCAGCGGCAGAATGTTCTAATTCAAGCTTAGACAATGAGGAAGGGTGTACAATGTTCTAGTATGAACATCCTGAAGGATGATTTCTTCAATTAGTTAAAGGCCAAGCAACACTACGTGGAGATAGAAAAGGAGATAGTCATGGGGGATGCATCACAAGATAATTCTAAGAACTATGCCTTACAAAAATGCATTGCCATACTAGCAAATGCAAATAAGGGTCTTGCAGCAAAAAAGAGAAAGTTACGGAATATTTAAAGAAAAAAGAATCAAATGGAAGATCATCTAAAGTACCTCCAAGAGTGATCAGTATGTGTGAATGCAAACATATATAGGTTGACAACTATGAATAAAAATCTCTTGATGGAGAATTTAAGAGCAATCACACAATTTAGCAATTAAGATCATGGATTGAAAAAAAAAGGCCACCAAGCATCATAAAATCAAAAAACATTAGAAATAAAACTTGAGGTTGCAAAAAGAGATCAATAAAAATGAAACTAGATTAACCAAAGTTAAGCTCAATGAAACCCTGTAGCAACTTCTAAACCGTAGCTAGCAAATCATCCTTGATGAAATCACTACTATTAACTAGGCAAAAATCAAGATAAAGGAGTTGCAAATCAAAGATATGACTAAGTACATGGAGTTTTCCAACCTACAGTATGCAAATTTAGTAATGCTAACTACTAATAGGCCTCAAATGAAGTTGGAGTAATAAGTGGTCATTGTTCTTGCAAAATTAGTATCTTACAACCCTACAAAAACACCTCCATAGTTCAAATGTTAAGTATCTGATTTGCAACTATAAATGGTCTTTAGAGTGATATAACCCTCAATATATCAACGATTATGGAATGAAGGGGTACAAACCTATAAAAAAATATGGACTTAGCCTAGTGTTTAACGTAGAATCAATAGAGGTATAGTATAATGATGATGAACTTAATGGTAAAATTGATGAAAAACATAAAAATAAAATGAAAATGAGAATAATATATGTGAAAAAGGATTTGAGTTTCCCTTCACAATCAATGAAAATGCTTAATTAAGTGAATGAACAAACTTGCTCATATGGAAGGCCAAGTCCTACAAAGTGTTGGGTACAATCTATGAAGTAAAATTAACAAGTAAAACTAAACTTCTAAGCAAATAAGGGGTTTAAACACTGAATTTTAACCTCTTGTGTATGCAAATATGGATGGAGGAATTTCCAACAATTTTTGAAGCTATTTCAGGCCCAAAATAGGGTGATTTTTATGAACTATCTCACAAGCAATGCTTGTAGTATAGTAGGTGATACTCACATATGTCATGATGATGTTTATCTTGGTCCTAGTGACATTAACACTAGTAGTAACATGTATATTAATGATGTAGGCACCATGACTAAGCTCATGAACTGTAAGGGATGTTAAGGTGGTTGAGAAGCTTCCAGGTGATGCAAATGATGGAGGTCATCATAGTCTAGATCTCTTAAAATGCAAACAATACTCTCAGATATTAAGAAATCAACCCCAAACTTCATGTTTAATCCTAGTATTTAGAGGCATAATATTTCCAAAACTCTCCTCAAGTTAATTTCAATTAATTAGAGTTCATTTTTTAAGACTAGAGGTTTGTGCAAGATAGGTGACATTGATGATGTAGGACATTGACATTAGTGTCAACATCACCTACATTAGTACAAAGACTTACACTATCTCCTAAACTACCATTTTAGGGATCCAAGAACTGCTATCAATACTTGAACTAAAGCCAAACATGTTATGACAATGTCAAATAAATATTGGGGATCTGTTAAGGCCAAAATTGCATTCAAGAGGCAAGTTTATGATGCATGTTATAAATTTAACTTAGACAAGTGATGTTGACATTATTTCATTCTCTTGAAGTTTTCTGAACTCACTAAAATTGATGCTTATTATCTCAAGAGTGATGTAGATGGTTCCTTAGAGGTTTGATGGAGGAAAAACTAGAGCCAAGAGATATTTTGATGTGGTGATGTAGTTATAACTAAGGTAGGTGATGCTGATGCTAGCATGAGCATCACCTAGGTGACACTTCAAATTTTTGTGCTCATGAAACCATCAAAAGTGTCAAAATTGATGCTCATATGCTAGGTCATGATTGGGAACCTTTACTAAGGGCCTAATCGTTGATTTGACTTTTAGGTTCTCCATAATCATTGATATATTGAGGGTTATATCAAGATATTCAACATCAAATGCATAAATTTTGTAGCTTGGTTTATCAATGCTCATGAAATGTTTCCAACTCTATATTGTCATTGGAAGGTTTCAACAATGTCAACTCTAGGAAAATTAGCTTGGACCATTCATAAACCCATTACAATGTAGGAAAAAATGAGAACCCTCATTGAAGTATTTTGCATGAAAAGCACAACAACAACTATAGTAGATTAGCTACCCAAACCACCAAGATATGAGAAATCACCATCACCAAGTACCATGTCACATCCCAAAAATTTACTAAGGTAAGCTATGATGAAAGTATACTTAACTTGATACTTAGGGCATCTGATGTCATAATGCATATAACTTAAGAAAAAAACTTCCATAAGTATTATATAATTCAAAACTAGGTGGATGGTAAATTAGAAATTCATATTGAAGTGCTTAAAAAATTAATTTCCATAACCATAAACCAAATCCTATAATTAAATCTTATAATTATGAAAAAATAATAATCTCATAGGAATTTATAACATCCATTAGTACAACTATTTAAGTACATCATGTCCAACAAAACAATAATCTCAAAAGAAAACTAAATTCGGAAAAAAGTAAGAAACTCCATCAATCATGCTTCATCATCATTAAGCTTCTAACTCTCACCACCTAAATTTGCATACACACTACCATGTTCCTACTAGGGGTTAGGGACATTGTAGTTGCACACTACCTAAGGCATATATCTTGGTCCTTTTTGTAACTTTACACAATTTTTATAAGGATAATGTTTTCAAATTTTGTTATTTTGTTAAATTATTAGTTACTTGAATAAATTTTGTAATGTAGCATTAGATTCAAAGTCAAGTTATGTCAGTTAATCAATTGGTCAAGTATACTTCGACATTTTGTGCACAAACTTTGTCTTCATTTTGTTTAACTTGAGGATAAGTTTTTAGTCATTCATGAAGGTATGATAAATATTATTTTGATTCTCCATGTCAATGCATTAGTGTTGATGTAGGCAAGGATGTGTTGATGCATTAGTGTTGATACAGTAATGATAAATGCCTATATAAATGAACCCACCTACCATATTTATAATATTTGATTCATTAATTTTAGATAAATTTTATTAGTTTCAATTCATAAAGGTTAGTATCAATCAACGTGTGCCCATAGCATGGTTCGAAAGTAATTATATGAAGTTTTTATTCAAGTGTAATGTACGTAGACACATTGCATAAACAATAATAAAGACTAAGATTGTTTCATTCAATTAAAGCACTCTAACTTAGCATAAAGTTCACATTTAATGCACTTTATTTTTACATGTAATTAGCTTAGTGTTTCTGTTTCATAAGTACTTCAAATAATATTTTTATATTTTTATCACACATTAGAATATGGAGAAATGAGCACAACCACTTTGAGTCTAACATATGTTCACTTGGTAGCCCAGTAATGTTAACACTTGGTTAGCCTAGTAGCACTACATTTGGTAATTTCAGTGGTGAATATATGCATTCATGACATGTACAACAAAAGAAAACAAACACATCGCATTAGAATAGACTAGACTTTTATTATTCCACTTAGAATAATTAGATAATATTTTAATCATGACTCATTAACATCAATCACATGTTTTGATTACACTTAACCATATTGATGAATCGCGGTTTGTTAGGCCCCGATATCAGGTATGCGATATCGCGACCTAGATATGATATCGTATACGTGATATCGTGATTCTTATGTTAGCCTCTAAATACAGCACTCAGGTGCATAATTGACAAGTTTTAGGGAAGTTCTTTTCTTTCTAATTCTTTTGGCAATTTAGTTTTCAGTTTTTAGTTTCTTTCTTTCAAATTAGTTATTCCTAGTGCATGCCCACAATGTCACGTTTGTAATTGCACAGCACCTTTGTTCAATTGTGATGTACTTGGATACATGCATGACCAACAATAAAGATTGAGATTACTTTTATCATTCCAGGATTCACTTAGATTAATTTTTGTTGTTTTAATTATTTAATGCCTTCTTTAGTTAACAATTTGATTTACTGTTATTTACTTTTACTGTCATTAAGCGAAATGTGTACACCTTAATCACAAGAATTTAAGTGCAAATACTTGGCTTGCCCAGCAGTAATCCCACAAAGTCCAAGATGTGTATAGACGGTCAAGGATAGATACCATCACCATAGGCTAATTTAGGTTTTTCTTCCATTATTAGTTTAATCAATTTATCTTTTCTGTTATCAAGAGTAACGTAGAATTAGGACAACATCATATGCCTCACTCTGGACTAAACCATACGTGACAAAGCTATTACTAGTCTAGGTGAGAAGACAATGAACTACGATCAACGTATAACTATCTAGGTGCCATAACTAGTCCATCTACGAAGTTCAACCAGATCGCGAGTACATGTTCGTATTCATATGGTTGGCCGTAGGGGTACCTCGCCGCTCATCATTGACACCGTTGCTAGGGATGGTGCTAGTTATCTAGATTAGTTATATTACACAAGATCACTGTAAAAGGGTATTAATGATATATATTTTAAGAATTATTCAAACACACCACAAATCAACAACAATGTCTCACTCACGCGGAGATGATTATGAACCATAGAGCGCACCTATTCATTAGAGAAAAAACAAAATATACAATGAAGAAGATTAGAGTGACCCACCTTATGAAGGGGTTTTTCATGACCGTGGCCACCCTAATGACACTCAAAGGCTACATTCCCCTAAGGTAGAAAATTTTGAAGAAGATGATGTTAGTCCTAAACTAGGGGAGGCCTCAAGTCCTAAGACCTTCTCAATACTTAGAAATGATAAACCAAGGGACCTTGAAGAACATTATAGAAGCCATGGCTATCTTGCCAGTTCCTCCTTTTCATCTTCCCTCTCAACTTCAGCATCTAATTCTGATGAAGATGAATGTAGGTGTAGAGATAGAGCTCCACAAAAGGGTTGGAATAAAAGCAAAAATCGAATCCACAAACACACTCAAGGTCATCAACATGAACACAAGCCCCATCATCATCATTGATCAAATAGAGATTTCAATCACAACTTGCCTGACGATGATAAACCCCTATTAGTCCCTAAAAGCCTAATGCACATCATAGAGGTTGTTAAGATATCTCACAAGCATCACAAGAAGATTTGATTACCTAAGCTCAACCTGAATAATATTCCAAAATTTTTAAGAGGCTGTGATTCAGATTCACAACATCATTTACAAGCCTTCCATGATGCTTGTATGCTTAACAATGTGGATACTAAATGGAAAAAGCTTAAGCTCTTTCCTAGGACACTAATCGATAAAGCTGAAGTGTGGTATAGATCATTGGAACCAAATTCAATTAGACAATGGACAACCATGTTAGAACATTTCAATAAAAGATACCAGACCTATGCACAAGTGTTTGTCTTAAGGAGACAAATCCAAATATGGAAACAAGAACAACAAAAACCCTTGGACATGGCCTTAGATAGATACTATGCCTTACTAAATAAATTTCTAGGTCATAGGTTCTCCGAGAAAGAGCAAATACTCCACATTATAGATGGGATTAGCAATGAGACAAGGGTGGACCTTGGAAAGTATGCCTAAGGACAACTATATAAGCTCCAAGCCCACCAAGTCAAAGAACTAATAGAGCATCCGATGAAAGAAGAGAGAGAATTATCTAAATGGGAGAATGCCAAAGCATTTGAGTGGGACCCAACTCTAGAAACAACAAAGGTCTAGAACTACAAGGAAGAGGAAGCAACCAATTCTGAAAGGGTGATAAAGTCCCAACCTTTGCCAATACAGAAATTGATAGATGAAATTGAGGCAAAGCATAACAAGATGACTGTATGGGCAAATGAACAAAGTGTGAACTTAAAATATACTATTGAGGGGAGGTTCATCCAAAATAAACCTAGCAATTGAAACAAACAAAGGGCACAAAAATTAGAAATAGTTAAGAACACTATTCAGCAACCAGGGAGAATGGTTAAGGGTAACGAGGTTAAAGGCTCAACTACAGATAATGAGGATGGCTATGATGTCTATTTATATGACCATCCAAAGGGTCATTGCCTAGTCTTGTCACATCTATATGAGCATTGGACAGGGAAGCTGCACCCAAAATTCATACAAAGGTATCAGTTTAGGTGCATCCCTATTCCACAAGGTAATTATGGACAACCCCATAACCCATTGTACTATCCGGAGGGGAGCTATTACCAACCTCAACACTTTGCTCCACTGTAGTGGAAAAACTCATAGGCATAGGGGAGGCCACCATCTAGCTAGCCACATCCTCCCTATCCACCAAACCCAAATGCCTACAATGTTCAACATCCTATTTCTCCAACTAGTTTTGAATCCTCTACCTCCAATCGTCGTTATCACTCTCCCAAGTACCATTGACTCATGTCTTCTCCTAAGGGATCACCACTTCATACTTCTCACTTCTCCTCACCCTCAATATTCTCATCCTTCACCTCCTTCTACACCACCATTAGATGTATCAAACGGTTCTGCACCACCATGCCAACCAATGGATGTAAGTTGTGCTATTTCTATTAATGAAAGTAGGTTCCCTACACAATGTTGGAAGCATCCCTTCTTTAAGCATGGCCATAGGAAGAAAAATCACGCTTTTGAACCTACTCCACCCTCTAAACCAACCAAAGGTCAACCTAGTTTCACACCTTCCTTAGCTCCATCAACAACCCTTGTAACTATACCTAGGCCTCCACCTCACACTCCAACATCCACACGATCTAGTGGATTCACCAATGTGAAAGGACACACAATCCATGCATACTACCATATAGTCAAGGGTGTCATAGTGGGTCAGATTTCCCTCATAATGTACACACACCATCTAACCTGCCCCACTATGCTTTCTATAATCAGGTGCATGACCAACGATTTCTCTACCTAGCCACCATACCACCAATAAACACCCAATGGCTACAGCATGAAGGGTTCCTAACGTTTCATACATGCATGGATCCTATTCATCCACTTATTAATCCTATACATGATCAAATGTTTAGTTGTGGGGATCACCCCCCATTCTAATTTCCAGGATTCTTAAGTGTTATTTTATCTTTTTGTTTTATGATTTTTTGTCATTTCTCTATTTCTTTTACTTTTTCTAGTTGTTGTTTTTAATTTTCCATTGTAATCTTGACCATGAATAAGTTAAATATGTTTCCCATTAAGGTGAGGTTTTTCTCTATGTTGCCTAGTCATAAGGGACTAATTTTTTAAACATTGAGACCAAGACATCCATCCACCTATTCCATTAATAAGAGGTTCATGCTCTAGTCACAATGGTAATCTTTTTCATCATCCAACTATAAATAATTTGATAATCATTGTGTCTGGAGAGACAAGTGAAGGACCAAGGTGGAATGACAAGGGTGTGACATCAAGGGGATTCGTAGATTCTCTTTGGCTACTTCTGTATGTTCTATCATGTTGCCGAGGTTGTAACTATATCCTTATAGATCTACCGAAAAATGGGAGTAAGAGCAACTCAAAATGGCACTAAATAAGCTTCTATGGGTTCCATTGGAAAGACACGTACCCATGCTTAAAGGTAGGCAACTTCATAAAGCCATCAAAAATAATAATAATAATAATAATAAAAGTGTACCACCATAATGCTCCTACCTTGAACAAAACACCAAGTGATGTTACTCCTTGCAACTCTGGTAGACTTATGGTTGTTTGTCGATGGGATGAAGCAATCTGGTGTCACTGCAATGTGATATGGACTTGGTTTGAAACTTGAAAAGCTAAACACATGGTTATTTAACAACTAATTACACACAAGATTTTATTGTGACCATCATTAGAAGCCTTATGCCTCGATTTTTTCAATCCCTTGTATAATCCATCTTATCTCATTGTCTAAATGTTCATAACTTGTGGTTGGTGTAATGTAGAGTTATTATCTCGACTTGGTGGTTCTAACATGTGTGTTTTGTTCATAGGTATATGTTGCATTCAACTTCTCTAGTGCCCATGGACATTAGTGGTGTGGTTCCACAAGGGCATCATAGGCTAGAGCCTACTTTGGGGAGGACCCATTTGTGTAACTTTTGTAACTTGTCCCTGTTGCACACAACCGCATTATTTTATACCCTCTAACTACTCACCTAAGCAAACTATCCTTTCCCTTATCATTTTAATCAATCATTCCTCAACAATTGCTATACACCCTTTGTCGTAGCCACTTTTCACAAATTTTAATATATGACTCCATTATGACACACTTCTGGTGCCTCAAAATTAATTTTCCAAATACCCCAAACCTTCCAATTTAATTTCAAATCCTCCATTAAATATTGAAAATTCATTATTTCCACTCAATCCCTACATTTGATGCATGTTGGTGGGGACACGATATCGTATAGCAATATCACATCCAACCCAATATAAGGTACACAATATCAGGTCCTACCTACCTATATATAGTTATGACCCCACATACTTCAATGTTCATTTCCTTCATTTGCCACTAGGGGAGTTGTTGAAATTTTCCTTTGTGACTTAAAGCTTTATCTCTCCATATCCCAAGTGCAATATCTAACACCCTAACATTCTAATTTTAATTCTATCTGATCCTATTTGAACCTGTAGTGTTCCACTTAGTCATGGGGGGTACTGTAATAGGAATTGCGCATAATTTTTTTGAAATTTGCTATCATCCGAAGAATATCATAGGGGTAAGAAATTTAATATTTACTAAAGAAACATTTTATGTTTAAATGCCAAGTTAATTTTCATCAATCACCCAGACCACCTAAACAATTACAAGTGCCACATGTAAAGAAATTGACAGAACCAATGTAAGGTCAACAGTAACACCTTTTGGAGCCACTTCTTAGAAATATTTCTAACTCTAAAATCATACTACGTAATTATGGATTGTTAACTAAGGCAATGAGTAAGGTATGAGTTGATAAAAATTTCTCTACACAACCTTAGTAACAGTTGATCTTTATGTGATTACAAATGACCCCAAAAAGAGGAGATCAAGCAAGACCTTCACAAGGAGTAGCTAAACATCCAAGAGGAGGCAAAGGCCAAGGGTCTCACGTAGAACATGTAGAGCAACAAGCACACTCATTCAGCATTCGTCAAGAAATCCTTGTGATAGTGCAATCTAGCCATGTGGAAGGTGGAGAAGTTAGAGCCTCAAAACCAGGGTAATGTCTCACGTTGTTCCCAAAATGTCTCCAAGTCATTCAAGGAAATTCCACATTCTTAGCCATGATCACGGAGCTCAATTTTGGGCCTTTCACTGAGTTTTCCCCCAAACCAGTGAAGACTCAACTTAAGGTATCTCCATTGTGTCCCATTCTCTCAAAAAGTGATGACTAGTATTTAGGTGAGACATACCAATTTTGGCAAAGGAAGAACGCACCATTGCCAATGTAGGTGGCATTCTTGTTGATTTCTCTACAAGGTCCATTACAGAGGTCTTGAATCTTCCAAATGAAGGACCAAAGGTTGATCATCTATCCACTCACTCGGATGTGGACGCAAGAAAGTTATGGTTGAAACGGGATTACGACAAAGAATAAAAAACTTATGGAGAATTGACCCTAAAAGAGAGGATGTACTTCAAGATCGACACTTATCACATTTTCCCCACCAAAGTCTTAAATAGACTATCTACTTATGCGACATCGGGTAGTGTAATTTTGATGGGAAAATTTAATGCAAATTTTCCCTATTTATATTTAATGGAAATACTAAGGCGATTTGAAGAAAGAAAGATAGGGAAGCTTGCCTTGCCTTTCCCTTGTCTCATTAAGAAGCTATACAAATGTGTTGGAATTTTGGGCCATATGAATGATGTTCTTAGAAAAGCCCAAAATGCTTCGTAAGATGTTCTTAGAAGAACAGCGAATGGTTGGGCCCGCTGTGCCTTAAACGGTAAGGCCTAGCCAACAATAGAAAGTAGGGCCCAGCACATAACCCATAAGCTAGCAAGTCTAACAATCGTCACCGCCATAATAGGACTATCGACCGTCCATCAGTCACCTCAGAACCATTGCTAAGATGGTCAGTTGGGGGAGTCGTGATGTCGAGAATTTATTCAAGGTCATTGATGATGTTTTGTAGCCCATTATTTTAGCTAACCCTGCGAGTAGACACATTTTGTTGATTTTAGGAGGAGAGGCCCAGTGGTCTCAACAGATCTCTGGGAATGCGACATCCTTCCAAGTTAGATTAGAAATTGGTGAAGGTGCCACAATTGTCGTCATGCAACACTAGGATGTAGTAGGCATAGCAGAGGTGGTCATAGACCACATTAAAGAATCTTTTCATGTCCTTGTTGTGCCATCAGCAAATTTCACGGAAGCACACGATGCTTAGGTTATGGCCAGTTCCTCAATGAGAACCCTCATTGAAGTATTTTGCATGAAAAGCACAACAAAAATTATAGCAAATTAACTACACAAACCACCAAGACATGAGAAATCACCATCACCAAGTACCATGTCACATCCCAAAAATTTACTAAGGTAAGCTATGATGAAAGTATACTTAACTTGATACTTAGGGAATGTGATGTCATAATGCATAAAACTTAAGAAAAAAACTTCCATAAGTATTATATAATTCAAAACCAGGTGGATGGTAAATTAGAAATTCATATTGAAGTGCTTAAAAAACTAATTTCCATAACCATAAACCAAATCCTATAATTAAATCTTATAATTATGAAAAAATAATATAATCTCATAGGAGTTGATAACATCCATTAGTACAGCTATTTAAGTACATCATGTCCAACAAAACAATAATCTCAAAAGAAAACTAAATTTAGAAAAAAGTAAGAAACTCCATCAATCATGCTTCATCACCATCAAGCTTCTAACTCCTACCACCTAAATTTGCATACACACTACCATGTTCCTACTAAGGGTTAGGAACATTGTAGTTGCACACTACCTAAGGCATATATCTTGGTCCTTTTTGTAACTTTACACAATTTTTATAAGGATACTGTTTTCAAATTTTGTTATTTTGTTAAATTATTAATTACTTGAATAAATTTTGTAATGTAGCATTAGAGTCAAAGTCAAGTTATGTCAGTTAATCAATTGGTCAAGTATACTTCGACGTTTTAGAAACAAACTTTGTCTTCATTTTGTTTAACTTGAGGATAAGTTTTTAGTCATTCATGAAGGTATGATGAATATTGTTTTGATTCTCCATGTCAATGCATTAGTGCTAATGTAGGCAAGGATGTGTTGATGCATTAGTGTTGATACAGTAATGATAAATGCCTATATAAATGAACCCACCTACCATATTTATAATATTTGATTCATTAATTTTAGATAAAGTCTGTTAGGTTGAATTCATAAAGGTTAGTATCAATTAGTGTGTGCCCATAGCATGGTTTGAAAGTAATTATATGAATTTTTTGTTCAAGTGCACTGTACAAACAATAATAAAGACTAAGATTGTATCATTTAATTAAAGCACTCTAACTTAGCATAGAGTTCACATTTAATGCAATTTATTTTTACATGTAATTATCTTAGTGTTTATTTTTCATAAGTACTTCAAATAATATTTTAATATTTTTATCACACATTAGAATATGCAAAAATGAGCACAACCACTTTGAGTCTAACATATGTTCACTTGGCAGCCCAGTAATGTTAACACTTGGTTAGCCTAGTAGCACTACATTTGGTAATTTTAGTGGTGAATATATGCATTCATGACATGTACAACAAATGAGAACAAACACATCACCTTAAATTAGTCTTCGTCCCTTACCCGAACTCTTGCCTTTTTCCCTTCTTAGAGTTAGAATTATTTCTAAGTGCTCGCAGTAGGAGTCATAAAGCGAACAGATCATTGGCATCGTTGCCAAGGACTTTGTTATTTGTACGCTAGATAGAACTTAGGAAATCTTCACATCGTTGGAATGAACCCTTAGGGTTGGTTATCTTACAATTATTGAAACAAAAAGTATTACATACTGAATAGACAATTATTTCTCCTTCTTCTTACGAGAGTGTTTCATCACCTAGGTCTGATACAGGGAACAATCAAAGACGTAGTACATATGATAATCCGCCAGTCCCTCAATAGTTTCATGTGGTATACATTCATCTCGATGAGTATATACCAAACTTTACCTTTATCCTCCACTAGGATGAACAACTGCATTGGCGTGATCTAGAAGGTAAGATAGTGTTACCTTTCGATCACTTAGTCCCTGGCATGCTCCTTCGTGATCTCACACGAATTGGTATGCAGCACTTACAAGCAGAGTATGTTATGCATGATCATGACTTGAGAGAGTATCAACCCATGGAGGCACAATGTCAAAGGGATCTCCAACAAGAGAGACATCATGAATCCATGAAGGGGAAGTTATCTCAAAATGTCACATATATCATAGGTGAAAATGACGGTGGTGAACCTACCTCAGGAAGTCTCCCACATAATGATGTTCCTCCCATTGACTTTGGTCAAGGGGTGGGGTATTAGAATCTTCACTCAACTATCCATAACCTAGATTTTGGTACCGATAGACACAAATGGTCTGAAAAAGGAACACGAACACATAACAAAGATGGACATTCTGATCGTAACTGCGATCGAGGCCACGACCACCCAAGAGAAGGAAGCAGGCACCATCATGGTGATGATCCTCCTTCTTCTTCACCTTCATCATCTCCTTCACCCTCTCCTTCAGGATCTAGACGCGGTCGTAAAGAAAAAGTCCCTAAGGATAATGGTAAGTGAACCAAGAATCATAGACAAAGCAATTGAGAAAGGGGACGAGGGCATTTTAGAGAAACTCATCATGAAAGGAGGGAGAGTAGGAAAAAATAAAGGCATCATAGATGCCATAGATAGTACGATCATAATGAACCCCTACTAGCTACCTGAAGTATGCTAGATATAACTGAGGCTATTAGAATCCCAACAAGGCACCAAAAAGATAGTAGGATCAAAAGATTGGACATGAACAATATCCCACGATTTGAAGGGGGATACAACATTGATTCTCAAAATCATTTACAAGCATTTCGCGATGCATGTGCCTTGCAAAACATAGAAAATGAGTGGCAAAAACTCAAGTTGTTTCCACAGACACTGATCAAAGAAGTGGAAAGCTGGTACCGGTCCTTAGAACTAGAATCCATTCGCCAATGGAGTACCATGTTAGAACTATTCAATGATAAGTATCAAACGTACTCCCAAGTGTCCAACTTGTGAAAGAAAATCCAAGGATGGAAATAAGGAGGACATGAACCCTTGGATGCTACCATGGGCCAATATTATACACTATTACATCGTTGCCCAAGCCATGGTTACTCGTAAAGGGAACAACTACACCATCTTGTAGATCGGCTTAGGCATGAAACATGAAGAACCCTTGGGACTTATGCCCAAGGAAGGCTATCTGAGCTTAGGGCCCATCAAGTATAAAGATTTTTGGAGCAAGTTGCTAAAGAGGAAGATGAGTTAAGGAAAAGAGGGAGTGCTAAAGAATATAAAAAATATCCTTCCCTTCGAAAGAAGGGAGTTAGATTTTGTGAGGATGAAGAAGAGTCACCACTTGAAGAGATGGTAAATAGGAAAACCTTACCCATTCAAAAACTTGTATCGAAAGTATCGACAAAGGCAAACCAAATGTGGGACTCCTTAGATAATAGATTTCAAAAGGTTCTCAAAATAGTAGAGGATTCTAGAGAGGAAGGTAGCGATCAAGAAAAGAGAAAAAAGAGAAAAGCTAAATATGCACGTAACAAAGGTAAGGGCAAAGTTTCCATCATCG
The DNA here is from genome assembly GCA_015680685.1 of Gnetum montanum. Lineage (NCBI taxonomy): Eukaryota > Viridiplantae > Streptophyta > Gnetopsida > Gnetales > Gnetaceae > Gnetum > Gnetum montanum. The sequence goes on along the minus strand of MNCI01008366.1, from coordinate 87,230 downwards.
AAGAGGTTGTGGATTTAGATACAGACAATGATGATGGATGTGAGATATGCCAATATGATCATCCTAGAGGAAATTGCTCTATAATCTCACATCTGCAAGAGTCTGGGGTGTATGCACTCAATCCACAATTAAATAGAAGGCAAACACCCCAAAGGTTACCCTATCCCCAAGGTAACCCAAGGCAGTCCCACCAACCCTTGATGTATTATCCAAGTGGAACTCCACCACAACCAAATGAGCAATATGAATAATGGTAGCACCCACAATCATGGGGAATGCCACCACCACATTAATAGTACCCTTACTGTCAACCCAACCTGTATGGATACTACGTGTAGCAACCAATCTCCCACGTGACTCTATTAGTCACGTTACTCCCCAACCTCACTACCAAACCCATGAGTATTATAGAACCCCTTCTCCTAGGGGTGATGTTCGACAAACATATTATCCTTCTCATCTGGTTGCATCCCTTCCACCCTTAACTCCATTACCACCTACTCCAGCCATGCAGGGTGAGCTTCCTATCCAACCGTAGCAATGTAACGCTACAAGGGCTATTAATCCCCACCCTACTATTGGTTTAGACAATTGCACAAAGAAGAGACCTTTCTTTAGAACCAAAAGTCCAACCAAGTCCTTACAACCATAAGTAGCTAATTGTCCAAATGCCTTACCATCATCCGAAACTTCAGAACTCCCTTCAAACTAAAGGCCACATTCAACATACATGGTCATGTTGATGCATGCCATTGTTGATTGGGTTACATCTGGCCATCTTCTTAGGATATTCTCCGATCCTGGGAGTCCTCTTATATATTTACAAATTGCTAGAAATGAATCTTGCAAGGGTCTTTTGGATTTAGGTTCTGGTGTTAACTTAATCTCTCAAGAAATGTACAAAGCCTGGAACCTACCTCCACTAAAAAAGAGTAACATTCATTTAGAGCTGGCTGACTAGTCCATCACTATCCCATTAGGACTAGTGGACAACATTGTTATCACTGTTTGTGAATGGTTGTATCCAGCTGACTTCCTAGTGATTCAAGTCAACAACTATAAGGGGAACTTCCCTATCATAATGGGAAGAGCATGGCTAAGCACAATTGATGCATGCCTAAGAATACAAGATCTTTCCCTAGAAATATCAAAGGAAAATACGTTTGGAAAGATTAAGAAGAAGAAAGTTCTATGCATTGCATACAGTAACATAAGGTGTAGTTCAAGGCAAAATTCCTAGTTTGTACAACATTTAACATTGCCTGCATGTAACTAGTGTGCACAAGTAACTTACATACAAAGATGCCTATATGTAGCAGCCACAAGACAGGAAGGCACCCAGTGGCTGACAACTAACTAAGAGAGCAACTGAACTATATGCATGGAACCAACTAAGGGTTTGACTTGCATTTACATCGATAGCTTAGACACATTAGAGCAAGCCCATTGCCAATTTCCAAGTCTTGAAATTGAAAATATCAACTGGGGAAAGTTAGAAATCTCTGACAACTTTAAGCACGAGCCCCTAGAGTTAAAACTGTTGCCCATAGGTATGGAGTACACATTTCTCAAAAATGGAAAATTGGTAATTATTAAAGCTAGGCTTACTCCTCAACAAAAAGAGAGATTGCTGAAAATGGTAAACAATTGGTCGAAAGCCTTCACTTGGTCATATCCCGAATTAACCGAAATAGACCCTAGGATATGCCAACATAGGATTTACACTAACCCCTCCATGAAGCCTTGATGACAACCGCAGAGGCAATTGAACCCAAAGCTGAAGCAAGTGGTTAAAGAAGAAATTGAACAACTTCTAAAAGTTGGCTTCATCTACCTCATTGTTGATAGCAAATGGGTTAGTCCATCAGTTATTGTGCCCAAAAAGGGTGGTAAATGGAGGGTGTGTATAGACTTTAGGCTACTAGACATGGCAACATTCAAAGACCACTTTCTATTGTCATTCTTTGACCAAGTCTTAGATACCATTGCAAGGCATCGTTACTATAGTTTTTTGGATGGATACAGTGGATACAACCAAATCCAAATAGCACCAAAAGACCAAGCCAAGACCATGTTCACAAGTCCTTGGGGAACATTTGCATACAAACATATCCTATTTGGCTTATGCAATTCTCCTGCAACGTTTCAACGTTTGGTTCTAAGTATCTTTCAACAGCAAATAGGGAATGATCTAGATGTCTTCATGGATGATTTCTCCACCTACAGAGCGAACTTCGATCAAGCATTGGACCGATTAGAGCAAGTACTAAAACAATGTGTTGAAACCAATTTAAGGCTCAACTAGCAAAAAAGCCATTTAATGGTCTAAGAAGGCATAGTAATAGGGCATAATATTTCACAAAAAGGGATAGAAGTAGACCCTGAAAAGATTAAAGTCATCCAAGGAATCACGTGCCAACTTGAAACTATAAAAGACATCTGATAATTGCTTGGACACACTGGCTATTATAGAAGATTCATAGAGAACTTTTCAAGGGCTGCAAAATCATTAGTTGAACTAACAAAAAAGGACGTACCTTTTGAATGGACCAAAGAATGTCAGTTAGCTTTTCAAACTTTAAAACAAAAGCTTGTAGAAACACCTATTCTACAAGCTGCTAACTGGTCCAAACCATTCCATATAATGATTGATGCATCCAACTTTGTGTTAGGAGTCGTACTTGCACAATTAGATGACTAGAAATGATCCTATTGCATTCACTATGCAAGTCAAAGTATTGCTAGTGCACAACTCAATTACACCACAATGGAAAAGGAATTAATGGTTGTGGTGTTTGCATTAGATAAGTTCAGGAACTATGTATTGGGCTATAAGGTATTTGTACACACAGACCATAGTGTAATTCGGTTCTTGCTAAATAAACCAATGGTGAGACCTTGCATCATACAATGGCTCGTAATCCTATAAGAGTTCGATCTTACGATGATAGATCGTAAAGGCACTGAGAACGTTGTTGCTGATCATTTATCTCAGTTAAAATGGGACAACAAAGAGGATGAATATCTGCTTTCTGATCACTTTCCTAATGAATTCCTCTTTGCAGGTGTACTAAATAATCAATTAGCCATGGAAATAAATTGGTATAGTAGCATTCTTACCTATCTCCTTACACAAGGAACACCACAAGAGTTGGATGCTAAAAAGAAACAGCAGTTTCTTCACTGAGCCAAATATTTCATGGAAGTCAATGGATACCTTTATAAGGTATATCCTAATGGCTTGGTCTACTGGTATGTTCTTGATGTAGATTAATTACAAGTTCTCCAAGATGCTCATGACGGTCCTTGTGGGGGTCATTATGCTGGGAGATAAACAACCATTAAAATCTTGCTTGAAAAATATTATTAGCCTACATTGTTCTGAGACACTCATCATTTCATCCAATCTTGTGAGCACTGCCAATGTGATGGGGCAATGACTGTTAGAATGGAGGATCCGCAACAATGGATTCAACCTTTAGAACCCTTCGACATATGGGGAATTGATTTTATGGGGCTTATTACATCAATGTCTAATAAAAAAGCCTACATTGTTGTTGTTGTTGACTATATCACAAAGTAGTCAAAAGCAATTGCTGTTATGGATTGTACATTGTCTACCACTGCACGATTTGTTCAACAACAAATCATTAACAGGCTTGGTATGCCTTGTGCACTTATTTCAAATAATGGTACACATTTTACAGGAGCGACTTTTTGAAACTTGATGCAATGCTTAGGATTTGAACACAAACTAACTACAAAATACCACCCTCAATTGAATGGTCAAGCCGAAGTAACCAATAAGGAGATTATGAAAATACTAACAAGAACCATTAGCAAATATAGGAGAGACTGGAGCACCAAACTAAACGATGCTCTTTGGGCATACCACTCCACGTCGAAACTCCCTATAGGCTACTCTCCCTATGAGTTAGTGTACGGAAAACTCTCAACACTTTCTATTCAAGCAAAACTCTATACACTATCCACGGCATGTGACCTCAACCTTGACCTCAATCTAGCACAAAAAGAATGGTTAATGAACCTTAACCTGCTAGATGAGAACCGATTAGTTGCCCTGTCATCTAATGAATTGCATAAGGATTTCAATAAATGATGTCATGACTTGAAAATTAGAAAAGTTAAGTACCAACTGAGAGATAAGGTTCTTTATTAGAACCCCACACACGTGCAACAATGCACTAAATTTCAAACACTATGGGAAGGACCTTATATTATTCATGCAACTTTTCCTTCAAGAGCCATGATGATTTACAAACCTAAGAGTTCGAATAAGAAATTGTTGGTCAACATCCAACAAACCAAACATTTCCATGAGCCTAGAATAGCCAGTATCCATACTACCTCTGTTGGTGAACAACCCTACTCATTATTTCGGATATCCTCCTTCCAACTCAGTCGTGGGGGAGATGGCCACCAATGCTAACCATTCTAAGCCCTCAGCTCTTTTTGTATTTTTTTTTACACATTTTTATTTTACACATCTTTTCAATTTTATTTATTTTTGTTTTACACCATCATTCGCATTTTTACTATTTCTTTGTTTGATTTACTTTCATTTGTCGTATAATAAGTGCTCATGATGATGAGTTGGACTATAATAATGTTGATTGCTAATGTTTGGTTTTTACCTTTGATTTTCAATGTTGATACTAAGATATGATTTTTTTTGATAAAATAAGCAATGAGTCCATGTTATCCATTCATCCATTCAATTCTATGGTTCCCCTTTGTTTGGAAGTGTACTGTCCCTTTTTTTCTAAGAAAAACTTATTAATGAATTGGTGACTTGTTATTCTCCAAACCAAGGAAGGACTCAATGGTTGAAAGGGTGTGACTTTAAGGGGATTCGACACACTTGTGCCAGCTATTCTCTTAGGTACTTGGATGCTTTTCATGAGTCATTCTGCTATTGAAAAAATATCAAGAAGTTGAATGAATCTAAATAAGTTTTTGCATGGTGTGGTTCTCACACATATAAAAAACTAGTGGGAATTCAAAACACATCCCTTAGACATAATAGAGAAACATGGGCTGCAAACACTAGTTATGGCACTGGAAAGACATGTTACCCATGCCTGAAGGTTCCCTCTAACTAAGGCCCTTTCTCGCTTCCTGCTTTCCTATCTTTCTCTCCTTGGAATGGTGGCAATTCAATGGATGCATTCTTGTTGCTTCATAAAGATGAGTTGGTCAAATGTATTGATGCGAGATCACTAGATGTGATTGGTGAGTCTGAACTTGGAATGAATTTTATTTAGTAACCTTAACCACATAATACACAAGGGACTCTACACAACCTTGCTCTTGGGATTCCATTCCATTTCCTCCTCTCCTTCCATATTTCTTCCCATATTCCACCTCATTGTCAGTTTTATGATTAGTCTATGTCTTGGTTGACACATTGTTAGTCTTCAGTAAACTCTTGTGGGTAAGTTCCTAACCATTGTTTCCATATGTCATTCTAAGAGCTTACAGACTCTTTGGTTTGTGGGTCTATCAAGGCATAAAAGGCATGAACCTGCTTTGGGGAGGACCCACTGACATTCCTTTTTGGTGTAATTGTTAAGTTCTTTCCCTTAAACATTCTTTGCAATCAACCATTTCTCGTTTCATCCCCATCCATGACATCCGTTTTATTGGCTTCACCATTGTTATTGCCCTCATCTTCATTGTTCCTTCAGTTTTTCCACCCTATCGCTACCGGAGGTTCACTCTTAGTTGTGGTGGGTCTGTCACAAAGTTTTCCATTCAATTACCTATCTCACCCCTACATCTTGGGTAGTTATTAGTTAAAAACCTGTAACCCAGTATCTACCATACCCACAACCCAACCAATGCGCTTATATCGAGGCAAGGTATTAACTGCATTATGGCTTAATTATCCTTGCTAATTTGTAACTGTGTTGTGTGTGCAGATGGCGATTACACGAACAATGGACTCGGATAGGAGGAAGCACTCGGGTTGGATTGGAGCTGGAGCGTTTATGCAAGGAACAAGTTTGGTCATGTGGCTATGGATGAACAACGGAATGCACATTTCTGACATTGGCACAAATGCACCTCATTTTCTTTTCTCTCTCTCTTTCTCTTCAAGCTGTCGGATGAGGGTATGGATGTCATCTATGTATAGTGTTCACCACAATGGGTGTGAAAACTAATGTTGTAATATGTTTGTCAATCCGTTCACCGAGCACTTTGAGTCTATTATTCCCTGTCGTTGTCAGTTCTTATTCGGTCAATAATCCCATACCTTCTCAATATTTTGTAAGGAACTCGAGGATGAGTTTTCATTCAGTCGTGGGGATATGATGAGTCGCAATATCAGGGCCGCGGTATTGCGTCCACAATATCGAGTACGCGATATCGAAGCCTTCTAAGCGATATCGAACATCCGATATTAGGGCCTATCTTGTCACCTATAAATAAGAGGCGAGCGCACTTGGTTTGGCAATAGTTAGTAAATTAGTCTTAGTCCCTTACTCGAACTCTTGCCTTTTTCCCTTCTCAAAGTTAGAATTATTTCTAGGTGCCCGCAGTAGGATTCATAAAGCAAACGGATCTTTATTCGAGCATTGTGTACCTAAGCACACCTTGTGGCCGGAAATAAAGATGAACTTTGCGATAAACCTTGCAGTATTCAAAATCACTTATTTAATGTTATTTACAGTTATTTAATGCTTTCCTTAGTTAATTAATGTTCTCTCTCCCTCTCACCTTGTTAACTCTCCCAAGTAAGCACACTCAGTAAGACGACTTCGAGCATATGTAAAATACTTGGTAACCCAGTAACGATTAGCATTTGGTAATCCCAGTAGTGTTGCACTGGTTTACGATGTGGACAGCAAGTGGGAACGGATGTTGGTGTTAGAATTAGTTAGAGCATAGTCGATTAGTTAAATTAAATTGGTTACTTAATTAGTTCACTTCTTCCTTTATAGCACCAGGACATAAAACATAAAAATTTATAAAAATCATATACCTCAAGTTTACTTAACCATACAATCGCACTATACAAGTAAGCTTGGGAAGACAACGATTAACTAACCCGTCTGGGTTCTGTAAAGGCGCATAAGCACTTAGTCCTTAGAATTCAACCAGATCGTGCGTGTACGCTCGTATTCGTATGGTTGAGCGTAGGGATACCTCGCCGCTCATCACCTATGTTAGCCTCTAAATACAACACTTAGGCGCATAGTTGATAGTTTTTAGGGAAGTTCTTTTCCTTCTAGTTCTTTTGGCAGTTTAGTTTTTAGTTTTCAGTTTCCTTCTTTCAAGCTAGTTATTCCAGTGCATGCCCGTAGTGCGATGTTTGTAATTGTATAGCACATTTGTTTGAGTGTGACATACTTGGACACGTGCACTGGCAATAAAGATCGAGATTACTTTCATCATTACAACATTCACTTAGATTATTTTTTGTTGTTTTAATTATTTAATGCCTTCTTTAGTTAACAATTCGATTTATTTTTATTTACTTTTCTTGTCATTAAGCGGAATGTGTACACCTTAATCACAAGCATTTAAGTGCGAATACTTGGCACACCCATTAGTAATCCCATGAAGTCCAAGACATGTACGGACGGTTAAGAACGAATACCATTGCCATAGGCTAATTTAGGTTTTTCTTCCATTATTAGTTTAATCAATTTATCTTTTCTGTTATCAAGAGTAACATAGAATTAGGACAACATCATATGCCTCACTCTAAACTAAACCATACATGACAAAGCTACTACTAATCTGGGTGGGAAGACAACGAACTACGATTAACGTATAACTATCTAGGTGCCACAACTAGTCCATCCATGGAGTTCAACTAGATTGGGCTTACACGCTTGTATTTGTATGGTTGGGTGTAGGGGTACCTCGCCGCTCATCACATATGAATTAAGAACTGTCATGAGTGTACTTAGGAGGATAGTGACCTACGATCAAACTCAATGATTTAGATACTTTGTTAGTCTAGTTTATGGATTACAATGAAGTCACATGTGAATGCTTGTGATTTGTATATTTGGGCATAAGAGACACTTGCTACTCATTAGCAAACCTATATCACTAGTGTTACCCTTCATTTGGTGTTGATACATGATTCATGAAGGAAGTTCCTTCTTTTTTTTGTAACCACTCTTGTTGGTCAAGGACTACCCCTTAATTAATATAAATTTGACTTGTGTTTGCTTAAACAAGAAGAAAAAGAACACAGGGTTTAATATGTCAAAGATAACAAAGAAGTCCCAACTGACAAAAAGTCAAAGTGTTACAAAGTAGTGGTGAGTTAAAGATATAAATTACAAGTTGTGTAGGCCAAAATAGCATTAAGAATAAGCCATGATTGGAATGGTAGTTCAAGTATTAATGATTGCAACATGAAGACAGTCATTACAAGTTAAAAAAGAATCTAGTCTCATTTATGATGTGGAATGTTAACTTATGAAATAATTTTTTAAAAAAGACATTAGGTTCAACATATGCATGTGATAGGGAATAAAATATTTAGGTAGATGTCTAGTGTTACTAAAAGGGATAGAACCAACAATTCTCTTAGTAAGGAAATTCATGCGGTAGAGATGCAAGGCATTTTCATTTAGAGTAATAGTAAGGTGCTCATTTCTCAAGTTGAAGACTTGGGTTTGAGCCTAGGTGTAGTCACTTGAAGAGGTTGCGCTTTCACTTATCCATTGACCTTCCTAGGATCGTACTTGGTGGGATGAGCATTAAGGCTCTAAATCTGACCCTTTAGCTAACCCCATTTTTTGGGATAAGGCTAGGATGATCATGATGCTAATGTGGTAGATATGCAAATGTTCAAGTCGATATTGGATAAGGAACATCACCAATGGACTTAATGCTCATCTTTCAAAGTGAGATCCTAGGAGGATCAATGGATAAATGAAACCCTAACCTATTTTCAAGTGGTTGTGCTATTGAATGTTCCTAGAACAAATAGAATCAATACTTTTCTTATTAAATATAGTGATAACACTTGTAGATGAGAAAAATTAAGGTAAGTTATTTTACATGGTTTGGTTATGTCTGAAGAAGACTTAAAAGTGCACTTGTTAAAATAGGTTAGTTAATTTGGGATAGGGGGGTTTGAAAACCAAAAACAATTTAACTATCAATACACCTTAAGACATATAGCTAATATGATACACTAGAAGAACTACAACGAAATATAACAATACCTAACGTATGACTCAAGTTAGCAATTGTTTGTCTACAAATCCTTGTTAAACAATTCTAGGCAACTTTAGGTTGGTAGCACAACCCCTACCCATAGAGTAAGGTAGATGTGACTTATGAATGAAAATAGTCTCACCACAAGGCTACTCCATTACTATCACACCCGAAAGCATAAGCAAGAATTGAACCCACACTCTCCCAACTAAGAGACGAGTGGCTTAAACTACTTTTCTCATAGATGAAAAGGTTAATTAAAGTGAAAGAAAATCAACAAAGAAATAGGCCAAATTATACCTATGTTTAGTATAAAAGCATAAGGAAAAATATTCCAAATTCGAAAATAAACAAAAATGAATGGTAGAAAACAAATCATGTAACGACCCTTTGAAACTTGTTAAATAAGCATTAGCACTTTTTGCATTCCCCGTCGGCAAAGTCAAGCTCTCAGCTTTTAGTAACCGGGCTAAAGCCAAAATGCTTGCCATGTACGTCGTTATGATCCAAAAAGGTAAATTTTGTTGTTGGACCATATCTTAACCCGCTGCCATGTCGTAATGTATTTATTAGATGATGCCCAGGAAATTCGAGCCAAGGCGCGCAACTTTCAAAAGGATCTCCCAATCAAAATAAATTGAAATTAAAGCGTACATTGAAAACAAAGTACGGCAATCACGTGACCTATAGCAGCAGCACATTAGTAACAATCATATGATGGATGTTGTCCTCACCAAAATTCGAACCCTGGTGATGGAGGGAGTGTTGATGTAGAAGTAGCTGGAGTAGAATGAATGAAAGGAATGGAATGGAATCATCAAAGTTAATTGCAGAAACCCATAATAATGATTTTGATGACTCACGTAGGGGGCAAGTTTTTTACCATCCCGTGCGATACATATTTCAGTCTCAGTCTTCATATGCATGATCGGTCATAAATTATGGCATGGCATGATGGGAAAGAGAACCCACAGTAAAAAGTGAAAGTGTGATGTTGCAACCTAAAGAATGACACCCAAGAAATGTAGTCAAGATACTTTCTAAGAATCATAAAACAACATAACGAGGTTTTAAGTGTGATTTGAATGAATGACCATAAATAGATGTATCTAATATAATGCTTTATAAGAATTATAGAAGAATATAATGATGTTTCTTTCCTACGAATGATTATAAGTACACCTACCACATATAGCCAACATCATACTTTATAAGAATTATAGAGAATATAATTATTTCTCAAAGTGTGACTCCACCTGCAAACCTCTTGCTTAATAAAGCAATTATGGCTCATGCACATGATTTTGTTGTGAGATGTTGAATGAAATATTATCTGCCAAAATATTAATATGCCATAGGTTATGCACAAGGATGAACTTACGGGATTCTATTAAAAATAAAAAATTGTCAAAATATGTTCATTAATTTTCCTATCGTAGTTGCATCACAAAATTTAGTATGCAAAGCACATAGGTTTGCCACTAGGCTATTTTGATTGTTGACATGCCAGGTATGCAATAACTTTTCATGGCTAAGAACTGCATAATTCATGCACAACACCTTAATGTGCATGTGCCATGAGCTAACTACTTGAGCAAAAGAATAGCTACATTCTTCCTTAATAGCTTGTAATGGCTATGGTATATCCCATGGCCATGCTTAGCTATGCTTATGGCCTAATGGTAGGTAGGGGTGGGACCTAAGAACATGTTTAACTAATATAAAAGACATTTTCAATCTCAATGTAGTAGGTAAAATAGTAGTATTTGCCAAGAATTGATAATTAAGAAGTTGAAAGTTTAAATCTCATTTTTTTTCAAAATTTGAAATTGAAATTGAAGCTTTATTACATCCAAAGACGCATAAGATATTGGACAAATATTTCATCTCCATAAAAAATAGAGATAGACTTGACGAATTGACCAAACACCAATTGAGGCAAAAACTCTTTGTATAATCAATATATAGCCAACACAAAACTTTACAGAACTTTATAACTCAATGTTACCCATTGGAATTGAACCCATTACTTGATGTTTTTAGATCAAGACTCTTACTACTAGGCTAATACCTCACTATTTAATAGTGACCACCATTTGGAGTGATCATAAAGAACTTATTTCTTAGGTCATAAGACATATGTTTAAGCCCAAGTACCATTTATCCATCCCCTCCACCTTCACAAGATAAGCATTGAACCTCTATATGATAATCCTACTATTCTTGAAATACACTTAAGAATTTTCACAAATGCCTTATTACATAAATGAACAAGGATGAAACCTAACACACGACCAAAGGATCCATGCTCCATCCTGTCTAGAATTACACCCTAGCCTGCATGGATGGATGGATGAATCATGCAATTCAATTTTTGACAAAAGTCAAAAGGCTTAAATTAAATCAAAGAACCCTGTACATCAAAATTGATGGATTATTCATTGCTGATTTCCTTACCTTACCTGTGCTTGGACAATGGTGAAATGACAGGATGGAAGATGTTATCACGGCCAGGACATGGAGGTTGGGATGGTCCAATCAAAATGCAATGAATCAATCAAACACCTGCCTTTGGGGCTGGTCCCACTCACCCGTCACCACTCTATCTCTCTCTCACTCATCAGGTATCAACCATTGCCCTTATAAGGTTCAAGAATCTTACTATTGTTTTATTGCTTAATTTAATCTTTCTGACATAGTAACGTTTGTTAAGGCTTTTTTTACCCTTGAAAAAAGCAGGTATCGCTCTGGAAACACAGCCAATGACATTGTGCATATGGGGATGTTGGCCCCCTGCAATCATGAAATGTGCTTCATTGTCCATTCCATGTTGCATTTACCATAATCCATGTATTGACTATCATCATCATCTTTGTCACAACATCACCATCAAACAAACCATCCATGTCGTCTCTGTTTTTCTAAGTTACTCTTTGGGTCCCGTACTTTACTCCTAGTGCTCCTGCTCTGAGCATTCTCTCGCTTGCTTTATGGTAGTTTTGTGTTCAGGTTTTGATTTTGATTTCATTCCTTCCCACTACTGCTACTCTTCTTGTATCAGCTGTAATTGCAATGGCAAATATCTCTGGTCATACTGCTGCAAAGCAATTACTCATGTATTCATGCACAGTTAATGCTGTGCAGTCCCCACCGTCTGTGATTTATTGCATCCTCCCTCCTTACCCAGCCCACCACTAGCGATGAGTGTTGAGGATGACAAATAAAATCCCCATTTCCCAAACACATCAAAATGGCCAACTACCAGTAGATGAAGCTATGGAGTTTTTATATGGAGTTTTCCACCACGTACGTATGTACATAGGTCAATCTCTCAAATCTTTATTTGAAGTGATAGTAAAGTGCTTGTTTTGCAAATAGCAATACTTAGATCTGATCTTTGGACACGGATTCATACTTGAAAAAGGTTAAGCTTTCAACCTTATCCACCAACTCTTCAAGAATCCATCAATCCTAGGTTCGAACTTGGATAAAGGCAAGGCTTTCGAGCTTGTCCACCAACCTTTCAAAAATCCATCAATCCTAGGTTCAAACTTGAGTGAAGGTGCTTTAAAGAAGTTAGGCTTTCCCTAGGGATTTAATCTTTAGGCTTTCACCAGGGATTCAAGCTTGGGTACTTTTGCTTATCATGGACCCTCCAAGAACCCATCAATCCATCCCGGATTTAACTTCAAAAATCCATCAATTAATCCTTGGATTTGAGCCTAGGTGAAGCCACTCTAAAGGAGTTAAACTTTCCAGAGATTTGAGCTCTAGGCTTTCGATAGAGATTTGAGCTCTAGGCTTTCGATAGAGATTTGAGCTTGGGTACTTTCGCTCATCCATTGGCCCTTCAAGAACCCATCAATCAATTCCTCCATTCAAGCCTATGTTCAACCACTCCAAAGAAGTTAAGCTTGCCTAAGGTTTTGATAACCCATCAATCAATTCCTCCATTCAAGCCTATGTTCAACCACTCCAAAGAAGATAAGCTTGCCTAAGGATTTGCCCTTGGGTGTTTTCGTTCATCCATCAACCTTCTAAAAACCCATCAATCAATTCCTGCATTCAAGCCTATGTTCAACCACTCCAAAGAAGTTAAGCTTGCCTAAGGATTTGACCTTGGGTGTTTTCGTTCATCCATCAACCTTCTAAAAACCTATCAATCCCTAGATTTTAGTCTAGATGCAACCACTCCAAAAAAAAATTACGCTTTTATTCATCTACCAAAACTGCGAGACACAATATAAGCGAGAGCTGGAATAGGATCAATTGACGGAATAATCCTCCAAGATGAAATTTTCGTACCTGTTTTGCGGTGTTCATAAATTAAAGCTAAAATCTATACGTAGGTGGCGTGGTGCCGAATACTGTACGTCCCGGTATTATTGATTGGCTTTTGCGTTGTTTGCATGATGATGATTTTCAAGACTAATGGCATTTCATTGTCTGATTAAAATGATTTGCGTTGACCCATTCAAGAGGTGGGTACCTGGGTAGTTGTTTCCAACAGCAACAAGAGTACAAAAAAATATACGCTGTGCTTCGATTATGTTATTGTTAAGCTCCGTCCTGCTGCTGCTACTTCTGGTCGTAGTTTTTCTGACTTCTGAGTTTCCATGTCAGGTACAAACACCTTCGATCAGCTGCAAAAATATAACATTTTCTACAGTTTTGCCAAACAGATATCGACCGGCCGGCCATTTCTGTACCGACTGTGGAGGATCGCTTCTCAGAGACAAATTAAAGAAAGGAGAAAACGCCGATGGATAACTCGGAGAGATCATCGAGATTTCGTTGTTTTTAACTTTTTAAGAATCGAAAATGCCATAACTCATAAGCGTACCATATTCTGAAACTCTACCAGGAATGTGCAACGACGCAAAATACAGAAAAGAGAAAAAGACATTCTGAAACATGGATTTCCTTTCTGTAAAATTTGAATCTTTTATGAACTTTTGCTAGAAATTTATTCTGCTTTTTTTTACAATGACATGTTTTATTGCTTCGTCCAAAGAATGGATGTCCCGCAACAGATAATGAACCGGAAACACTTGAAACTTTGCCTTGGAATGAATGCTAAATCCAAAACCCCTCGCCCCCAACCCACTTTGCATACTTTACAAAAAAGAAAGAATCAACCCCTAAGAAATGCAGGACATCTCACTGATTTCTTCATACCCAGATTTACATTATGATACTAAAACAAATATCTCATATATAATCTTGCTCTCTGTTTGTAAACTAACCGAAAACAGGAAAAGAGACGACCTTATGACGGAGTTGATGAATGAAGGCAAGAAAGCCCTTTTCCTCATCAGCCAAAATTGGGAGCACCAAGCAAACAGAAAAAATGAGGAGCAGAAAAAAAACCGTCACGGATCTTGAGCGTGCTCGCTGCTGAACCGTTAATGGTGAAGAGGATTCGGACCAGTCGGAACTCGTCTAGCAGAATTATCATAAACAGGATCTCCATGACTGAAACCTGGCGAGGAAGATGAAGAAGAAGAAGAAGAAGAGGGAGAACCATGGCCATGTTGCTTGCTGGATTCCTGGTACCTGGGCGGCTCAAAAACCACTGTTGCTGCATCTTCAACTTGCTGGCGCGTCTCATGGCGATGATGCAGATTCTTCTGGTGTTTGATCCCCACATGAAATTCGGAACCCAGAATCCGCCATGACTGTCCCACCCACACATTCGACACAGCCAGAAGAATCACTACTACTACTACTAATGGCGGAACAATTCTCATCTCTCACAACACAATTCCTGATGAAGAATCACACACTTAAAAAATCCTGACTCCACCCACAAATCACAGCTCCTGCAACAAACTGAAAAAGGCAGTGGCAGTAACAGTAGTGGCTCGTGGCATATGAATACCCACCCACAGATTGCATCCAGGAGGACGATCCTAAAAGAACTGAACCTCTGCAGCAGCAGCAGCTGTAAAACCTAATTCTCTGGAACTAGACCTTGTGGAGAGCCAAGTAAAACATGCCAACAATTATAGCTTAGCTTGCAGAATCAAGAACAAATTAAAGCACAAGGATCCTGGTTCCTGAAAGCTGGATGCTGGGTGTGTCGTGACGATCACTCACGCAAATACAGAAAAGCCCCAGACAGACAGACAGACAGGCGCAGAAATCGTTGATTTCAGAGAGTTTGCTTTGCTGCTTAAGTTCTTGCGCTGCTGCCTGTGTTCTTCCTTGCTTGCTTGAGGTACACACTTGCTGCCACGGCTGTATATTGCGGAATCCTGGCTTTTGATTGAAATTTCTTCTGCAACCCAAAAAGTCTCATATGTCTGAGAGAAAGACTGACTAAGCTGGTGGTGAGCTGTGTCTGTCTGCGTCTGTCTATCTGTTCGTTCCAGCCGCTCAGGCGGAGGCGCAGGATTAGGAACAGGAACAGGAACAGGAACGACTACAGAAAGAAGAAGAAGAAGCAAACTTGAAATTGGAAAATATATTAATATGAATACGAATAATGTTATATTAAGCAGTAAACGCCATCCGCCATTAAAATACTGACTTGAATTCAGGCTTGTCTCTAGTGTAATTCCCTCTTCCCGATGCTGCAGCAGCGGCTCCTCTCTGCCTTCAATAAGGAGCTTGCCTCCCTTATTTATTTAGCTTGCTTTGGGACAGACGTTGAAATTTAATATTCCACCGTCTCACTTAACAAATGCTTTGACTAAAACAAACGCCATACCATCCCGCACCCAGCTCAAGGTCTGGATGGATTTTATCTTCGTTGAAATTTGGATTGCAAGCAACCCACAGTCGGTCGATTCGATTCAATTCAATACCGGATCATTGGGCGACTACTGGATTTTATCACTGTTGTTGTTGTTGTTTCTGCATGATTTAAGTCTCTGATTTGTGAAGATTTCTCATTAAAATATATATATATGATCATTGGGCGACTGCTGGATTTTAGCACTGTTTTTGCTTGATTTAAGTCTCTGATCTGCGAAGATTTTTCATGGGAAAAGGGCCTTAAAAAATATATTTGGTGTCATGATTCTGTGGCCAGGCAGTGCCGCCGACTAACCCAAGTCCTGAAATCCAGAGAGAGAGAGAGAGAGAGAGCGAGGTGAGATAGATGGGCCTTTTTTTCCGCTCTTGCTTTCTTTCTTTCTTCTGTTCAAGAATGATGAGGTTTTGCACGCCCTTTTACCACTTTATCTCCCACCTTCGTGAAAAAGAAAAAAGCAAAGTTTTTGAGTAAAGTTAGAGATTGACTTTGATGAAAAAGCTTGCAACCTTTAGAAATCGGGAATTGGGTTGTTGGTTGGTCTGCACGGTAGTCGTGCGAATGTGCAATGGCATGGCGGTATCCACAGTTGCAGAAGTCACTGTTTCTGGGAATCTGTGTCTGCAATTTTTTCCCCTCTTGGTTTTTTGTCAATCCAAAAGTTAATAAGCGTCCACCCCAACTTCTACAGACTTGCAAATTTCTTACAGCCATGAGCATGTGCCGCATCCCTGCACATTTTCCACTGTCTTGCGTTGACGTTTAAGGTTGTTTTAATGGTGTCGCATTATTTAATTTGGCTGACATTAATGCGATTAGGTTTTGGTTGCAGTCAAATCACACAGTGGTAAGACTCTGACGAGTATACCATGTAGAGGTTGGTACGTCGGTGTAGGACTTAGGACTAGGCAAAGGAATTGCAGTTGCAATTTTAGTTGCAGTCAAAAGGATTTTAGGTAAAGATTGCAGCTAACATTTTTCGAACGTCGAAAACAAAGAATGGCGTGGATGGACTAGGGTGGAGGAGCATGCAGTTTGTAATGTGCATGTGCATGGCTCTTTGTCATCAGGCTTCATGGGAATAGGGTTTAAGCTTAGGCTTAGGTGCCGGTGCATATGTGAACAGAAAGAAAGAAATGAATGGAAAGAGGGTAGGGTTTATAGCATCCCAATGTAGCAACGTGGCACTTAACATCAATATCAATCAATATTGCTTTTTTCATTTTCACTTATGTGGGTATGTATGCTTAGGTAATAATGAGGTGTATGTTAAATGGTAAGACTTTTTATTTGAAAGCTCTAAGTCATGGGTTGGATTCTTGTAGCAATGTTGAGTTATAAAGTTTTCTTTGGACCATATATCTTGGGGTGTACTTATATTACAATTATTTCAAAGTTCCAACATACCACCACCACCCCCTACCCTCCATCTGGAATGATGATCAATGTGAATGGGTGTGAACTTGTGAACTTACAACATCCATGTGAGGTAGGGTTTATAGTATCCTAATACAACAATGTTGCACTTCAACTTCAATATCAAGCAATCTTGCTCCTTTTCTTTTCCATTAAATGGGTATTGATGAAGTGTAAATTGGTTGTCGCGTTTACTAGGCCGCGTATACAAGACCCCGTATACACAGCCCTATCGACACAGCCATGTATATGCGGCCCCGTCGACACAGCCCCATCAACGCATCCTTCCATGCATTGACGTGGCCCCATTTACGTGGCACCTATTCTGGCCTATAAATAAGAGGGCTCCCACCTCTCTTAGGTATCTTTTTGTCATTTGTAGCAAAGCTCTTGCAGTTTGTTCCTGCAGGAGATAAAATATTTTCCAAGTGCCCGCAGTAGGTGTAAGAAAGGTGTCCGGCTCTTTATTCGAGCGCTGATGTACCTGAGCCCATTACTGTGAACAGCAATAAAGACGAGCTTTTCAATCATTCCTTGCAGCAATTGGATTTAGTTATTTAATGCATTTAATATTTAATCTTTCTATGCTTTAATAGTACTTAAGTTTCTCTTGTTATTATTTTAATTACTCTTGCTCGTTTATAGTTCGTAGGAACCATAAGTACGACCATCTCGAACATAAACCCAACGCTTGGCAACCCAGTGATGCTTAACGTCTGGTAACCCAGTAGTGGTTAAGGGGATGCTTAGGATGTGCACGGAAGATGGGATCGGATACTTATGCTAGGAATAGTTAAGATACAGATTAGGATAATCATAGATTAGATAATATTTCATTCCTTACTTTCCATACCTTAATTAGACACCAAAAGATAAAGTAAAAAGCTATAAAAATCAGTTGCCTCAATCGCAATTAAAACAACACAAGTGAGGTTGAGAAGACAACGACCATTCTAACAAAGGGTTTTGCTGGTTAAAGGTCTGGTGTATGTTAAGTGCTTACAGTCTCCGGAATTCAACCGAGTCGCATGTGAATGCCCGTGATTCGCATGGTTGGGCATAGGGGTACCTAGCTACTCATCATTAGCGCCATTGCCAGGGACTATTAGTCTTACATGCATCATTTAACCTTAGCGAAATTATTATTTACGTCATTGGAATGGACCCAGGATAGTAACATTCACGCACGCTAGGCGGATTAAAGTAAAAAGTAAGGTACACCGATTTAATGGATCATCTAACATCCAACATATCTTCTTCTCATAGGCGAGATGGATCCAACCCACCGGTGCCACAAGAATGTCGGGTGGTATACAAGCATCTCGATGAATATGTCCCTGACTTCACATTCATCCTACATCAGGATGAACATCTACGATGGTGGGACATGGAGAGTAACATTGTTCTACCACCTGACCGATCGGCTCCTAGAATGTTGTTCCATAATCTTGCCAAATTAGGTATCCAGAACCATGGTGTGGAGTACGTCATGGAGGACCATGACTACTGGGACTATCGTCCAACTGAGGCCCAACGAGTACGAGATCAGCAGCAGGCAGAACAGTACGAACACATGAAGGAGAAACAATTTAGTAACCCCTTATTCTTACAAGGGCTGCAGGACGATGGGGAGCCTATCTTTCACGACTCCCATTCGATTAAAATTCCTATGGGGCATCAGATCCTCCAGTCCATCATCCAGAACAAGCAATCAAGTGACCGAGACCCCCAGGACGATGGAGGATCACGCAGGAAAGGTCACAGCACAAGCAAAGATGGGCAAGAAGATCGAGGCTGTCACCAAAGTAGAGGGGGAGACTGACACTACGGTGGTGGTGATCCCTCTCCCTCTTCTCCATCCTCTCGTTCCCCACTACCTTCATCTAGTTCAGACTCTGATCATAACCGTGGTAGGAAGGAGCGAGGTGATGGTGGTCGTAAGGACCAAAAGGAACAATGTGAGGAAGCGCGTGACCAATCGCACGAGCCTCACCATCATGAAAGGAGGGGCAGCCGGAATCTTCATAGACACTGTGGTGCTCAGCAGGACTATGACTCGAATGAACCATTGATGGCTACTCGGAGCATGCTTCATATTGCCGAGGCAGTTCAGATCCCTAGTAGGCACTTGAAGGATAGCTGGATTAGATGCATTGATATAAACAACATCCCCAGGTTTGAAGGGGGATACAATTGTGATCCACAAACTCACTTGTAAGTGTTCCATGACACTTACACCCTGCAGAATATTCATAATGATTGGCAGAAGCTTAAGTTATTCCCTCACACACTCATCAAGGAAGCCGAAAGTTGGTATCGATCTTTAAAACGGGAATCAATTAGAAGATGGAGTACGATGCTTGAGATTTTCAATGACAAGTATCAAACATACTCCTGAGTGGCGAATCTAAGACGTCAAATCCAAGGTTGGAAGCAAGGGAATCATGAACCCTTGGATGCAGCCATGAGCAGGTACTATTCATTACTACATCGGTGCCCTGGTCATGGCTACTCCCAGTGGGCACAGCTTCGCCATATCATTGATGGGCTTTGCTTTGAAATGAGAAAGACGCTTGGTGTGTACGCCCAGGGACGATTATCAGAATTAAGGGCCCATCAACTGCAGCACCTCATCATGCAAGTGGCCAAAGAAGAGGGGGAACTTAGAAAGAAGGAGAGTGCAGAAGAGTTCAATCGGAATCCCTCCATCAGAAAGAGGGAAGTCTGATTTTGTGAAGATGAGGAGGAATCACCACTTGAAGCAGTGGTGAACTGAAAAACCTTACCTTTACAAAATTTTGCATCTGAAATATCGGCAAAGGTTGATAAGATGTGGGACTCTTTGGATGAAAAATTCCAAAGTGTGCTGAAAATTGTAGAAGAGTCCAGAGAACAAGGTAATGATCGTGATCGACGTAGGAATAAGGAAGCCAAACGTGCCCATCATAAGGGTAAGGGCAAAGTTGCTGTAGCAGAACAGGTTGTAGACTCTGATACGGAGGAAGACGATGAATGTGGCATATTCCAATACGAACATCCTAAGGGGTGTTGTCTTGTGGTGTCACATCTTCAAGAGTCTGGGGTGTACGCATTGAATCCTCGTTTGGCACAAAGGCAAACACCCCGAAGGTTGACTTACCCACAAGGCAACCCAAGGCAGTTCCACCAGCAGTAAGGGTATTATCCAAGTGGAACACCACCGAAGCCTTATGAATACTTCCAACAATGGAAGCAACCACAAGTGTGGGGAATGCCACCTCCAAGGCAGTAGTACACTTATCGACAGCCAGATCCCTATGGGTACTATGTTTAACAACTAGTCTCTCCACAGGACTCTTCCAATCATGCCACATTCCAGAATTATTACCATCCCCTGGAATATTTCCGACCATAATCTCCATCACCCAGGGGGAGAGCCCACATCTTTACTATCCTCCATCACCTTCTCCTACCACTCCTTCAGACCATCCCACTCAACTACCATCTACTCCACCTATGCAGGGGAGAATTCCACCACAGCCATAGCAATGCCATGCTACGAGGGCTGTCAACATACAACTGGCTCCTCAGCCAAGTGGAACAGAAGCCAAGCCACGGAAACGTCCCTTCTTCTGCCCAATAATGTACACACGCCCTGACACCCACCTGTGGCTAGTGCCTCTGAACCTCAAACTACCTTCATTGTTCCACCACTCAAGCAGCCTTCAAATCAAACGCCCTCCAACATACAAACGGTCATGCTCACGCATGCTATGATCAACTGGATACAGGTAGGTCACCTTCCCCAAAAATTGACTGATCTGGGAAGTCCCCTCATCCATCTTCAGGTGGCAAGAAATGAGCCATGTCAGGTCCTTCTAGATTCGGGTCAAGAGTCAATTTGATCTCACATGACATGTACAAGAATTGGAACCTACCCTTGTTAAATAAGAGCAACATTAAGCTCGAACTGGCAGATCAGTCCATCATTGTTCCCTTGGGAGTGGTAGAGGACATTGTGACCACCATTTGTGGGTGGTCCTATCCTACTAATTTCCTTGTCATCTGTGTAGAGAATTGCAAGGGGACCTTCCTAATCATAATGGGAAGAGCCTAGCTGAGCATGATGGATGCAAGACTAGGACTTTGAGATCTTTCCCTTGAAATTTCAAAGGAAAACCCTTCTGGAAAGATCGAGAAGAAGTGTGTTCCATACATCATGTATAGTGACTCAGGGTGCAACTATGTGCAGCAATTATGGTCCGCTAAGCAGACATCCATTCAAGCATGCAGTTGGTGTACCGATGAATCGCCAGTTCAATAGTGCTTGTACGTAGCAGCCACCAATTAAGAAGGCACCCAGTGGCTGATAGCTGATCCTACTAGCAACACATTGTGCATGGAACCATCTGAGGAGCTTGTAAGTGCCCACATAGAAAGCATGGACCATTTGGAAGAGGTTCATCAACAAGTGTCCATTGTTGATGACCATGGTGACTGGGAAAGTTGCAAATCCCTGAAAGCTTCAACCAAGAGCCCTTGGAACTCAAACCTTTTCGTGGGATCCACCTAACCAGGGATACTGCCTCATCATCACTAGGACAACCTCGTTCCATCTTTGCGTCTCCTTCTTTCTGCCCAGTCATGGGGGAGACCGCCTTTCATGCTGATCCATTCCACTACGCTCCTCATTGTTTTTGGAATTTTTTGTTTTACACTTTTTTATTTTTCAACATCGTTCATATGTTTGCCAATTTTTGTTAATTTTTCCTTTCTTTAATTATTTTTCCATTTCTTTGTTGTTGTTCATTTGTAAATATGTGTGTGTTTCATTCCCAATTCATCGCTAATAAACCATCTTATTGTTATCAGGTTTAGCACGGATGGTTTTCATTGCGATGGGTCACTAAAAATAGCCACTTATTTTACCTCGCTCCTATCCTCGCATGGGTGTTCTTGGTTTTTGCATCTACTTTCACCTCATAATATCGGCAATGAGTCCACGTCATCCACACATTCATCCACTCCATGGTTTTCCAACTCTTGGAAACATGCAACCCCGTTTCACTTAAAAACGTTATAATTAATGTGTGACTTGTGTAGTTCCTAGACTCGGGAATGACGCAATGGTTTGAATCAGGTGTGACTTCAAGGGGATTGCAACATCCATCATCCTCTTCTACCCCTTGAGCGGTGGGAGTGCCCTTATGGATTTCTTTCCACTCCAAGTCCTTCTCTACAAGGAAGCTCCTTGGTAGTTTGACCTTGCATGGTATGGTCCTCATAAAAAAAACATGAGGATTCAAAGCACACCTCTTGGTCAAATGCATGCACACAAGCATGGGTCTTTGCATGGTGTGGTTCCCACAAAATAAAAGAAAACACAAGAATAAAATCTTACCCATGTGGGAATTCAAAGCACACCCCTTAGACCCTCTCTCATGGGCCACAAGCACTAGTTATGGGACTTCCTTCGTCCCCTCTAACTTGGTCCCATTTCACTTCCTTTCTCTCACGTCTGTTGGAGTGGTGGTTCTCTACAGGTGCATTCCTGTCCACTTGGGGGGTGAATGAGTCTTCACATGTTGCTGCGATGTCACTGGATGTGGATGGTTTTGGGTTTGAACTTAGGCAAGGTCCTATCAGGTCACTTAACCACAACTTCACATGGGGTTTCATGTGACCGATCATTGGAATTCCACTATCACTCCTGTCTCTCTATCCATTTCTCTTCCTGACTCACCTCACTTTCGATCTTATGTTTTGATTGTTTGTCGTGAGTCCTTTGAACTTCTCATGCCACGACTGGTTCTCATGGATGGGTGTATTAACTTACGATCACCATTCCTTAGCCCTGAGGCCCACGGACCCTGGTGTTGGGGATATGCAAGGGCTACGAAGGCTATTGCCTGCTCTGGGGAGGACCTACTTGTGCATTCTCGGTGCCATTTGTTAGTTTCCCATCCTCTTGGTTGTTGGTGGCTTATTTCCATGTTACCCATCGCTCGATTTCTTTCCCGCGGAGTTCTTTCGTACCACGTTCTCCTACCTATGACTCGTTTTCTAGCTTTATTCTCCTTCCTTTTGTCCTCAATCGTGTTCTGGGTCTCCCATGCTCTTCAACCACCCCAATTTGGCATTTTAAATTCATCTTTTCGGGCTTTTATGGGTTGGTCAATGCTGGTCAATGGATGCACACCCCTGCGTATATGTGGCCCTGTCGACACAGCGCCCAACCCCTATATATACAGCCGTTGCACTTTCGATTTTCATTCATTTTGCAAACAAATTGGGGGGAGATTTTGTTATTTTTTTCGCCTAACTTCTTCTTGAGCACCTACATTCCATCGCGCGTCCGTATCAACCGATCCTTACCCTCTTGAGCACCTGGAGGTATGCTCTCAGTCGTGGGAGGGGGGTGAAGTTCATGTGTAATTAATTAATTAATTAATTAATTAGAGAATTAAGACTTCACACCTCTAAGGGAAGAACGAAAACAACCATTTAAACTCTAACTCATATCTTGTTGTTTTTGGCTCTAATCCATAAATTAATACTCTAGGGGACTTAATGGGATGCCCATGCCAACAACATAACTTAGTCGAACTGAGAAGGTGTATAAGAACCATTTTGAGCTACTTATGCACAGTTTAATGGATGGTTATGTTTGATTGCAGATGGCACCCAAACCAAGGCATCCAAGGGGCGAAGGACCATCACAACCGAGGGACAAGTGTCCACGAACGGGAAGAGGACAAGGTGTGTAACAACTAGAGCATGTAGAGGGATCTCATGCAACTAGCCCCCTCCACGAAGGACCTGATGTGGAATCTGTCCATCAGATTCCCAAAGAGGAAATGCCCAACGAGCAATCGCGGGGAGATGAAACTTTGGGGATAGCACCATGACTTGAGGTCACCCTAACCCAAGCTTGTATTGATGCTATCAAGCTGCGAGAAGTGCAACAAATGATCCTAAAAGAGCTAAACTTTGGACCATTTCTCGAAAATGCACCAGAAGATGTGAGACTCCAATTGCAAAATTCTCCAATGTGGCCGATCATCACAACCAGTGGTGAATGGTACCTAGGAGAAACCTATCTCTTTTGGACAAATTGGCAACCAGGGTCCAAAGTAAGGATTAAGGACATTTATGTCTCTTACTCTGCAGAGGCAATAGTGTAAGCTCTGGGGTTGCCAGAGATCAGAGTAGATGTGGTAGAGATTCCAAAACAAGTAGACCTTGAGGTAAAAGGGGAGTGGATCAGGCAGTGCTATGGGGTAGACCACAAGGAGTTCAGCTCTCTAACCAATACGGAGAGGGTGTATTCAAAGATTGCGTCTTACCATCTCAATCCAATAGTAAGACCCAACAAAATCACGACCTTCTCCGCTCGTGCATGTGCTGCTCTAAGCGGGAAATTTCCAATGAGTCTTCCACAGCTAATATTCTTGGAAATTGAAAAGAGGTTCGCTGAGGTTTCCAATGTGGAAGACGAGCTCTCCCCTTCCCCTACCTAATCAGAAAATTATGCAAACGGGCAGGGATAGCATGTTACGCCAATGATACACTTCAGCATGCCCCGATTACCTCATGGCATGAAATGATGAAAGATAGGACTCCTGCCACCACACAGATGGAGGAAGAGTAGTAACCACCTCCACCACCTGCACAAACAACAAGGTCGGGTTCGCAAACCATTGCAGAACATATCTGCAAAATCCAACAAATGTTCTTGAGCCAACAAGAGTAATCTAGCAGAACTGGTGGAGGGGAAGACCCTTCAGTTTATCACCTTGCAATGACCCACCTGAAGCAAGTGGCGCGATCAATTCGTTTGTTAGAAAGAGTAGGGTCGATGTTCTCTGCCGCCCGAACACAAGTGCCAGCAAGAACAGATCCAAGCATCCGAGAGGTAATAGTATCAACCTAATAGTTATTCCTTGAAATTTCAAGGAATTCTGCTACCTTCTCGGTACGCTTGGAAGATGGTGAAGGGGCGACAATCTTGGTGATGCAGCACCAGGAACAGAAGATTATAGTCGAAGTGGTTGCTGATACAATTGCTACAGTTCTCAATGCACTGGCGGCACTTGTACCAGATGTGCATGGGCTTCAAGATGTACAGACGTCCGCCAAAAGTTCACGTAGCAGGATTGATGCAACCCAACATGAAGAACTATTGGACCAACTGGTAGGAACCGGGCAACCACTTCTGGACATCTTTGATCTTCCGGATAACATCATTGCAACCCAGTCGGAGCTGCTATCGACAAAAGTTAAGAGCCTCATTTTGGAAGGGCAACTTGAAGTTACTTAAGCCACTTGTCAACGCTTGACAATGGAAGTCACCCAGTTAAGAGCCCAACTTGCCCATTCAGCTCTCCTCAACCATGAGCTCACCAGAGATGATGCTTTTCAATAGCTTCAGACTAAACTTCAAATAGCTAAGGATGAGCGAGAGTCAGTGATCTTTGATAAGGCTTTGGTAGATGCTCAGACATATCATTTAGAAAAGGACTTAGCAGAGGTTCGCCAAGAGAATGTCAGGTTGACCATGGAGGTCCATGGCTTGTGTAATGTTGGTGCTAAAAATGAGCACATGAAAAATTTTATCCACCAACAGTAGGAAGAGATAGCCAGGGTAAATGATAATGTGAGAAGGTTCGCCGCAAAGAACTAAAATCTGTCCATGGAGGAGGTTCAAACCTTGTGACAAAAATTTGCCATCGAAGTCATTGCTTGGAAGAACGAGGCCTTGAAATTTGACAAAGTTAAGAATCATTACAGGGACCAAGTGGGACTGCAAAAAGAAGTAAATGAGAAGCAGATTCAAGTCGCAAGGGCCAAGCTAAACCAAGCGCTCCAGCAGCTCCAGGAAGGGGGCGAGGTATGGCAACCTATCTTTGATGGGTTGAATACCTACAATCAAGCTAAAATTTACCTCAAGGAGTTGCATATCAAAGAAATGACAGAATATATGGAGCTTGCCAACCTTCACTATGCAAACCTGGCCATGCTCACAGTCGGGAGACCGCGGTCTGAATTGGAGAAGTAAGTGGTCGCCTCGTATTCTTTATACGAGGGTGAGTTCCAAGTGCACAAAGCGACAAAGCAGAAATTGGAAACAACAAACATAGAACTCAAGGTTCTCTGCACAAGTTTTGAAGGACAACGTGTAGTCGCAGAGAACTTCGCCCGTCGGATGACTGACTACCAACAGCTACAAACATCAATTCAAGCATTCGACATCGAATGAAAATAGTTTGCAGCCTAGTTCATCAATTTGAAAGAGCTCCTTCCTACGCTGCCATGCCCTTGGGAGGTTCCAGTTCCAACACACGTTGGTGAAGCCACCTAGACAGTGAACTATAGTGGAAGAAATGAGGGCCCTTCTAGAGGCTTTTTGATTACCTCCAAAAATTGTAGCTACGGTGGGACAACCATCATTCGTGCCACCGCCACCACATGGGCCAGAGGCTAGTGAAGGGTTGTCGGAACCACCGCCTCCAGGGATGGTGTGATCTTCTCTAGTAGGTTTTGCATCCTTCTACACGATAGAGACTCCAGGACCGACAGGGTGTTCAATTTTATCTCCGAACACCACCATTTTTGTAATATGTCCTTCTCTGTACACTCGGGCACTTGGTAAAATTGATGTTGTGTCATGTGTGTATGTTGTGTCATGTGTGTGTGTCAAGTCATGTGTGTGTGTCAAGTCATGTGCATTGTAAATAAAAGTCCATACTTTCCAAATTGTAAGAGGAACTCAAGGACGAGTTTTTACTCAGTCGTGGGGGTATGATGAAGTGTAAATTGGTTGCTGCATTTACTAGGCCGCGTATACGGGGTCCTGTATACGCGGTTGCGTCAACGCGGCCCCGTCGATGCATCCTTCCATGCGTCGACGTGGCCACGTTTACGTGGCACCTATTCTGACCTATAAATAAGAGGGCTCCCGCCTCTCTTAGGTATCTTTCTGTTATTTGTAGCGAAGCTCTTGCAGTTTGTTCCTGTAGAAGATAGAATATTTTCCAAGTGCCCACAGTAGGTGTAAGAAAGGTGTTCGGATCTTTATTCAAGCGCTGATGTACCTGAGCCCATTGGCGTGAACGGCAATAAAGATGAGCTTTTCAATCATTCCTTGCAGCAATTAGATTTAGTTATTTAATGCATTTAATAGTTTAATCTTTCTATGCTTTAATAGTACTTAAGTTTCTCTTGTTATTACAATTGTGTGTACAAAAATGACACAATTACATGACAAAAAAAAAAACAAAATTTGAAGTGGCTTGATGGAGTTCGTATTTCAAGCAATGGAGGCTCTTCCATTAGCTTCTTCCCTTTGCTATCAAGCTTCTAGAATTAATATATGTTCAGGAACACCTAAAGTTTTTCCTCTATCCAAGCTCTAAACTACTATCTCTTTTCTTCTGTCCTTGTCATCTTTTTCCAGATGTTCTATCTACTGAGTATGGCACAAACACTCTTTCAATTTTAACTGTTGTATTGGACTCTTTATTTTTCCAAAATTGATACATTTCTCTGAAGTTCCATTCACCATTGTTGGTTAGTATGGACCATAATGGAGATGCCTAAAGTTGCATGTTTACAGCTTAGGTGTTGTGAAGGTCCTCCTTCTAGTGGTCTCTTTAGGGCCATCTCCAATCAACCAAGGTATGAAATTATGAGAATGTTCATACCCATTCTTAATAGCTTGTTAACTTACTCATACCCTTGGTTAGATCAAGTTCTTATCATATTGTGATTGCAAATTTAGAAAAATTTACAAAAAAGAAACCCCTTAAATGTTATATCTTTTAGTTACTTATGGCCTTCCATTGTTTTCCTTGCTTATTATGGCCTAAAATAGTTGATATGGTCTATGAGGAATATTATTTGAATCTTTCTAATTGTAGTTTGATTGATTAACTTTAAGAGTCTTATTATTTCTTTTTACTTACCCTTTATAGTATCTTTCAGCATTAAGAATTTTGGGCTCAGATTTTCAATATTTTGCTTATATCACCCAATGCACACCCCCCACCCCCATGACTAAGTTGAGCACTCTGGGATTAATAAGATTTAAGAATTTTGGAAATTGGAGCTACAAGGGTGAAATTATGGCCTTTGGAAGCTAGTGTGCAAGAGTTCTAAAAAAAATTGTAAAAACTCTCTTGTTGCAAAATGAGGAAGTGAAAAAATTCAATAACTCCCACGCATATATATACTATTTTTATATGCATGACACTTTAGATCATACATTGTAGATACGACATCATAACTACGATGTCATTGTTAAAAAGTTCAAATTTTTCATTGATTTTTTAGGGAAAAATAAGTTAGATAGAATGTCTAGAAGATGTGAAGTTATTCTAGAGGATCTTGGGCCATTAATGATGCACAGTTTTTGAAAATTTGGCATTCAAAGTTCATGAAGAAGGAATCTTAGGCAATGAAAATTTATGGTATGGATAAGAAATGGATAACAAATTTTTGATGTACAGATAGATTATTAGATGATATGGAAAGTTTATTAGATGTTTTGGAATGCACAAGATGATGTGGAATTGCTTGGCAATTATGAAATACAAGAGTTATATAAGTGGGTCCTCCCTAAAGCAAGCTTCAGCTCATAGTGCCCTTGTATAGCCACACCTAAAAGTGTCCTTGGGTACTCAAGGAGTTGAATGTAAGACATACTTGTCTAGAAAAACACACATGTTAGTATCATCAGATTGGGAAAATAATTAAATTTTTAGTTTTTTTATTATCATCCCATATAATTATGATGGTAATTAAATTTTTATCATCTAAGTCCTTAGTTCCTCTTTTTTTGGGGGGTATGATTATGGTTTAGTATTTCCATTTGTAAGTTCTTTATTGGGATCATTTTCTTAAAATGGGAATTAATAAATGGTTTATATTATTCCATGCACATTTTGAACAACTGAAAATTCTCAGTTGTTGGCCACTGGATGTCTTTTAGTATAGTGGCAACTGCTCTCTTTTGTGCACACACTTATTTTTCACATTTGTTGTGGATTGGTGTAATGACTGTATTAACATTCTAGAAGGTTGGTCCACAACTGCACCCTTCTTTTTCAGTAGTAATGCATCGACTTACTTGTCTCTCCATAGTGATAGTTTCATTTGTTATGTTTTTCCTTGGAATGGTAATGGGTGTTGGCCCTTGTGTAGGATTGGAAGACATTATTGTGGTGAGGAAGGATGTTGCACCCGATTGGCCTTATGCTAGTTTTAATGAGCTAGTAGGTCTATGAGTTTTGTGCTCATGTGTAGAAACTATCTTAAAGAAAAGACATTTTCTAGATTGTGTTAGAGATCTACTAACATTATCATTTATGTGTATGTTCACAACACGAGTAGCATTCTTCCATTAATGTTGTGGTGCCAATCCTTTCTATGTTATTAGTGGTGACATATGGTGGAGGGAAGTATGAGAATATTGAGGATCTCACGGAGGATAAGAGGTTTGAGATGGTGATCCAATAGGAGATGCTACGAGTTGATGATATTTGGAAGAGTGATAGTATTGATTTGAGGTAGAGGAAGTAGAACCACTTGGATAAATAGGTTATTAAGCATACTAGTCATATGGGTCTGGTTGCCAATAAGCGTATTGTAGGTTTGTTGATAGCATCCCCCACGACTATGGGTTTTGCCATTGTAGTTGATAGTAGTGTTGAGGCTAATAAGAAATCCCATTGAAATAGTATGGTTGATGGTAGGATTGTCTATAATTGCCTTGTGAGTAAGGTAATTTCCTAGGAATTTTCTTTTGTACGAACTTAAAATTTAGAGCAAAAGCCCCAAACTCATGTAGATGTAACATAATTAGGCAATAGCCCTTTAGATGGTCGTATTGGCAGATGTCACATCCATCATTATTTTCTATGGTTGAGTCTATAGCCTCCTCTCCTACAACTATTTTTTCTTTTTATTGATAGGTGTTCATACCTATTGATTTTTTCATTTTCCTCTTCTTGTTTTGATCACTTGATCCTTTTTGTGCTACCTTCTTCTCTAAGCTTTTCATGTAAGTTATGACTTTTTCATTCACTGACTCCCACATCTTATCTACCCTTGCTTCAAGTTTAGCAATAGAATTGTGTATTGGCAAGCTTTATTGTGAAATAAAATCATCAAGATTTGCCTCTTTTTCCTCATCATAGATATGGACCCTCTTCTTTTGAAGAGTTGGGTCCCAGTTATATTCCTCTACATTCTCTTGTTTACATAGCTCTCCTTCTTCTTTTGCCACCTACTCAACTAGCCTTTGTATTTGATGGACTTTCAATTTGAATAGTCAGCCTTGGGCATAAATCCCAAGGGTCTCTCTTATTTGGTTACGAAGCCCATCTATGATGTGGAAAAGCTACTCTTTTTGAGAGAAATCATGGCCTAGACATCTATGTAGTAGCAAATAGTATCTATCCAAGGCCGCATCTAAGGATTCATGTTTTTCTTGCCTCCATCCTTGGATTTGATTTCTTAGGTTGGACACTCTTGGATAGGTTTGGTATTTTTGTTGAAACATTCTAGCATTGTGGACCACTAGTGGATTTAATCTAGTTTCAATGATCTATACCACCTCTCAGCTTTGTTTATTAGTAGCTTAGGAAAGAGCTTAAGCTTTTTCTACTCACTCTCAATGTTCTACAATGTGCAGGCATCATGTAAAGCTTTTAAGTGATGTTGTGGATTAGAGTTATAGCCTCTTGCAAATTTAGGGATGTTATTCATATCAAGCCTTTTGATGTGACTTTCCCTTTGGTGCTCGTGGGGTATTCTAACTGCCTTTGTTATCTACATCATGCTCCTAATAGCCAACAAAGATTCACCATCATCAGACATGTTGTGGCAATGATTTCTATTTTTGTATGTCTAATTATGATGATCTCTTCTATGCTCACTTTGATGATCTCATCTATTTCTACTTCTATCTTCACCTTAATCCCTATTTCTATACCTACATTCATCTTCATCAAAACAAGACATGGAAGAGGAAGAGGAAGATGAGGAACTGGGAGAATCACCATGGCTACTATATCTCCCCCTATGGTCCCTTGATTTATCTCTTCTAGGTTTTGAAAAGGCCCTGGGCCTTGAGGTCCTCCTTATTCTAGGACTTACTTTATCTCCTCTAGGATTGTCTACATTAGTTGAACGTAGTCTTTGAGTGTAGTAAGGGTCTAAATGAGCATAGGAAACCCTTGCTTGTGGTTGTTTACTCTAGTTTTCCTGAGTATAGATCCTATCATTTCTCCTACTAGTGTTTTCACCATATAATGCATTATTGGCCCTATGTGAAAAAGACATGGTTTTTTTGATAATGTGTATGACTTAAAATATTAACGTTTTCTAAAAGATAGATTGTTAATATGTTTACAGTGATTGTCTATAATATAATTGATCTAGATAACTAGCACCATCCTTGGCAACGGTGCTAATGATGAGCACTAGGTACCTCTACGCCCAACCATATGAACCATAAACATTCATGCATGAGCTAGTCAAATTTCATGTATGGGACTAGTTGTGGAATTTAGATTGTTAAGCATTGATCGTAGGATGTTGTCTTCCCACTCAGGCTAGTGGTAGCTTTGTCATGTATGGTTTAGTCCAAAGTGAGACATATGATAATTGATGTTATTCGGCCCTGATTACTCCTAGTGATAAACATAATTGGGAGTGACATTTAGTCCTAAGTCTAAGTAATGATGATAATGTAAATCTACTCTAGCCTAGAGCAATGAGCATCCAATCTTGGCTTATCGTACATTTCTTAGGCTCATGTAACTGTTACTAGGTTACTAAGCATTATGCTATTAGGTGAACCAAGCAATAACATTATTATGATTACCAAACGATTATACTCAAATGCTTGAAACCAATCATACTCATTCTACTTTACTAATGAACAAGAAAGTAAAGTACTTGGAAATGTAAATGATTAAACTAAGAAAATAGTAAAAACTATGCTAAGTAAAATAGTAAAACTAAGTGGATGCTACAATGTTAAAAAGCAATCTCAATCTTTATTTTTGAACATGAATTGTGCCCAAGTACACTTCACTCAAATAAAGATTTTGTACAACTACTCAACACCACACTATAAGCATTCACTCTATCACTAAAACTACAAAACAAAACTGCAAAGATGTACCTAAGAATGAGATGAAACTTATGTGGATCCGTGCATCCAAGTGTTGTATTTATAGGCTACACACATCCTATGATATCAAATATACAACATCGTAGATATGATATCGTAGGTGAAAAAAAATTTGCTTTATCAAACAGATGTGACGTCACATCTACAACGTCGTAGATGTGATGTAGCATCTACGGCGTAGCAACCAACTAAGATGCACTGATAGGGATGCTACTATGCAACTATGATGTAGCATATATGACATAGCATCTACGATATCTAAACCAATTGATGATTCATCATGGATTGTATATTTTGGGGTGTACTTATATTACAAATATTTTAGGGTTCCAATTGTTTTAGTTTTGTGGGGGGCCTATTAGGCCACTTTTCTACATATTGGAATAGGCTAATTTTGATGTATTTAATCCCCCCTAATTCGAATCATCTCATGTGTTGATTTATTCTCATTTAGGTGTAAGGCATGTTTACTTACTAACTAAAGGCTCACACTCAATATCATGTGTTGATTTATTCCCATTTATCTTGATTGTTAATGGGGAATCCTAGATTTCCAAGTGTGATCTATAAAAGAAAAGCTTCTTTTTCATGAATTGGATTCATCTCTCTTGCTCTCTCTTTTTTTACATTATTTTCTTCTTAAATTAGGAGATCGTTAAAGAACCTTTTCTCTTGCCAAAATGTATTAATTTCAAGCAAAAGCTCTTTTTACCACTAACCTACATGAAAACCCTTATAGCCTTGGAAGCATCTTGTAGATCTTTCCAAGTAAACGAACCAAGCCTAGTATAAAGTATAATTGATATGTGAATTGTCTTGAAAAAATTCATTTATGTCTTGCACATTTGCATGAAAATATGCATTGGAAATAAGTGAATTAATATGTCTAGTTTTGCTTTCAACATGTCATTCACCTTTGCAAGGGAAATATGTTTTTCTCTTTTCATTTCTGTCTATTTGCATGAAAACATAAAAAATTGTAAGATTGTTTCTCATTATATACAAGGAGTTTTGTAAAATTTATATCTTTGTAATCCTCAAAAAATTCCATTCAAAAATTAATAAAAAACATTGCAAAAGACATATAGAAACTAGGGTTGTGCTAAGTTATTTCTAGATTGTTCAAAATTGTGATAATTCTATTATGGATGAAGTTACAACCTTTAGAATATTCATAATTTGATTCTAAAATTTTACTTATATGTGCCTATGAATATGGGCACCTAATAGAACCAAGTGTTGTTGTAATTCCACTATTACATGGAGCAATTATTAATCTAAATAAAAGGCTTTTTTTTAAATTCATCATACAATTTTAATGAGTTTACTATAGATCTTTAAAAAAGCACATGGCTACTAAGGTTTAGTCAAAGAAAATAATTTTTTGCTAGGTATGAGTTTAATGATCAAAGCTCATAATGGTAACCATTTAAGAATTGATCAATGATTCATAATAATTTTAGAAAAAGATCATTAGAGTTAAACATAGGTCTCAAGATTAAAAGACATAATGCATCTCATGATGACGTGAACACTTAGCTTATCAGAGTTAAAAGACAAGCTTTGTTTGAGGGAATATGCCAAGTGATATATTAATATTAGCATAAGGAAAACATATGAGCTATATGATATTATAGAGCCAAATATTAGTGTAAGTGAAGCACAACAAGTCAATGAAAAAGGGTTGAACAAAATATTTTGGCTACATCAAGATACAAGAGAAATGACTAAGCTCTCACCACAATAACTCACTAAGGCATCAGGATACAAGAACATCATTCCAAAGGCAAACAAGCTCACGGTTTTGGCATTTAATTTTTATATAAGCCATCAGATTAATTTTTTTGGTGATGAGTCATGAATTGTTGGCTGCGATATCATAGCCTAGACGTGATATCGGATACACGATATCACGACCTATCTCCTCATCTATAAATTAGAGGCAGGCAGATTTGGCTTAGAATAGAGTTTTTAGTATTAAGGTAGGGACTTTTTGTTAGTTTTTCCTCTTAACCATTTCTCCCAGTGCATGCTCACAATGTGATGATTGTAATTGTATAACATCCTTATTCGAGTGTGGCGTACTTGGACACGCACATGATCAACAATAAAGATCAAGATTACTTCATCATTGCAACATCCACTTAGCTTAATTATTTAATTATTATTGTTATTTATTTCTTTCTTAGTTAATATCTCTCTACCCTTATCTCCTAGTAACGCGGAGTGAGTACGACTTAATCATGAGCATTTAAGTGTGACTACTTGGTAACCCAGTAGTGTACCTAGGCCATGCGCTCGGTAATCCCAGTGGTAGTCGTGCATGAGGTCCAAGATGTGTATGGATGATTAAGGAACGGATGCTCATCGCACTTAGGCTAGTTTAGATTCTCTCTCACCCTCTCTCTCCTAGCCTAGTTGATATTATTTCCCATCATACCCAGGAGTATCATTAGTGTAGGAACACATCATACACCTCACTCTAGACTAAACCATACGTGACAAAGCTAATACTAGTCCAAGTGGGAAGATAGCGAATTGCGATCTATGAGTAACTGTCTAGATACCACAACTAGTCCATCTATGGAGTTCGACTGGATCATGCGTGAAGCGCTCGTATTCGTATGGTTGAGTGTAGGGGTACCTCATCACTCATCATTGGCGCCATTGCCAGGAACAGTGCTAGTTATCTAGATTAGTTATATCATACAAGGTCACTGTATAGGAATTAACGATATATCTTTTAGAAAGAAATAATTACAAAAAGTCACATAGAAATTCACACACAATTTCACAAGCATGCCTCTCCTACAAGACTACGATAACACCTCATCTAGTGAGGTAATTTATTGGAGAACCAACGAATTATATGACAATGAAGATTGGAGTACGCAATCCGAGGTGGGGGTTTCTTATAAACATAAACGAAGGAAACATCATCCCAATGCATGAAAGCAGAACTTACTCGATGACAATGAACCCCTACAGGCCACTACAAGCCTAATGCAAATAGAAGAGGTTGTTCGAATCTCCCGTAGGCATCGTAAAGAGAGCTGCGTACCAAGGCTCAATTTAAACAACTTTCCCAATTTCTCAAGAGGCTATGACTTAGATCCACAACAACATTTACAAGCCTTCTACAATCCCTGTGCATGGAACAACATTGATAACGGTTGGCAAAAACTCAAGCTCTTTCCTATGACACTCGTTGGCCAAGCAAAAGTATAGTATAGATTGTTAAAACCAAATTCAATTTGACGTTGGCCAAGAATGGTAGAACTCTTTAACGAAAGATATCAAACCTACGTAAGAGTGTTGGCCTTGAGGAAACAAATCCAAGAGTGGAAACAAGCACAACATGAACCCTTGGACATGGCCTTAGAAAGATATATGCATTGTTAAACAACTATCCATGCCATGAGTTCTCCGAGGAAAGGCTAATGTACCATATCATTGATGGGCTTCGTAATGAAACAAGAGAGACCCTAGGGATGTATGCCCAAGGTCAACTATACGAACTACGAACACATCAATTCCAAGAGCTTATTAAGCGGGTAGTAAAAGAAGAAGAAGAAATGGCTAGATGGGAGAATGTTGAAAAACATCAACAAGACCAAAATCTCAACTTAACAAAGGTCCATAATCACAAAAAGGAGAAATGAACCCATCTCAAGGAGGAAGAACCATCTTTGCCAGTACAACAATCATTAGATGAAATCGAGGCAAAGATCAATAAGATGCTGAAATGGATGCATAAAAAGTGTGGAGAATATATCAATATTATTGGAGATAGAGTTTTGACAACCTGATAAGCAAGACAAAATATCATTAGAAAGTTGGAAAGAAGGGATGAAGAAAATAAGAGGTCAACTGCCAATCATACGTATGAATGCAACATTTGCTTGTACGGTCCCCCCAAGGGCCAATGCCCAATCTTGTTACATTTATATGAGCATTGGGGAAGCACGTTACACCCAGAGTTCGTACAGAGATATTGTGTTCGATCACAGTGGCAACAATCCCAGTCATGGGGGAAGCCATCCCTAAACTAGAGATACCCTTCGTATCATCCAAATCCAAATGCTTATCTAGTGCAACATCCTATTTCCCCAACTGGGTCAACATGCTCTATCTCGTCGCATTATCATTCTCCTTAATACTATCAGTCCATGTCCTCAACACAACCACCGCCTTGTGTACCTTACACTTCTCCTAAATTTCAACATTCTCATCCTTTCCCTCCTTCTACATTGCCACCAACTATTCCTAAAGTGTCTGCACCACAGTAACAACCCACGAACGTTACTTGTGCTACTATTGCCAATAGCAGTGAGAGACCTCCTCAACATCAAAGGCGTCCCTTCTTTAGACATGACCGTAGGAAGGGACAACATAGTTCCAAGGCCACTACATTCTCCAACTTAGCACAAGTCCAACACTGTGGTGCATCCTTCTCCTCAAACCCAACGCCTCCTGTCACCTCATCAAGGCCACCAATTAACACTCCAACAACCATACGGCCCAATGAATACAACCATGGAGGGTGACATCCTGATCCTTGCATACCATCTTACGGTCTCAAGTATCATAGTGGGTCAACTCTTTACCCATGAACCACATCTTATAAATTGTCCCACTATGCTTACTATAATCAGGTGTGTGAACCCCAATGGGGTAAGTATGACCAAGTTTCGATATTTTCAACATGTAAGAATCCTCATCTTTCATTTATTAATCCTCGCCATGCTCAACCGTTTAATTATGGGGGATATCTCCTATTCTAATAACAAGCAGGATTAATAAATATTTTTCATTTTCTTTAATTTTACAATTTTTTGTTTTCCAGTTTTTCATTTTTCAATTTCTTGTTTTATCTTTTTGTCTTTTTATCTTTTTATAAGTAATCTCATTTATGAATAAAACACTCATGTGGCTCGTTGGTTGAGGTGTGTTCTATGTTATCAAGTCTTGAGTGATCAATTATTTGGACAGTGAGCCCATTACACCCACTCATGCATTCTATAAATAAGAGGTTCTATTCGAAGGTACAGTGATATTCTTAACATTATTAAAACTTAAAATTAATTTTGTGTTCATTATACCTAGAATGAAGAAGGATGGACCAAGAGGGAATGATTAGGGTGTGACATCAAGGGGACTTTTGGATTCTCTTTGGTGACGTCTATGAGAGTTATCACGCAACATGGTTGTACTAAGATCCTTGTAGATCTAACA
>MNCI01008366.1:1209-40434 GCA_015680685.1 Gnetum montanum | reverse complement strand
ACTCCTCCCTTGTACTAAACGCCAAGTGATCGTACGCCTTGTTGTTATGGTACTCTCACAGTTGTTCATCATGGGATGAAACAATGCGATGTCACTGATTAGAAGGATGGACTTGGTCCTGATCTTGGAATGATGGGTCAATGACACATTAATCATGCTTTACATGCAGGATTCATTATGGCCTGGGTCAGATACCTCATGTCCCAATCTCTACGATCCTTTTCTATACTCCGCCTCATCTCACTGTTCGTGTAATTGTCGCTCATGTCCCATGTAGCATAGAATTTTCATCTCATTTCGGTGATATTTACATATGTGTGTTTTGTGGAGTTAGTGCAAATTACATTTAACCCTTCTAGTGCCCACGGACACTTTAAGTGTGGTTACACAAGGGCATAATAGGTTGAAACCTGATTTGGGGAGGACCCACTTGTGTAATTTTTCGTAATCTTTACTAATTGTCTAGCTCAAACACACAATTTTCTTACCCTCAGCTTAATTTTTCATCATTTTCTTTCCCTTTTATTATCCCTCAAAATTTTAACGATCTATTGTACCATTACATTCCCTTTTGTACATAACTGCCAAATTTTTAATTGCTAAATTTACATCATTATCATTAAGCGTGCCTCTCGAATTAATGAAATTACCCTAGGATATCTTCATACTTGCCCATGTCCTCATTTTACACCATTAATTTCAAGAAAATCCTTAAAAATTTGGTATTTGTCATGTGTCCCACATCACTAGGGACGAGATATCGCATACACGATGTACCGTACGCGATATCGCGTCCTATTTACCTATAAATAGGAACCCCCACCGCAACACTTAGCATCATTTTGCCATTTACGCGGGGGGAATTTTTGAAATTTTTCTCTACGACTTGCAATTGCGTGACCCTCGCTTTTTCACTCATATCTCGCTCACTGGTGCTTCGATTTTAATTCCATTTGAACCTGCTTGAACCTGGAGTGTTCAGTTTAGTCATGGGGGAGGGACACTTGCCGAAAAGTGCCTAACTTTTTTGAAATTTTTCATCGCCCAAAGGACATCAATTAGGGTAATTAATACTAACATTTAGAAATATTGTGCCAAAAATCATATGACCTTAGGTACACCGGGAGATTAAAATGAAACCCACCTAAGCTATAGGACCTATTATCATAATTTTTGGGCACGATCACATGATAACATAAGATCTTTAATTAAAGGCATGTAGTAAGGTATAACTTGATTTTGAAAACAACCTTACTAACATTTGGCCTGTGTGATTGC
The DNA here is from genome assembly GCA_015680685.1 of Gnetum montanum. NCBI lineage: Eukaryota > Viridiplantae > Streptophyta > Gnetopsida > Gnetales > Gnetaceae > Gnetum > Gnetum montanum. The sequence goes on along the minus strand of MNCI01008366.1, from coordinate 39,156 downwards.
AGATGGCCTCGAAAAGTGCACAGCGAGAGGGTCCTATTCAAGGTGGAGAAAAACAACCTCGGAGAGGTGGAAGACAGGTCCCTGCCGGACAACATGTAGAACAGGAGGTGCAATCATTCAGCATCCATCAAGAAGAACCTCCTACAAGATGGTTTGAGTAGGCAGAAAGAGGAGCTGCTGCTGTGCCTGAACTGGGACAACAACTCACGTTGCCCCCGGAATGTGTTCAGGCTATCCATACGAAGTCCACAATTGCTGCAGTGATCGTGGAGATTAACTTCGAACCTTTTGTAGAGTTTGCTCCTGAGGTTGTTAGGGGTCTCCCTTATGGCCTGTCCTCTCTGAGTGCAGTGCCTGGTACTTAGGTGAAATGTACCTGTTCTAGCACAATAAGGAGCAAGGCACCATGGTTAACATTTGTGGTGTGATAGTAGACTTTTCTGCATAGGCGATTTCAGAAGTGTTAAACCTTTCGAATTCAGGCCTCCATGTTGCTCGGTTATCTACCCGATCGGACCCTGATGTGGGAAAGGATTGGTTAGAGAAGGCTTATGGAAGAGATAAAGCTTTTGGTGAGCTGACGACGGAAGAGTGGGTTTATTTCAAAATTGGAACCTATCACCTCTTCCCCACAAAAGGTTTGAAAAGAATATCTACGTATGCGACAAGAGGATATGCAGTGTTGATGGAAAAGGTTAACGCTAACCTTCCCCATCTATATTTGACGGAGATCCTAAGGCAATTTTAAGAACAGAAGTCAGGGAAGATGGCACTTCCTTTTCCCTGCCTTATCAGAAAACTATGCCGACGGGCTGGTATTCGGGGATACACAAATGACATCTTCCGAAAGGCCCAGAATGCTTCTTATGCTGAGTTATTAAAGGCGCCAGCTCCAAGAAAGAGCACTTGTGAAGAGCTAGGACCAGATGAAGAAGAAGAACAGATGACTGGATCACCTGCAACTCAACTTGCAGGACCCAGTCAACCTCCAACCACAAGTCCCAGCCAACAACAAGAAGCAAGACCCAACACAGACCAGGATCAGCCGCCATCGCCACAAGACTACAGACCATCGATGAGCCATCTTAGGGCCATCGCCGAGACAGTTAGTTGGGAAAGTCGTGATGATGCAAACCTGTTCCACGTCATCAATGATGCCAACCAGCCTACTATTTCATTAGATCGCACAAGGGGTGAATTATCAATTCAAACAGGAGGGGAAAGCATATGGTCACAATAGATCTCTGGAAACGTGGCATCTTTTCAAGTGCAGTTAGAGATTGGTGAAGGGGCCACTGTGGTGGTCATGCAACACCAGGATGCTGCGGAAGCTGCTGAAGTGGTCGCTGATCATATCAAAGAGTCCTTTAATGTACCTGTTGTGCCATTGGTAGATCTTTCAGGAGCATGGGATGCTCAAACTCTCTCCGGAACCTCAATGACTCCTGCAGAACATGAGGATGCACTGGACAGATTACTTCAAACAGGACAAGTTTTGACGTCTCTGTTTGACATCCCCCAGGATGTAACAGTAATTCAATCAGACCTCATTTCCACAAAGGGGAAGCTAGTCATATCCGAAGTAAGGGCTGAGCATGCTGAAGCTGAAGTGCAGAAACTAGAAGAGCAGCCCGTAGCCTTACAAGCAGCACAACGGGATCCTTTGCAATTTGTTCCCGTAGACCAGCTGGAACATTTCAGAACCGAGCAATTAACAAAGCTAATTGTAGAAAATAAGAAGGTGGTAGAAAAAAAGGAGATGGCCACTCGGGATGCCTCCGTAGCACAAGTGCAAACTCATGCGCATCTTAAGGCACTCAAGGCCTTAGAAGAAGAGAATAAGCAGTTGGTTGCAGATAACCTTCGGTCAACTTCTATGGAGAAACAAAAGAATGTTCTCGATGAACACTTTCATCAGTTACGAGAACAGTTCATTTAGGTCAACCGAGATGTAAGCTGTTTAGCTAGAGAAAATCGAACCCTCTCAATGGAGGAGGTACACATTGTTCGCCAAAAATTAGCCATTGAGATAAGCGCGTGGCAGAATGAGGCTAAACGACACTAGAAGCTGAAGGAGCATTTTTGTGATCAGGTGGGGATGTACAAACAAATCCTAGAGAAGGATATCCATATGGCCAAGGCTCAAATCAACAACATCAGTGCTCAGCACACTGATTGAAGGGCCATATTGGACACTTACGCCTTCACCCACTAAGTAGAAATTAAGAACCGGGATTTGTAGATCCAAGACTTGATCGAATACATGGAGTTGGCAAACCTTAGATATGCCAACCTGGCCATGTTAACAGCAGGATGCCCGAGGTTAGAGCTTGAGCACCAGGTAGCTTCCACCCACATCAAATATGAGGCAAAATTTGCAGAGTGTAAGAAGTTGGCTGAGAAACTAGATGTCGCAAATTCTGAACTTGCAGTGGTAAAAGAAAGCTACTAGGGACAGAAAGATGTTGCAACTGACTTGGCTCGACGGCTAACAGAGCTTCATGAATACAAAGACAAAGCCAAAGCCAATGAAGAGGAACGACAGGTGTTCGCAGCATGGTATGTCAAAGCTAATCAGATGTTTTCGCAACTACCCTATCTGTGGGAAGTGTCAACTCCATCAAACATCGAAACATTAGCATGGATGGCATAGGACCCTTGGACTAAAGAGGAGAGACTCCAGGCCATTCTTCAGCATCATCAACCTTCAAAGCTTGGAGCACGTGACAAGGGGAAAGCACCCATGGAGGAGCCACTGCCACCAGGAACTACATGAGTTTCATTTTTTGAAATGTAGTATTTTTCTGTGTTGTGTCTCCCCACACTACAACATTAGTCCATTTCTTTTCCCAGTTAATAATCCCATACCTATCCACTGTGTAATCAATGAAGCTTATTCTCCTTGTAACTCGAGGATGAGTTTTTATTTAGTCGTGGGGGTATGATGAGACGCGATTCGCATAGGCCGCGATATCGTGTCTTCCCTACGATATCGCGTACACGATATCGTAGTCCGCCGCCATATCTATAAATAAGACGTAGCTCTCCCTTGTTTGGGGGATCCAATTTTTAGAGTAGCAAAGCTCTAGTAGTTTGATCCCTCCAGAGTTAGATTTTTTTCCCATGTCTGCCCGTAGTGTGGTGAATGTAATTGTACGATGTCTTTATTCGAGTGTGCCATACTTGGACATGCACATGACCAGCAATAAAGATCGAGATAACTTCATCATTGCAGCATTCACTTTGTTATTTATTTAATTATTTATTTATTTAATGTTATTTACTATTTTCTCTCTCTCACCCTTAAACTCCTAGAATGCAGAACAAGTACGACTTGATTACAAGCATTTAAGTGTGACTACTTGGTAGCCCAGTGGTGTATCCAGGATCTACGCTTGGTAACCCAGTGGTGTATCTGGGATCTGCGCTTGGTAATCCTAGTGGTGTACCTAGGATCTATGCTTGGTAGTCCCAGTGGTAGTCATGCACGAGGTCCAAGATGTGTATGGTTGATCAAGGAATCGGTTGCTCGTCACACTTAGGCTAGATTAGATTCTCTTACCCTTTTCCTCCTACCTTAGCTTAGTTAAATATTTTTTCCACTACCTTCAGGAGTAGCATAGATTAGGAACACATCATACACCTCATATGGACTAAACCATACATGACAAATATGCAATACTAATCTAGGTGGGAAGACAGTGAACTGCGACCTAAGGATAACTGTCTAGGTGCCACAACTAGTCCGTCTACGGAGTTCGACCGGATCGCGCGTGCGACGCTCGTTTCGTATGGTTGAGTGTAGGGGTACCTCGCCACTCATCAGGTAGCCTTGGAAAATGGCAAAATTTTCTTCCCAATGCAATACATGAATGACATAATAAAGCAAAGCTTATCAAAAATTCATGAGCACAAAACATAGATGAGTTTAAGCTCATTCCTTATGGATTGCCTTTTAACTGAGGCATTAGAGCCAAAATGCACAATGCTTATTTTTATAAGATACAACACGCAATGCAAAGCTTAACCAAAGGACCATGTTATGACTTCTTCACAATCATTTATTGGAGGAGCTATTTTGATTCTTAAGCTCCATAATTTTTTATGAACTGTGGTTATCTTAATCTTTTCAAGTTAATTTTGGAAGTCATTGCTCTAAGAATTGATCAAAAAATAATAAATGAGATTAAGAATAAATGTTATGGAGGTATTTTTTTTTCATGCCAAGTATAAAATGCCATTAATAGTAGGCTTTGAAGGACAAGCTCGGAAACTCCCAAGATTTGTAGCTCTTTATTTAGTGACTCTGAAGGTAGGAAGACAAATGTGGAAGAGTCCTCTAAGACACGACTAGAAGCATAAAGAAATTTTTTTCTCTAAAATTTAGCTTCTGGAAATTCAATAATGCTAGATATCTAAAGGGAAAGGCAAAGTGATCTTCCAGTCACTCCAAAGAGAATTCATTTAGCCATGAAGACAAGGAAGGTTCATGAGCATGATGAAACAAACATTATCCACCAAAGAGCTTGAGAAAAAGATGTAAATCAAATTAAAGATGAATCTTGTAAAAGATTGTTTTGTTCCAATGACATTCTAAGAAAGTTTTGCTCTCTCTTTTGGCTTATCATTTGTTTTGATTATTCTATTGATAGCTTTCTAATTATTTGGCTAAATTGACATATAGTTATATTTTGGTAAACATAAGTTTTTGGAATAAGCTATTTTGTTTATTTGCAATGGTCTAGCTTGTTTTTATTATACTTATTGAACAAGATAGATTATTTAAGTGTTAATTCTAAATAAGTATAATATGAGACATAGGCTATTCTATGTTTAAAATTTCAACTTTGTAATGGTTGCTCATGTTTCTTGAGGGTTTGGCTTTGTATAACATTTTTTTCATAAAATATTATCATTTGGAAAGTGCGTTAGCAAATAGTTGAAATTTATTGAATGACCATTTCCATAAAACTATTTTTTTTCTATTATAACTATTGTGAAATCTAAAGCTTAATGATTAGGAAACTCTTAAGGATTATTAACCAAACTTGGGAGATAGTTGAAAGAGAAAGTCCATTATCAATTAGCATAAGTAAGAAAAATATTCATAACATTTCCAAGTAAATAAAAAGTATAGAGATCAATTTACTAGCTCCATAGTCTAACTAAACCTATTTAGAGGTATTCGTGCCTAGGTGAAGCCAAAAACCAATAACCACCTAAAATGAGTAACTATACTATTTGATGAAGGTTATTTCCTTGCAACAACACCAAGAATCATATAAAATCATTTAGAAATGATAAACCACCATCACTAGGGATAACATGAAGATTCATTATAGGAAAAATTCTTTAAGATTCTATGTAAATTTTTATATGTTTGTATAGTTATTTTTATAATGAATGCCACTTGAGTAAATTTTGTAATGCAACCTTCAAGTTTTTGTAACGTCAATTGATTACCCAGTTAATGTTACTTCCATAATTTTTTGTAACAAATTCTATCCCATTTTTGTATGACTCGAAGGTGAGTTTTTAGTCAATCAAGGAGGTATTATGAGCAATAAAGTTGCAATTATTGAAGATTACCAGGTGAAGTTGCAATTGCAATAAATTCCTATAAATACAAACCACTTATGATATATATGACCCTTTTCAACCACAAATGTAGCTAAACTCTATTAGTTTGTCTTTCTTAAATAATAAGAGTTAATGAGTGCTTCTCAATGTGAATTTGAGTTCATTATGCAACATTTTGTTTGAGTGGAATGTATTTGGGCATATTTCATTATTATAAATAAGATAAAGATTGATTTAGCTTTATTGTAGCACTTTACCTTAACACTTGTAGTTCATATTGCTAGTTGATGAGTAGTGGGTATCTGCTATGACTAACCATAGTGTTCATGTGCAATCTAGTAAGATTCTATAGATGGACTACTGTGGTATCTAGATCATTAAGCATTGATCATAGATTGTTGTCTTTCCACTTAGACTAGTGGTAGCTTTATCATGTATGGTTTGTGCAATGTGAGAAATATGATTATTGTGTTGTTGTGGCTATGACTATGTTATATGAAAATATAAAAATTAATTATTTCATTAATCTGCTAATAAAAGAAAGATAAATCCTAAGCTAGCCTATAGATGATGAGTGTTTGTTCCCAGCTTGTCGTATGCATCCTCAACTCACATACCCACTGCTAAGATTACCAAGTATTATGCTATTGGGCAAACCAAGCAATAACGTTATTGGGATTACCATGTAAATACATATTTACACTTGAAACTAATCACACTCATTCTACAAATTAATTAATATGCATGAAAATCTAAATATTAACGAAGTACATAGAAAGTAAATTACATTGAAAGTAAATTTATTCTAAGTCAAAGTGTTGCAATGAATATGAATCAATCTCATTTTTATTGTCATTCATGGAATGTATCTAGGTACAATGCCACTCAAATAAGACACTATAAAATTGACTCAAATCCACATTGCAAGCACTCACTAACTATCTGTTAAGGTTATAGAGTAAAATTGCAAAAGTTTAACTATACTATTAACCAAATGGTACCAGATATGTAACGAATGCTTGCATATTTATAGGCAAATATAGACATTGTGTCAATGAGGATGCGTTAATGCATTTGGCTACATCCACAAGGATGCATCAATAAGGATGTGGCGACATAGCTAAGTTATAGCAAATGCAATATAGCATCTACAATATAGTAGATGTAGCATAGCATATACAATGTAGCAACCAACTGAAACATGTTGATGGAGATGCATCAATGTAGATGAAATGTAGCATTTATGATGTAGCATCTACAATATCTTAGCTGATTGATACACTTAACAAAATCATGCTTTATCATATCCCCATAACTCAGCTACTAATGAATCATGTTTTGACATGCTTCAATATCGGATATGTGATATCAGAGCCTTAATATCATATACACGATATCGGGCCCCAAGATGCAATGTCAAATATCTAATATCATGGGGTATATGTCAGTATATAAATATAGTGCTTGGGCTCACGATTTTCATATAGTTTTTTGTTAGTTTTTGCATAGAGTAATGAGGTTCTTGCAATTTAGTCATTCTAGAGTTAAAATGTTTCTGAGTGCCTGTAGTAGGAGTAGCAGTAGTTTGAGTGTGTACGAACCTTTATTGAAGCATTGATGTACCTGAGCACAATAGTGTGATAGGAATAAAGATGAGCCCTTTTGCTAATCCTTGCAGCACTAAGAATAGATTAATGTTTCCTTTAATGCATTTATTATTCATGCACTTTACTTTAATGCACTTTAATTAAGCAATTAATTTCCAGTTGTTAATGAACACAAGCATGACCATTTTGAGCATACATATAGACTTAGTAACCTAGAAATGCTTAACATTTGGTAATCCAACAGCACTACATGCATTCAGGATGTGTTAGGAAAGTGGGAACAAGTACTTGTGTTAGGCTAGCTAGATAGTAGATTAGTTAGATATTAAATTCCTCTACCTTTCATTATTTTTCTAAGTGATTAAACTTATAAAATATAAAATGAAAAAAATTATATACCTTAGTTTCACTTAACCACATACTTGCACTTCACAAGTGGAACTAAGAAGACAACGATCATTCCAATAAGATTTCACTTCCTTGAAACTAGTGTATTTGGGAACTTAAGGTCTACAGAGTTTGACCAGATCACACGTGAAGACTTGTGGTTCATATGGTTGGGTGTAGGGGTACCTCGTCGCTCATCATTGGCATTGTTGTCGAGGACCTTTTAGTTGTTACATGTACTATCTAGGATCTAGTGAAAGTTATTAAAAATCATTGGAATGAACCCTAGCATCATATCACACTTTAAAATAATGACAACAATATTTAGAAGCACACTACATTTTTATTCTCTAACATAAAATGTTTTTTTCTCACTGGAGTGATTCTCCGCCCAAGTCTGATGGAGTACATCAACCGGTACCTAAACAATACCAAGTGGTATATGCTCATCCTGATGAGTATGTAGCCAACTTCGCCTTCATCATACTCCAAGATGAATAGCTACAGTTATGGGACATGGAGGGAAACATTGTGTTGTCACTAGATTGATCCATTCTTGTGATGCTCGAATAAATGCTTATACAATTGGGTCTCCAAGGACTTCATGCTAAGTACGTTGTGCAAGATAGTGACACTAGGGATTATCATCCCACTGAAGCACAACATCTCAAGGATTGCTAGCTAGAACAATGTTATGAATTTACAAAGGGAAAATGGTCTCATGATTCCCCATTCCTACTATACCAAAAAGATGGTAAAGAACCCTTCTTTGGGGGTTTTCCACATAGTGAAATTCCTCTCTTTAACTTTAGTGAAAGAGGTCAAAACCAGAACCTGCAATCCACAATCCATAATCCATAATCCTGATTCTGGTGAGAATGGAGCCAATAATAAAGGAGGATCCAAGAAGGAGAGTCAAGGCAAGGATGCAAACAAGAAACAAGATCGTGATCATGATCGCAATCACCAAAGAGGGGGTAGTAGGCACCATGATGGTGCTAGTTCTCCTTCCTCTTTACATTTGTCATCATCTTCTACACCATCATCACTTTTTCTAATCCCCAAAGAGGGGGTAGTAAGTACCATCATCACTTTTTCTAGTCCCCACAACAATCCCTCTAATTTATACACTACCATCCCCCATCTAAACACTACTATTTTGTAAACCTCATAACTCATCAACCTCTTTCCAAAAGCTCTCCATGCTTGATCTAACCCTACTCTCTCCTTATCAAAACCTTCTTTACATTGCAAAAACTTCATTGTAGCTAACCTAGCTTTCTGTTCATCATAACTTGTATGCCTGATCTGACCTTGCTCTATTCCAAATATACTTCGCTTGATTTGATTCTACTCTCTATCAAATATACTTTATGTGATTTGACCCTACTCTGTACTTATCACATTCTACTATTTCAAGTATTTTTCCTTCTTTTGTTTTTTCAATTTTATTTTTTTCTACTAAATTTTCTCCATCCAATCTAAACCTACTTTTTGCCAAATCTACTCTATGGGATTCTCTCTATTCATCAAAGCATGCTCTTTGGTGAACCTTGTCATAACTTGGTCTCCACTAGAATTTTCTCTGCATGAAAACATAATTTTCACTAAATTTGAACTTGATCTCTACTCATTGTCATATCTGCTTTGCAAGATTTGACCTTGATCTTTGCTTATCAAAGCATTATTTTTAGTGAATTTCATCATAGCTTGCTATCCAGCAAATTCTACTTTGCATGACCTCTTGATTTTTACTAGATCTCACTATGCTCTTTGCCTATTGCCATCTCTACTTTGTGGAATTTAACCCTGCTCTCTACTCATCACAACTTGCTTTTTAAGGTATTTTTCCCTCGTTTGCTCTATGAATTTTATTTTTCTCTATTCAATTTGCTTTGCCTAATCTGACCTTATTCTTTACAAGATCTACTCTATGGGATCTTACCCTTCTCTTTATTCATCATAACCTACTCTCCACTAGATCTTACTCTACTCTTTGTCCATCATAGTTTGTTGTTTAGGTATTTTTTTCCTTTTTTCTTTTGAATTTTAGTTTTCTATTTTTTTAATTCATTGTGTTATGCTATTTGCAATTTCTACTTTGTAATTTTAGTTTCTTTTTTTATTTTTCTAATTCATTGTATTACGGTATTTGCAATTTCTGGCATCTGCTAATCATAACCTGCTCTTCATCATAGCTTAATGTTTGCAATTTTTACTATTTGTTGTTTCATGTTATGATTTCCACAAGATCTAATCCTGCTCTTTATTCATCACAACCTACTATCCATCAAATATGATCCGACTTTTTGTTCATCACAATTTGTTATTTTAAGTATTTTACCCTCTTTTTCCATTTTTGGTTCATTGTATTTCACTATCTACATTTAACATATAACAATTGTTTTTCATTTAAGATTATTTTCTACTTTTGTGTTCATTGTGTTCTATTATTTACATTTAACATGTGGCCTTGTTCTTTGTTGAATCTACTCTGTAGGATTTGACCTTGCTCTCTAATCATTAAAGCTTACTCTTTAGTGGATCTCATTACAACTTGGTCTCCATTGAATTTCACTTTGCATGAAAACCTGATTTTCACCAAATTTGACCCTACTCATGCTCATCATCAGATCTGCTTTGCGAGATTTCACCCTGCTCTCTACTCATTAGAGCCTACTCTCTTTTAACAAGTTGGAAACAAATGATAATGGAAATATCAATGTCTTCCATATCATTCAAATATTTGATATTTCAAAGAAAATGCAAATATGCTATTCCAAGGATTTGGCTTAATAGGACAATATAATGAGAACTGCATTGTTCCACACACATCATCCTTTGTAGCGCAAGCACCACTTGTAGCAATAGAAATGAAAATGATAAAAATCCATCTCAATAACCAAATTACTAGTTTTAGAGACATGCTTAGTTAGCCACAAATATCATTCTTTTTAGTCAATGAATACATTACAAGAGGATTATTTAACATGGCTTTTCCAGTGCTCTTTACAACAAGTGAATGTGACTTTTTAGATGTCTAAGAAAAAATGTCTATTTGCATGACTATGCAAAACATCTTATTCATTACTATGATGGATGATTTGAAAAACATATAAGATTTAGGTAAATTCTCATCACTTGAAAACAAACTACTTGCTATGAACTTCTAACTAATCTTACATTTAAACAAACATTATCAAATACTAAAAATATCATTTCTTCTTGTAGGTATTACATGGAGAACATGTTGATAAGACATAGAACATAAGGATTAGCATTAATCTTTATAAAAAATCATATCATTAACATGCTTGTAATAATCTAGGAACTACGAGAAAACATAAAGAAGTTACCTGAATCAAATTGGGGAGTCTAAATTATGAGGTATGAATCATCAATTTGAGGAACCAAATCATATTACATAAAGTGTAAAGTAGAATTATTGGAAATGCTGTAAAAATAGGTACTCCAACAATATTCTTCACACTAAGTGTAGCAAATCTACAGTGGCCAGATTTACATGCACTTATTCATACACTATTATGAATTAATGCAAAGTATAGATGAAAGAAAAAAATTAAAAACATTGTTGAAAATCCTCACATTGTTGCTTAATACATGCATATCAAATTTTCATTATTTTTGAAACATGTCATAAAACTAGACTTTGAAGTTGATGACTATTAGTATAGATATGAATGGTAACATCATGGATCTTTACATGTACATGGATTCTTATGAATGAAAGAAGCTCCAAACATTAACAATTTTAATTTTAGTAGTAAAGAAGAAGCTCAAAAAGTGAAGGAATTTTTTGATAAGATTCTTCATGCATGGAATACAAAGTTTGACAACAATGTTCAATATCAATAGGTATAGTCTTCTACTTTATTCCTTACCTAATATGTAATTAATATAATGACTAAAACATTTGATAAAATACCATTGCAAACAACCTAGTAAATTTTACTATACCTCAAGTTTTAATTGATCTAAGTAAACTTCACTTGGAAGACCTAAATTCTAACTATGAGGAGTTAATGAATAACATTCATTGTCACACAAACTATAAAGAAGAAGCATTCTTGAGAAAACAAAAATGCTAATATTTGTGCAAGTATGTCATGGTCATTAATTATGAGCTATTTTTGACCAATACCATGAGTTTGAAATAGAGGATGGGAAGGAGTAGATGGTGTTGTTTGCAGTACTGGTAGTATAGTCTTGTTAAATGCTCTTAATCTAACATGTGCCTTAGAGGGAAGAAAATGCCTTGTTAATCATCTTTTAGTCATTGTATGGATTGTTAAGAAGTCAAACCTTTGTTAACTTTTCTAGGCCATACACTCTCAGCGACCTTATATATAATCTACTAGGTAATGTTGGGTTGTAAAGTTCTATTTGAACTATATATCTTGGTATACCTATGTTTCAATTATTTGAATTATAAACTAGTATTATTTTTCGAACAACATTTTGATTAATAAAGGCCTAATGCCTTTATTTAAGTTGCATGTATTATTTTATTTTGTTGGTATACTAATGTCTTACGATTGTATATTTTTAGCTTACAAATTAGGGTAAGTGAACTATTATTATCTAGTAAATAGGTTAGGCTTTATATGCATGGAACTATTGGCATTGTAACTTATATCTAGTTTGTTTCTTTTCACTTTTCCCTTTGCACTAGTTTAATGGATGTTTATTACTTTACATGTTATTATTTTAACATCCTTTTAATCTTAATATGTTGCAATTTATTTTTTCTAAGTAATGTTTTTTAAGCTTGTGTTTAGGTTAGAGGATGTTAAACAACCTTTTTTATAAGCTCATTATCTAATCTTCTTTGCACATGCCCAACCCATTAAGATACCATTCTTTTAACTTTTCTAATAGCCACTCTAAGCCTTCTTTGAATGTTTGTATTGTGGAATTTATTTTTTTTATTAGCATTCAATATCTATCTAACCATTTGCATTTTTGTCATATTGATTTATTATTCATGTCTCTTTTTGGTCGAGAGACTAACTGCCAATTAGAGATTGGTAATGCTAAATAATATTCCCTCAATAATGCTAACCTATTTTCTCCAAGTAACTATGTTTGTGTCTTGGTATTGGAATGCATAAAGAAGAAAATTTTAAAGGGTAAGGGAACCATGCATGGAAAAAAACAATTCATAAAAATTTAGAAAGATTTATTACCCAACTTGGAATTAGTTATCATGCAATCATATTGATCTGACCAAAATTGTTATGGAATGCATCCAATCTACTAAAATGGTAAATTAGATAATTTCTAATTGATGAATCACAGTTTGCCAGGCCTCGATATCAGGTACTCGATATCACAGCCTAGATATGATATCGTATACATGATATCATGATTCCGATGTTAGCCTATAAATATAACACTCAGGCGCATGGGATGGGATCATATTGTTTTAGTCATTAGGAGTCTTTTTGTCAGTTTTAATTTTCAGTTCTTTCCCTAGTTCATGCTCGCAATGTGATGCTTGTAATTGTATAGAACCTTTGTTTAAGTGTGACGTACTTGGACACGCACATGATTGGCAATAAAGATCGAGATTACTCCATCATTATTGCATTCACTTAGTTTTTAATTGTTTAATTGTTAATTATTTATTGTCATTTTCTTAGTTAATATCTCCTTTATTGTCATTTATTATTTCTGTTGTTAATGCAGAATGAGTATGTCTTAATGAAAAACATTTAAGTGTAACTACGCGGTAACCTAGTAGCGTATTAAGTGGTGTCTTGAGTGATGTGCACTTGCTAATTCCAGAAGTAGTACATGACGTCTAAGATGTGTACGGATGATTAGGGATGGATGCTCATCGCACTTAGGCTAGCTTAGATTTTATTTCCCATTGCTTATTAGCTTAATCAAGTTATTTCTCATTATGCTTAGCAATAGCATAGTAGTAGAAACCACATCATACACCTCACTCTGGACTAAACCATACACGACAAAGCAAATACTAGTCCAGGTGGGAAGACAACAAACTATGATCAATGTAGAACTATCTAGGTGCCACAACCAGTCCATCCGCAGAGTTTGACCAAGTCGTGTGTACATGCTTGTATTCGTATGGTTGAGCATAGGGGTACCTCACCACTCATCATTAGTGTTGTTACTAGGCACAGTGCTAGTTATCTAGATTAGTTATATCATACAAGATCGTTGTAACAGGGTATTAACAATCTATCTTTTAGATAAAGAAATTAAATTCAATTAAGTCTCTCTCACAGGATAACAATAACGCAACATCTAGCAACACAATTCATTGGAGAACCAACGTAATTTATGACAAAGAAGAAGTTTAGAGTACTCAATCTCATGCAAGAGTTTCATATGTTCATGGACACCCCAACGATACTCAAGGACTCTTGTCATCCAACTCAAACACCTCTAGCAAGGATGGGACATCCCCTAGAACGAGGGGGCCCATAAGGCCTAGGACCTCCTTGATGATTAGCAAGAATACATCAAGGGATGATTGGGAAACTTAAAAAAGCCACGACGAGTCTTCCAGTTCTCTCTCTTCCTCTGCTCTTTCAACATCAGGTCATGACCCAGATGGCTATTCCTCAAGGGCTTGGCGTAGAAATAAAAATTGAACCCACAAGCAAAATCAAGAATGCCAACATGAACATAGACAACATTGTCCCAACTCACGAACTTATAACCTACTTAGTGACGATGAACCCCTACTAGCCACAAAGAGCCTAATGCATATAACAAAGGTTGTTTAGATATCCTATAGGCATCGCAAGGAAATCCATCTACCCAAGCTTGATTTAAAAAACTTTCCTAAGTTCTCAGGGGGCTATGATTTAGATCCACAACATCATTTACAAGCCTTCTATGATGCCTGTGCATGGAACAACATTGACAATGGATGGAAAAGACTTAAGCTCTTTCCTATGACACTTGTGGGCCAAGCAAAAGTTTGGTATAGGTCTTTAAAATAAAATTTAATTCATCGATGGCCTACAATGGTGAAACTCTTCAACGAAAGATATCAAACCTATGTAAGAGTGTCAGCCTTGAGGAGACAAATCCAAGAGTGGAAACAAGGGCAACATGAATCCTTGGACATGGCCTTAGAAAGATATTACTCTTTGTTAAACCAATGCCTAGGCCATGGGTTCTCTGAGGAAAGGCTAATGTGTTACATCATGGATGGGCTTTGTAATGAAATGAGGGAGACCCTAGGGATGTATGCCCCAGGTCAACTATATGAACTACAAACCCATCAATTCCAAGAGCTTATTAAGCAAGTAGCAAAAGAAGAAGGAGAAAGCCAAATGGGAGAATGTTGAAAGATATCAATAGGACCAAACTTTGAAAGTAATGAAGGTCCATAATCATGAAGAGGAGAAATCAACTCACCTCGAGAAGGTGGAACCATCCCCATCTTTGCCAATACTAACATCATTGGATGAAATCGAGGAAAAAATCAATAAGATGACAAAGTGGGTACATGAAAAATGTGGAGAATATGCAAACATTATTAAAGGGAGAACCACACAAGATAACTTTGACAACCATAATGAATAGAGGATACCAAATCTAGAAATAGGACAGAACATCATTCAATAATCAGAAAGAAGGGCTAAAGAAAATAAGGATAGGGGCTCAACTACAAATCATAAATATCAATGCAATGTTTGCCTGTACGATCACCCCAAAGGCCAATGCCCAATCTTGTCACATCTACATGAGCATTGGGGAAGAATGTTATATCCAAATTTTGTACAGAAGTACCATGTTCAATTGCAATGGCAAAACTGCAAGTTGTGGGAAAGCCATCGTCAAACTAGCCACACCCTTCATATCTCCCAAGACCAAGTGCTTATTATGTTCAACATCCTGTTTCTCCAACTAGATGAACATCCTCTTCTTCACCTTATCATTATCATTCTCCCAAGTATCATCAACCCATGTCCTCTCTTATAGGATCACCACCTCATGTTCATTACACTTCTCCTTACTCTTAATATTCTCATCCTTCACCTCCTTCTACATCGCCACCAGTAGTATCAGAAGGTTTGACACCATAGTACCAACCAATGAACATTACTTGTGCTACTACAGTTAACCATAGTGGGAGTCCTTTACATTGTCAGAAGTGCCCTTTCTTTAGGCATGGCTGTAGAAAGAGACTGCATGACTCTGAAATCACTGCATCCTCCAACTCAACACAAGCCCAACATAGTGATGCACCTTCCTCTTCAAACTCAACACCTGCTGTTACCTTATCCAAGCCACCAATTAACACCAACAACCATGCCGCCCAATGAATATAACAACATGGGGAGACATATCGATCCTTGCATACTGTCTTATGGTTACAAATGCTATAGCGGGTCAACTCCTTATCACATGACCACATCTTATAATTTGTCCCACTATGCCTACTTTAATGAAGTGTGTGAACCCTAATTTGGGTACATTCTGGCCACCACACCAAAAGACACCTAGTGGTTTGGATATTACCGAACCCAAATATTTCCAACATGCATGGATCCAAACTTTCCATTTATTAATTCTCACCATGATCAAAGGTTTAGTTACAAGGGATACCCCCCCCCATTCTAACAAGCAAAATTAGTAAACGTTTTTTCTTTTCTTTAGTTTTACAATTTTTTGTTTTTCAATTTTTCGTTTTCTAATTCTTCATTTTTCAATTTCTCGTTTTATATTTTTGAGGGTAATCTCATCTATGAATCAAATACTCATGTGACCCATCATTTGAGGTGTTTTTCTATGCTATCAAGTCACAAGTGACTAATTATTTGGACAGTGAGCCCACAACATCCACCCATCCATTCTATTAATAAGAGGTTCTACTTTGGGTATGATGATATTCTTGTTAACATTAAAACTTAAAGTAACTTTATACTCATTATGCCTAGAGCAAAGAGTGATGAACTAAGAGGGAATGGCAAGGGGGTGACATTAAGGGAACTTGTGGATTCTCTTTGGTGACATTTGTATGTGTTATCATGTAGCTTGGTTGTATTAACATCCTTGTAGATCTAATGAACAATGGAAGTAAGAGTTGTAAGAAATGCGCTCAATAAAAGAACTCATTGCTATTTTGGGGGGTCCCATTGAAAAGACATGCATCCATGCCTAAAGGTTGGCAACTTCTCTGGATCACCTTTGAAAAAGACAACGTGCAAAAAGTGGCCAGAAGAAGAAAAAGAAAAGAAGGAAGCGAAAAGAAAGAATAGACACAAAAAAGAAAAGCTCAAGGAAAATGTGTCGCAAACAAATTTGAACCACTCCTCCCTTGGGAAAAATGCCAAGTGATTGTATGCCTTGTTTTCCTGATGTTCTTATGGTTGTCTATCATGGGGATGAAACAATGTGATGTGACTGATCAGAGGTATGGACTTCATTTTGATCTTGGAGCAAAAGGCTAATGGTACTTTCTTCATTCACAACACTTTGGATTCATTATGCCTAGGGTAAGTTACTTCACGTCCTAATCTCTACAATCCCTTTTATCATTCTACTATGATTTGTCTCATCTCACGGTCCAAGTATTTATAACTCGTGTCTTATGTGACATAGAATTCATACCTCATCGTGGTAGTATTTAACATGTGTATGTTTTGTTGCATAGGTGCATATTGCATTTAACACTTCTAATGCCTACAGACATTTTAAGGCATGGTTACACAAGGGCATGATAAGTTGAAACCTACTTTGGGGAGGATCCACTTGCATGAATTTTGTAATTTGTATTGTTGCATACCACCACATCATTCTATACCCTCCGAGTACTACATTGTCGAATCTATTCTTTCCTCTGTCATTATTTCAACCAAACGTTCCTTAACACCACTACATGTCCTTTTTCCTCACCCTATTCAAAGAAATTCACTATATAATTCCACTTTATTATACTTTTGGTGCCTTAATTCCCACTTGACATTACCCCAAACCTCTCAAATTTATCTCAAATCCTTCATTTTGGCTGTGAAAACTCAAAAATTCATCAATTTTACTAAGTACCCTATTTTGGAGGGGATGCAATATCGGGTATCCGGTATTGGATCCAACGTGATATTGGGTACATGCTATTGCATACGCAATATCATGTCCACAAAATCTATATATATGGGGGCCCCCCGTGCACATTGAAGTAATTTTCAATAGTTCATACGAGGGGAGTTGTTGAAATTTTCTTCCACGATTTTTAGTTCTTTGAGAGTCTAACATTCAACCGTCAATATCTCACTCATTAACGCTCCATTTTTCCTTCCGATCGTAGCTACTTAAACCCAGAGTGTTTAACTCAGTCATGTGGGAGGGGTACAATAGAATTTCCGCATAACATTTTTGAAATTTGCTATCACTCGAAGGATATCATAGGGGTAAGTACTATTGAAAAATGTTAAAAACTCATGCCAAACTAATTTTCTTCCTTCATCCAAATCATTTAAATTATTATTGGAGTCACGTGAGCAAATTGGGCCCGACATTGAAACTTTTAAGGGGAGCTTCCTTGAAAAATTTCTAACTCTAAAATCACACTAAGGAAGAATTCAACATTTATTAAAGGCAATGAGTAAGGTATGAGATAATTGAACTTTGTTAAATGACCTTACTAATAATCATCTTAGTGTGATTATAAATGGTCCCTAAATGAGGACAACAGGGAGGACCTGCTCAAGCTGCAGCCACACGCCCGAGAAGAGGCTAAGGCCAAGGACCTCACGCAGAACATGCAAAATAGGAGGCACAATCATTTAGCATCCATCAAAAAACCCTTGTCACTGCACAATCTAGTCAATAGCTCAACGTTGTCCCTAGAATAGCTCACGTTGTCCCTAGAATGCATTCAAGCCATTCGGGAAAAGTCCACATCCACTGCAATGATCGTGGAACTTAATTTTGGACCTTTTACCGAATTCACCCCTGAACTAGTCAAGGATCAACTCAAGGGACCTCCACTATAGCATGTCCTCTTGGAAAGTGGAGAATGGTATTTGGGGAAAATCTATCAATTTTGGCATAATAAAGAAGAAGGCACCACCACCAACATTGGTGGAATTTCAGTTGATTTCTCCACAAAGGCTACTATAGAAGTTCTGAATTTTTCAAATACAGGGTCCAAAGTTGCTCATCTATCCACTCGCTCTGATGTAGACACAAGAAAAGTATGGCTAAAAAGGGCGTACAACAAAGAAGACAAAACATATAGAGAACCCATCCTTGAAGAGAGAATTTACTTCAAAATTGGCACAAATCACATTTTCCCAACAAAAGGGTTAAACAAGATCTCTATCCATGTGGCCAGAGGAAGCGCAATCTTAATGGCTAAGGTTGATGCCAATTTTTCCCATTTGTATTTAATAGAAATATTGAGGCGATTTGAAGAACGAAAGACAAGAAAGTTCACATTACCCTTTCCATGTCTAATCAGGAAGCTGTGCTGGCGTGTTGGAATTTTGGGGTACACTAATAATGTCCTTAGAAAGGCTCATAATGCATCATATGCCAAATTACTGAAGCCACCAACAGTAAGAAAAGATGTTGGTGAGACACTAGAGCCTGAACAAGAATAGATGGTTAGGCCCACTACACCTCAAACAACAAGGCCTAGCCAACTTCTAGACACAAGGCTCATCCAACAACAAGAAGCAGGGCCTAGCATGCAACCCACAGGCCAACAGGACCAGCAACCACCACCATCACCGTAAGATTACTTGATTGTCGATGAGCCATCTCAGGGCCATCATAGAAATAGTCATTTGGGGAAGTAGGGATGAGGCCAATTTCTTCAAGGTGATTGATAATGACGTACAGCCCACCATATCAATCAATCATGCAAGGGAAGAGGTCTTAATACAAACAGGAGGAGGGGAATCGCATTGGACAACAGATTTAAAGAAATGTTACATCATTTTAAGTACAATTAGAAACTAGTGAAAGCACCACGGTGGTGGTTATGCAACACCAATATGCAGCTAGAGTAGCAGAGGTGGTTGTAGACTACATTAAGGAATCATTCAATGTCCCTGTTGTGCCACCAGAAGATTTCATAGGAGCACGTGATGCTCAAGTTCTGGCTGATACCTCAATGACTCCTATGGAACATGAGGATGCTTTGGATCGCTTGTTGCGAATAGGACAAGTAATGACGTCCTTGTTTGACATCCCCCAGGATGTCAGAATGGCATAATTAGACCTCATTTCCACTAAGAGAAAGTTGGTCCTGGTTGAGGTTAAGGTCGAATACGCAGAAGACAAGTTGAGAAGACTCCAAGAGAAGTTCGTTGCCCTACAAGCTAAACAACGGGATCTATCCCAAATTTTCCTACCAATCAGCTAGAATCATTTAGGATAGAGGAACTAAATAAATTGTTAGTGGAGAATAAAATGGTGGTAATGAAAAAGGAGAAGGTTAATTGGGATGCTTCAAAAGCACAGGCTCAAACATATGCACATGCAAAAGCACTCAAGGCATTACAAGAAGAAAATAAACTCCTTATTACTGAAAATCATTGGTTAACGATAGTTGAAAAATAGAAGAATGTTCTTGAGGAAAGTTTCCATCAAATGCAAGAACAGCTAATAAGAGTCAACTAAGACATAAGTTGCTTAGCCAAAGAGAATGGAACCCTTTCAATGAAGGAGGTATGCGCCATCCGGCAAAAGATAGCCATTGAAATAAGCACGTGGTAGAATGAGGCTAAGTGACATGAAAAATTAAAGGAACATTTTTGTGATTAGGTGGGGATGTATAAGGAGATCATCGAAAAAGAAATCCGTATGGCTAAGAACTACATTAACTCTTTCAGTGCTCAACACACTGATTGGCAAGCCATACTGGACAATTATGCCTTTGCCCACCAAGTAGAATTAAAGAGCTGGGACCTAAAGATCCAAGATCTCACAGAATACATGGAGTTGGCAAATCTGTGGTATGTCAACTTGGCCATGTTAACAACAAGGTGCTCAAGGACTAAGCTAGAAAAACAGGTAGCTACCACCTATGCCAAATATGAGACAAATTTTATTGAACACAAGGAGACATTGTAGGGACTGGAGGTAGCAAACTTTTAACTAGAGGTGGTAAAAGCTAGCTACCAAGGCCAAAAGGATGTTATAGCAAACTTGGCTCGACGGCTTATGGACTATTAGAAATTTAGAGATAAAGCCAGAGCCTACGAGGAGGAACGATGATTGTTTACAGCATGGTACATCAAAGTTAATCAGATGTTCCTACAACTACCATGTCCATGGGAAGTGTCGACTCCATCAAACATTGGAACATCAGCATGGACAACACATGATCCTCGAACAGAGGAAGAAAAACTTCAGGCACTCCTTCAAAAGTATCTGTTTTAAAAGCCTGGAGCATAGGATAAAGGGAAAAATCCCATGGGGGTGCCACCGCCACCAAGAACCACATGAGTTCCAAATAATTTTGTATCTTGTATTTTGTGTTGGTGTCCCAATTTTGTTTTGTCTAGTCCCACATTGCAGCATGAAAGAAACCATAGTCAATCCATAATCCCATACCTATCCATTACGCAATCAAATGAACTTGTTCCTCATTTTGTTTAATTCAAGGACAAGTTTTTATTCAGTCATGGGGGTATGATGAATCATGATTTGCCAGGCCCCAATATCAAGTACACGATATTGGGTATGCGATATCGTAGCCTGGATATGATATCGTATACATGATATCGTGATTCCTGTGTTAACCTATAAATATAGCACTCAAGCACACGAGATGGGATCATATTGTTTTAGTCATTAGAAGTCTTTTTGTCAGTTTTAGTTTTCAGTTCTTTCCCAAGTGCATGCCCACAGTGTGATGCTTGTAATTGTACGGAACCTTTGTTCAAGTGTGACGTACTTGGACATGCACATAATTGGCAATAAAGATCAAGATTGCTTCATCATTGTAACATTCAATTAGTTTTTAATTTTTTAATTGTTAATTATTTATTTTTATTTTCTTAGTGAATATCTCCTTTATTGTCATTTATTATTTCTATTGTTAACATGGAATGAGTATGTCTTAATCACAAACATTTAAGTGTAACTACATGGTAACCCAATAGTATATCAAGTGGTATCTCGAGTAATGTGTGCTCGGTAATTCTAAAAGTAGTACACAAAGTCCAAGATGCGTACGGATGATTAGGAATGGATGCTCATTGCACTTAGGCTAGCTTATATTTTATTTCCCATTGCTTATTAGCTTAATCAAGTTATTTCTCATTGTCCTTAGGAGTAGCATAGTAGTAGAAACCACATCATACACCTCACTCTGGACTAAACCATACATGACAAAGCAAATACTAGTCTAGGTGGGAAGATAGTGAATTGTGATCAATGTATAACTATCTAGGTGCCACAACTAGTCCATATACAGAGTTCAACCGAATCACACGTACATGCTCATATTCGTATGGTTGAGCGTAGGGGTACCTTGCCACTCATCACTAATACAGTTTTTAAATTAATATTTAACATAGTTTTTGCAAGAATCTCTTGACCAAATTCTCGATAATATTAAATATATATAATTACTCCTTTAGTTTTATATGGATTCTTTTATCATGTTAAACATCACTAACATGTTTCCATTTTAACCACGTTGCCTTAATCTTATTTATTATATCTTTAGTAGTTTCACTATTTGATTAAAACATTAATCTTAGGTAGGAGAGCTATTTATAGTGAATGACTTTTTTGACTTAAATTATCACTTCTATTTCTCCACTATTTTTGTTGTTATTGAGCTTACATTTCATATATGCTATCTTACTTCCACTAATTTTTAAGCCTTTTTTATTCTAGCACATGTCTTCTCCACTTCTTCATTTTCAAAGCTATATTTTTTGAAGCTATATCTACCAACACAATATCATCTACAAATAGTATACAACTAAGGGATTTTATTATATATTTTCTTTGTTAATTCATGTATGACAATGGTAAATAAGTATGGGATAAGTGCATATCCTTTATATAAATCTACTATGAATGGAAAATCAAAAGTGGTTCTACTAGCTATTCTCATTTTAGTGGTAGCTTCTTCATACATGTATGGAATCACTTTAATATATTTATCATGGATGTTTTTCCTTAATAAAGTTCATTTAATAATATCTTTAGGTAGTATGTCATATGATTTTTCCTGTTCAATTTTTCCAATTCAATGTAGATCATATATAGATTTTTTGTGTATTTTCTTGAATTTCTCTATTAATTGTTGTATCAGTAACATAGCCTTTATAGTAGATCTCCATGACATGAATCTAAATTAGTTTTTTAATATTTTTGATTCAAGTCTAAGACATTATTCTATGACTCTCTCCTAAAGCTTCATACTTTTTCTTTAATTATTGGAAATAACAATGCTTGTTCTTTAATTATTAAGCATTTCACTATCCTTCAAAATTTTGTTAAATAATTGTGTCATCCATTGATGAGTGGCGAGGTATCCCTACACTCAACCATACAAATATGATTGTTTCACACACAATCCTCTCGAACTCACAGACGGGCTAGTTATGGTATCTAGATAGTTACTCATTGATCGCAATTCGCTTTCTTTCTACCTAGACTAATATTTGCTTTGTCACATATGGTTTAGTTCAAAGTGAGGTGTATGATGTGTTCCTACACTAATGCTACTCCTGGAGGTGATGGAAAGTAATCTTAGCTAAGCTAGGGGGAAAAGGGAGAGAGAGAGAGCGCTATATTAAGAGGAAATAGGGAGAGAGAATCTAAGCTAGCCTAAGTGCGATGAGCATCTGTTCCTTAATCATCTGTACAGATCTTGAACCTCATGCATGACTACCACTGGGATTACCAAGCACATGGCCTAGGTACACTACTGGGATACCAAGTAATCACACTTAAATGCGCATGATTAAGTCGTACTCATTTTGCGTTTAAGGAGTTTAGGGTGAAGAAATATTAACTATGAAAGAAATAAATAGCAATAACAATTAAATAATTAAACTAAGTGAATGCTGCAATGATGAAGTAATCTCGATCTTTATTGCTGGTCATGTGTGTGTCCAAGTACGTCACACTCGAATAAAGGATGCTATATAATTACAATCATCACACTGTGGGTATGCACTAGGAGAAAGGGTTGAGCAGAAAAATTGACAAAAAGGTCATACTCTAATACTAAACTGACTATTGAAAAACTAACCAAAGACTCTATTCCCATGTGCCTTCAGGTGTATTTTTAGGCTCACACAAGAACCACGATATCACATATCTAATATCGCAACCCGATGAATCATGATTCATCATACCCCCATGACTGAATGAAAACTCGTCCTCGAGTCAGAATGAGAACAAGTCCCATTTATTACACAGTGGATAGGTATTGGATTATTGACTAACTAGGGAGCTACTGATGCTGCAGTGGAGAACTCAATAAAACAAGATTGAACACAACATGAAAAAATGAAAAATTCCTAAAATTACAAAATTGGATGGAACTCATGTGGTTCCTGGTGGCGGTGGCTCCTCCACGGGTTGCTTTCCCTTATCCTGTGCTCCAAGTCTTAGAAGGTGATGACGTTGAAGTAGTGTCTAGATTTTCTCCTCCTCAGTTTGAGGGTCCTATGCCATCCATGCTAATGTTTGATGGAGTCGACACCTCCCATGGGCACAGTAGTTGTGGTAACATTGTGTTTGCCTTGACATACCAGGCTGCAAACAACCGTCGTTCCTCCTCATAGGCTCTGGCTTTGTCTTTGTACTCCTGAAAATATCTAAGCCTTCAAGCCAAGTCTGTTGTAACATCTTTTTGTTCTTGGTAGCTTACTTTAACCACCTCCAATTTAGAATTTGCAACTTCCAGCTTCTGCAATGTCTTCTTGTGTTCTACAAATTCTACTTCATACTTGGCATTGGTGGTAGCTACCTGCTTCTTGACCTCTATCCTCGGGTGCCCTGCTATCAACATGGCTAGATTGGCATACCTTAGATTTTCCAACTCCATGTATTCTATAAGATCTTGAATCTACAAATCCTAGCTCTTAAGTTCCGCCTAGTGGGAAAATGCATATGTATCCAATATGGCCCGCCAATCAATGTGTGGTGCACTAAAATCATTGATGTGGGCCTTGGCCATATGGATCTCCTTTTTGATGATTTGTTTGTACATTCCCACCTGGTCTCGAAAGTGCTCTTTTAAATTTTTGTGCTGCTTGGCCTCATTCTGCCACACGCTTATTTCGATGGCCGTCTTCTGATGGATGGTGCATACCTCCTCCATTGAGAGGGTTCAATTTTCTCTGGCTAAATGGTTCATGTCCTGGTTGACCCTAATCAGTTATTCTTGCAGCCGCTAAAAATGTTCTTCAAGAACATTCTTTTGTTTCTCCACAGAGGTCAACCGAAGATTATCAGCAACAAGCTATTTGTTTTCTTCTTGTAAGGCCTTAAGTTCCTTGGCGTGTGTGTAAGTTTGCGCATGTACCATGGAGGCATTTCAATCGGCCTCCTCTTTTTCCTCTGCCACCTGTTTATTTTCCACTAGTAATTTGTTGAGTTGGTTTGTCCTGAAGGTGTCCAGCTAGTCTGCGGGAATGAATTGAGAGGGATCCCACTACGCTGCTTGTAGGGTTACAAGCCTTTCTGGTAGTCTTGCAACTTCTGCTTCTACATGCTCAGCCCTCATGTCTATCATGACCAACTTTCCCTTGGTGGATATGAGGTCTGATTGTACTACCGTAACATCCTATGGGATGTCAAACAAGGATGTCATCATCTTTCTTATTTGCAGTAGTAGATCAAGTACATCCTCATGCTCTGCAGGATTCATTGAAGGACTAGCCAAAGTTTGAGCATCCCGTGCTCCTGTGAAATCTACCAGTGGCACAATAGGGACATTAAAAGATTCCTTAATGTGGTCTGTGAACACCTATGCGGCACCTACTGCATGACCACCATTGTGGCTCCTTCACCAGTCTCTAGTTGCACCTGAAAGGATGTAGCATTCCCTAAAATCTGTGCGACCAATAACTCTCCTTTCCTCCTATTTGAATGGACACCTCACCCCATGCACGATGTA
The DNA here is from genome assembly GCA_015680685.1 of Gnetum montanum. Classification (NCBI taxonomy): domain Eukaryota; kingdom Viridiplantae; phylum Streptophyta; class Gnetopsida; order Gnetales; family Gnetaceae; genus Gnetum; species Gnetum montanum. Next base: position 13,476 of record MNCI01008366.1, on the reverse strand, counting down.
TAAAGATAGTGGATCGTATGGTATCATTGATGACGCAGAAGAGATTTGCATCATCACGACTTCCCCAACTGACCGTCTTAGCAATGGCCCTAAGATGGCTCATGGACGGTCGATAGTCATACGGTGATGACGACAGTTGGTCTTGCTGGCTCGTGCTTGGCCTTGCTTCTTGCTATTGATTAAGTCTCATGCTTGGAGGTTGGCTGGGCCCTACGAGTCGAGTTGTAGTGGGCCTCACCATCTGTTCTTGCTCTTGTCCCGGCCCTAGCATCTCACTGGCAATTTTTCTTGTAGTTGCTGGCTTTAGCAGTTCAGCGTATGAAGCATGTTGGGCTTTCCTAAGGACATCATTGGTGTATCCTCAAATGCCAGTGTGCGTGCATAGCTTCCTGATGAGACAAGGGAAGGGTAATGCAAACCTCCATATCTTACGTTCTTCAAACCACCTTAGGATCTCCATGAAATATAGTTGAGGTAGGTTAGCATTAACCTTTCCCATCAATATCGTACACCCTCTTGCCACATATGTTGAAATTATGTTTAACCCTTTTGTGGGAAGGTGTGATAAGTTCCAATTTTAAAGTAGATTTTCTCTTCCAACGTCAACTCTCCATAGGTCTTATCTTCTTTACTATACACCTTGTCTAACCAAACCTTTCGCGCATCAGCATCAAAGTGAGTGGACAGATGAGCAAACTTTGGCCCTGTATTCAAAAGGTTTAATACTTCTGAAATGGCTTGGATGGAGAAATCAACAGATACACCATAATTGTTAACTGTAATACCTTCTTCTTTATTGTGCCAGAATTGATATATTTCTCCTAAGTACCATGCACCACTTTTAGAGAGGATAGGCCATAATGGGGATCCTTTGAGGTGGTCCCTAATGGCCTCAAGAGTGAATTCTGTGAAAGGTCCAAATTTTAATTCCATGATCATGGTAGCTGATGTGGACTTTTCACGAATGTCCTGGACACACTCCGAGGGAAACGTGAGGTGTCGTCCCTATTTAGGCACTGCAGTTGCTCTTCTTCTGCCTATCTTGATTGCACAGTGACAGGGTTTTCTTGATGGATACTAAACGATTGCTCCTCCTGCTCTGCATGTTGTTCGGCAGGCATCTATCCTCTACCTCTCATGGGTTGATTAAACACACCTTGAGAGGGACCTTCTTGTTGTGCACACTTTGGGGCCATCTGCAATTACATGGGGCCAATCATTAGTAAGGTTACTTACCAAAGTTAAGTTATATCTTACTTCTTGCCTTAACGAGTTAATTCTAATTCCATGTGATTTTAAAGTTAAGAGTTTTTATAGAAATGTCCCCACAAGATTTTAATATTTGGTCCACTTTGCTTAGCTGGTTTCAGAGTTTTAATTTCCTGGTATAGGTAAGGAGATGAAATTATTTTTGGCACATGTTTATTATTATTTTTATAACTAATTACCCTTGATAGTGTCCTTTGGGCGATGATGAATTTCAAAAAATTTATGCACAATTTGATGTGTACCCCTCCCCCACAACTAAGTTGAACACTCCAGGTTCAGGTAGGTTTAGATGGGATGAAAATCGGAGCACCAACGAGTGAGTTATGGTTATCAAATCAAGAGATGCACAATCGTAAGTCATGGAAGAAAATTTGAAAAAATTCCCTCGTGTGAATAGTTGCAAATGATGTTGATAGGCACTGGGGGGTCCATGTATTTATATTTTTTAAGGACGCGATATCGCATACCCGCTAGTGGGGACCCGATATCACGTCCGACCGAAAATGGGGTACTTGTAAAAGTTACCAAATTTTTAAATTTTTTGAAACTCCAAGGTATAAACTAAGGATGTGTTGGTCAATGTAAAGAGGTCCAGGGTAATACAAACTAGTCCTGAAGACACAATGAGTATAATGGTGTAAAATCTAACAATGAAAATTATGAAGAGTAGGGGAAAAAGGACATGTGTTAGCTCATCGAAACATTTGAACTAGAAGGATAATAAGGGAAAGAAGAATTGTTGGTAATACTTAGAGGGTAGTGAATGATGTGCGGTAGATGTGTTATAAGTGCAATCACACAGGTTATGCAAGTGGATCCTCCCCAAAGCAAGTTCCTACCTATAATGCCCTTGCATAACCACACCTGAAAATGTCTATGGGCACTAGAAGGGTTAGGTGCAATCAACACCAATTTCACAAAACACACACATGTAAATATCACTGTGATGAGAGGTGAATTCCATGCTACCCGAATCACAAGCCACAATTATATCAACAACGAGGTGAGGTGAATTGTAGAAGGGATTGCAGAAATCGGGACATGAGGTAACAGACTCAGGGCATAATGAATCCTGAATGTAGGGCATGATTAATGTGTCATTAACCCATCACTTCAAAATCAGGATTAGGTCCATTCCTCTAATTAGTGACATCGCATTGCTTCATCCAATGATGGACAACCATAAGAGTACCATGACAGTAAGGCATACGATCACTTGGCATTTCGTACAAGAGAGGAGAGATTTTTCTTTGTGGTACTTTTTTTTAAAATGAATGCTTAAGCTAGAGAAGCTGCCTACCTTCAGGAATGGGTACATTTCTTTCCAATGGGACCCCCTAGAATAGCATTGAGTTTCCTTAATTGAGTGCCTTTTGATTACTCTTACTCCCATTTTTCAATAGATCTAGAAGGATCTTAGTACAACCAAGCTACATGATAACTCCTATAGATGTCACCAAAGAGAATCCACAAGTCCCCTTGATGTCACACCCTAGTCATTCCCGCTTAGGCCATCCTTCTTTGCTTTGGGTATAATGAACACAAGATTACTTTTAAGTTTTTATGCTGACAAGAATATCATCGTATCGAGAGTAGAACCTCTTATTAATAGAATGGGTGGATGGATGTTGTGGGCTCGCTGTTCAAATAATTAGTCACCTGAGACTTGATAGCATAGAACAACACCTCAACCAACGAGTCACATGACTATTTTATTTGTAGATGAGATTACTCACAAAAAGATAAAAAGACAAAAAGACAATAAGTTGAAAAGTGAAAAACTGAAAAAAAAAATTTCAAAATTAAAGAAATGAAAAATATTTATTAATCCTACTTGTTATTAGAATGGGGGATACCCCTCATAACTAAACAGTTGAGCATGGCTAGGATTAATAAATGAAAGGTTGGGATCCTTGCATGTTGGAAATATTGGGATTCGGTCATATCTGAACCACTAGGTGTCTTTTGATATGGTGGTTAGAATGTACCCCGAGTGGGGTTCACACATGTGATTATAGTAAACATAGTGGGGAAATTTATAAGATGTAGTTAATTGATGAGTGGTTGACCCACTATGGCACCCGTGACCATAAGAGGGTATGCAAGGATCGATCTGTCTCCCTCGATGGCTATATTCATTGGGCCATATGGTTGTTGGAGTATTTGTTGATGGCCTAGAGAAAGTAACATGAGGTGTTGGGTTCGAGGAGGGAGCTACACCACAGTGTTGGACTTGTGTTGGGTTGGAAGGTGTAGTGGGCTTAGAAGTGTGCTGTCCCTTCTTACGGTCATGTCTAAAGAAGGGGCATCTTCGATGTTGAGGAGAGTTGCCACTGCTGTTATCAACAGAAGCACAAGTAACATTCGTGGGTTGCTGCTGTGGTGTAAAACCTTCTAGAACACTTGGTGGCGATGTAGAAGGAGGTGAAGGATGAGAATTTTGAAATTGAGGAGAAGTGTAAGGTATCCAAGGTGGTGGTTGTGTTGGAGAGGACATGGGTTGATAGTATTGAGGAAAATGATAATAATGTATTGAGATAGAGGATGTTGACCCAATTGAAGAAACAACATGTTGGACTTCATAAGCACTTAGGTTCGGATGATATGAAGGGTGTAACCAGTTTGAGAGTGGCCTCCCCCATGACTGGGATTATTGCCACTGTGATCGAACACAGTATCTCTGTACGAACTCTGGATGTAACACTATTCCCTAATGCTCCTGTAAATGTGACAAGATTGGACATTGGCCCTTGTGATGATCGTATAGGCAAATGTTGCATTGATACATATGATTGGCAGTTAAGTTCTTATTCTCTTCTACCCTTCTTTCCAATTTTCTAAAGGTGTTTCGTCCTGCTTCTTGGTTCATCATACCTCTATCCCCAATAATGTTGGCATATTCTCCAGACTTTTTATGCATCCATTCCATCATCTTATTGATCTTTGCCTCAATTTCATCTAATGATTGTAGTGTTGGAAAAGGTGGTTCCACCTCCTTGAGATGAGTTGATTTCTCCTCTTTCAGATTATGTACCTTTGTTGATGTGAGATTTTGGTCCCGTTGAGATTCTTCAACATTCTTCCATCTAGCCATTTCTCCTTCTTCTTTTGCTACTTGCTTAATAAGCTCTTAGAGTTGGTGGGTTCGTAGCTCATATAGTTGCCCTAGAGCATACATCCCTAGGGTCTCCCTTGTTTCATTACATAGCCCATCAATGATGTGGTACATTAGCCTTTCCTCAGAGAACTCATGGCCTGGGTAGTTGTTTAACAATTCATAATATCTTTCTAAGGCCATGTCCAAGGGTTCATGTTGCACTTGTTTCCATTCTTGGATTTGTCTCCTCAAGGCTGATACTTTCTCATAGGTTTGATATCTTTCATTGAAGAGCTCTACCATTGTTGGCCAACGTCAAATTGATTTTAGTTTTAATGACCTATACCATACTTTTGTGTGACCAACGAGTGTCATAGGAAAGAGCTTAAGTTTTTGCCATCCACTATCAATATTGTTCCACACACAAGCATCATGGAAGGCTTGTAGATGATGTTGCAGATCTAAATCATAGCCTCCTAGAAACTTAGGAAAGTTGTTTAAGTCAAGCCTAGGTAGATGGCTTTCCTTGCAATGCCTGCGGGATATTCGAATAGCCTCTTGTATTTCCATTAGGCTTGTAGTGGCCAGTAGGGGTTCATTGTCACTAGGTATGTTATGCATTCGTGAGTTGGGACGATGTTTTCTTCATTTATGTTTATAGGAAACCCCTACATCAGACTGGGTACTCCATACTTCATCTTCATCATCATATAATTTGTTGGTTCTCCAATGAATTTCCCTACTAGTTGTTATGTGATCATAGTCTTGTGAGAGAGACATGGTTGTAAATTTGTGTGTGATTTAATTGCAATTATTTCTTCCTAAAAGATGTATCGTTAATACTTTGTTACAGCGATATTATATGATGTAACTAATCTAAATAACTAGCACCATCCTCGACAACGACACCAATGATGAGTGGCGAGGTACCCCTACACTCAACCATACGAATACAAGCATTTCACGCATGATCTGGTCGAACTCCACAGACGGGCTAGTTGTGGTATCTAGATAGTTACTCGTTGATTGTAGTTTGTTGTCTTCCCACCTAGACTAATATTTGCTTTGTCACATATGGTTCAGTCCAAAGTGAGGTGTATGATGTGTTCCTACACTAATGCTACTCCTGGAGACGATGGAAAGTAATCTTAGCTAAGCTAGGGGGAAAAGGGAGAGAGAGAGAGCTATACTAAGCGGAAATAGGGAGAGAGAATCTAAGCTAGCCTAAGTGTGATGAGTGTCCATTCCTTAATCATCCATACACATCTTGGACCTCGTGCATGACTACTGATGAGTGGCGAGGTACCCCCTACACTCAACCATATGAATACAAGCATTTCACGCGCGATCCAGTTGAACTCCGCAAACGGGCTAGTTGTGGTATCTAGATAGTTATCCTTAAGTCGTAGTTCGCTGTCTTCCCACCTGGACTAGTACTAGCTTTGTCACATATGGTTTAGTCCAGAGTGAGGTGTATGATGTATTTCTACACTAGTACTACTCCTAGATACAATGGGAAATAATATTAACTAAGCTAAGAGAGAGAGGGTGAGAGAGAATCTAAGCTAGCCTAAGTGCGATGAGCATCCTTTCCTCGATCATCCGTACACATCTTGGACTTTGTGCACGACTACCACTGGGATTACCAAGCATAGATCCTAGGTACGCTACTGGGTTACCAAGTAGTCACACTTAAATGCTCGTAATCAAGTCGTACTCATTCCACATTTAACAGGAGTTTAGCGTGAAGAGATATTAACTAAGAAAGAAGTAAATAAAAATTAAATAAATAACTAAGTTAAGTGCATGCTGCAATGATGAAGTAATCTCGATCTTTATTTCTGGTCATGTGCGTGTCCAAGTACGTCACACTCGAATAAGAATGCTGTACAATTACAATTACCACATTGCGGGCATGCACTGGGAGACAAGGGTTAAGAGAAGAACTACATAAAACTTAACACTAAAACTAAGAACTAAAAAAATGCCTACCGGATCTGTCTACCTCTTATTTATAGATGAGGAGATAGGTTGCGATATCGTGTATGCGATATCTTGGCTAGGCTGCGAGATCGCGGACACGATATCGCATATGTGATATCGCAGTGGACTAAAATGCAACTCATCATACCCCCATGACTGAATGAAAACTTGTCCTTGAGTTATAGGGAGAACAAGCTTTATTGATTACACAATGGATAGGTATGGGATTATTAAATGGTGAAAATGGATTTATGTCATAGTGTGGAATCAAAACAAAATTGGAACACAACACAAAGAATGTGAAAGGGAAATCCTATAGCTACAAAATTGGTGGAACTCATGTAGTTCCTGGTGGTGGTGGCTCCTCCATAGGTGATTTTCCCTTGTCTTGTGCTCCAAGTATTGGGACTTGATGGCATTGAAGTATGGCCTGGAGTTTCTCCTCTTCGGTCCAGGGATCTTGTGCCATCCATGCTAATGTTCTGATGTTTGACAGAGTCGGCACTTTCCATGGGCAGGGTAGTTGCAGAAACATTTGATTTTCCTTGACATACCAAGCTGCAAACACCTGTCGTTCCTCCTCGTAGGCTTTGGCTTTATCTCTATGTTCTTGAAATTCAGTAAGCCGTCAAGCCAGATCTGTTGTGACACTTTTTGTCCTTGGTAGCTTGCTTTCACCACCTCAAGTTCAGAATTTTCAATCTCTAGTTTTTGCAATATCTTCTTGTGTTCTGCAAACTCTATTTCATATTTGCTATAGGTGGTAGCTACCTGTTGTTCGAGCTCTATCCTCGGGCGCCTTATTGTTAACATGGCATGGTTGGCATACCGCAGGTTTGCCAACTCCATGTATTCTGTCAGATCCTGAATCTGCAGGTCGTAGTTCTTCACTTCCACCTGGTGGGCCAATGCATATGTGTCCAATATGGCCCGCCAGTCAGTGTCTTGAGCACTGATAGCGTTGATGTGGGCCTTGGCCATATGGATCTCCTTCTCAGGGATCTGTTTGTACATCCCTACTTGGTCCCGAAAGTGCTCCTTTAGCTTTCCATACCGTTTAGCCTCATTTTTCCACACGCTTATTTCGATAGCTGTCTTTTGATGGATTGCCCGTACCTCCTCCATTGAGAGGGTTCGATACTCCCTGGCTAAATGACTCATGTCTTAGTTGACCTAGATGAACTATTCTTAAAATTGATGGAAATGATCTTCGAGAACATTCTTTTGCTTCTCCACAAAGGTCAACCGAAGGTTGTCGGCAACAAGCTGCTTGTTTTCCTCATGTAAGGCCTTAAGTGCCTTGATATGTCATGAGTTTGTGCCTATGCTGTAGAGGCATCCCAAACAGCCTTCTCTTTTTCTTTTGCCACCTTCTTATTCTCTATTAGTAGTTTGGTTAGTTGCTTAGTTTTGAAATTGTCCAACTAGTCTGCGGGAACAAATTGCAAAGGTTCCCGCTGTGCTACTTGTAGGGCCATGAGCTTTTCTTGAAATTTTTGCACCTCTGTTTTAGCACGCTCGTCCCTCACCTCTGTTAAGACCAGCTTCCCGTTAGTGGAAATGAGGTCTAATTGAATTGCTGTAACATCATGAGGGATGTCAAATAGGGACATCATTACTTGTCCTATTTGTAACAATCGATCAAGTGCATCCTCATGTTCCACAGGAGTCATTAAGGTTCTGGCCAAAGTTTGAGCATCCCGTGCTCCTGTGATATCTTCCGATGGTACAACAAGTACATTAAATGATTCTTTAATGTGGTATGCAACCACTTTTGTAGCTCCAACTGCATCCTGGTGTTGCATGACCACCACTGTGGCCCCTTCACCAGTTTCTAATTGCACTTGGAAAGATGCAGCGTTTCTCGAGATCTGTTATGACCAAGTACTTTCTCCTCCTCCTATATGGATGGACACTTCACCCCTTGTACAATCCAAAGAAATTATGGGCTATATGACATCATCGATGATGTGGAAGACATTTTCATCATCATGACTTCCCCAACTAACCGTCTCAGTGATGGCCCTAAGATGACTCATCGATGGTCTGTAGTCATGTGGCGGCGGTGGTTGATCTTGGCCCGTGCTAAGCCCGACTTCCTGTTGTTGGCTGGATCCAGTACTTAGAGGTTTACTAGGTCCTGCAAATTGAGTTGCAATTGGTCCAGCCATTTGTTCTTTTTCTTATTCTGGTCCTAGCGTCTTACTAGTGATTTTCCTTACAACTGGTGGCTTTAACAATTCAGCATATGAAGCATTTTGGGCTTTTCAAAGGACATCATTAGTGTATCCTTTGATCCCAGCATGTCGGCACAGCTTCCTAATAAGGCAAGGGAAGGGAAACGTCATCTTCCCTATCTTTCGTTCCTCGAACCGCCTTAGGATCTCCGTACAGTATAGATGAGGTAGGTTAGCATCAACCTTTCCCATCAACACTGCACATCCCCTTGTCGCATCTATCAAAATCCTTTTTAGGCCCTTTGTCGGGAAGAGATGATAAGTTCCAATTTTAAAATAAATCCTTTCTTCCATCGTGAACTTCCCAAATGTCTTATCTTCCTTGCCATATGCCCTTTCTAGCCAAACTCGTCGCACATTGGGGTCTAAACGGGTAGACAACTGAGCAACCTTCAGCCCTATATTTGAAAGGTTTAACGCTTTCGAAATGGCCTGCATAGAGAAATCGACTATCACACCACAAATGTCAACAGTGGTACCTTGTTCTTTGTTGTGGCAAAATTGGTATGTTTCCCCTAAGTACCAGGCACCACTGTCGAAGAGGATAGGCCATAACAGGGACCCTATGAGGTGGTCCCTAACAGTCTCAGGAGAAAACTCTGCAAAAGATTCAAATTTTAATTCCACAATCACTACGGTGAATGTGGACTTTTCGTGGATAGCCTGAAGAAAATCCTGGGGCAATGTGAGATGTTGTCCCTGTTCAGGCGCTACAGCAACTCCTCCTGCTACCTACCCGAACTATGCAGTAGCAGGGTCTTCTTGATGAATGCTAAATGATTGTGCCTCCTGTTCTGCATGTTGTCTGGCAAGATCTTGTCTTCCTCCTCTCCTAGGTCATTTGCTCCCACCTTGAGTAGGACCTTTCCATTGTTCTTATTTCAAGGCCATCTACAATCACACGGGGCCAAGCATTAGTAAGATTATTTCTGAAGTTAAGTTATACCTTACTGCTTGCCTTAATTAATTTATTTTATCTTTGTGTGATGTTTCCTGAAAGATTATAATAGTGAGTCCATTTTACTTAGGTGATTTCCAATTTTATTTTCCGGTATAACTAAGGGGATGAAATTATTTTTGGCACACTTATCTTTAATGTTATAACTAATTACCCTTGATAATGTCCTTTAGGAAATGATAAATTCCAAAAACATTATGCGTTATTCGGCATGTGTCCCTTCCCCATGCCTAAGCTAGACACTCCGGGTTCAAGTAGAAAAACAAGGGTCTCATAATCGCAAGTCGTAGAGAAAAACTCAAAAAACTCCCCCGTGTGAATTGTGGAAAATGATGTTAAGTGTTGTGGGGGGGTCACCTATATATAATTTGACAGGACGCACTATCGCATACGATACATCGCGGACGTGATATCTCGGCTTTAGTAATAAGGTCACATTGAAAATTACTAAATTTTTAAGGTTTTTCTGGAATTCAAAATGGAAATAAGAACATGTGGCACATGTTAAATGGTTCTAGGGTAATTTAGATAGTTTTGAAAGGCACAAATAATTATTATGGTGTGGATTTTATCAATAAGGACCTTGGGTGGTAAGTGAGAGAAAAAGGCCATGTAATGGTACATAGGAACATTGGAATTCGAAGGGATAATAATAGTAGGGAAAGAATATCATGGAAAATATGTTGTGGGTAAGAAATGATGTGTGTGAGCTATGTCATAAGTGAGAATTACAAGAGATTACACAAGTGGGTCCTCCCCAAAGCAAGTTCCAACCTATATTGCCCTTGTGTAACCACACTTAAAAGTGTCTGTGGGCACTAAAAGGGTTAAATGTAATCCACACTAATTTCACAAAACACACACATGTAAGTATCACTAGAGTGAGGTAAGAATTCTATGCTACACAAGCCACGAGCCACAATTACACGAACAGTGAGATGAGATGAACTATAGAGGGGATTGTAGAGATTGGGACATGAGGTGACTGACCTAGGGCATGATGAATTCTACATATAAAGCATAATTAATGTGTCATTAAGCCGTCGTTCCAAGATCAGGACCAAGTCCATTCCTCTGATCAGTTACACTGCATCGTTTCATCCCATGATGAGCGACTATGAGAGTACCATAGCAACAAGGCGTACGATCACTTGGCATTTGGTTCAAGGGAGAAGTGATTTTTGCTTTGTAGGACTTCCTTTTGCTGCTTTTCTTTTCTTTTTCTTTTCTTTTTGAATGCTGAATCCAAAGAAGTCACCAACCTTTAGGCATGGGTGCATGTCTTTTCAGTGGAACCCCCTAGAATAACATTAAATTTTTTAGTGCCCTTTTGATTACTCTTACTCCCATTTTTTGTTAGATCTACAAGGATCTTAGTACAACCACGTTGCATGGTAACTCCCACAGACGTCACCAAAGAGAATCCACAATTCCCCTTCATGTCACACCCTAATCATTCCCTCTTGGTCCATCCTTCCTCATCCTGGGTACAATGAACACAAAATTATTTTTAAGTTTCAAGAAATATCAAGAATATCACTGTACCATCGAACAGAACCTCTTATTTGTAGAGTGGATGAGTGGGTGTAGTGGGCTCACTATCCAAATAATTAATCATCGAAACTCGATAACATAGAACACACCTCAACCAACGAGCCACATGAGTGTTTTATTCGTAGATGAGATTACTTATAAAAAGATAAAAAAGACAAAAAGATCAAACAAGAAATTGAAAAATGAAAAACTGGAAAACAAAAATTATAAAATTAAAGAAAATGAAAAATATTTATTAATCCCACTTGTTATTAAAATGGGAGATTTCCCCCATAACTAACCAGTTGAGCATGGCAAGGATTAATAAACGATAGATGAGGATCCTTGCATGTTGGAAACATCAAAGCTTGGTCATACTTACCCCATTGGTGTTCACACACTTGATTATAGTAAGCATAGTGGGGCAATTTATAAGATGTAGTTTTCGGATAACGAGTTGACCCACTATGATAATTGAGACCATAAGATGGTATGCAAGGATCGGGATGTCGCCCTCCATGGTTTTATTCATTGGGCTGTATGGTTGTTGGAGTGTTAATTGGTGGCCCTGATGAAGTAACATGAGGCGTTGGGCTCGAAGATAAGGGTGCACCACAAGGTTGGACTTGTGTTGAGTTGGAGGATGCAGTGGCCCTAGAATTGTGTTGTCCCGTCTTATGGTCATGTCTAAAGAAGGGACGCCTTCGATGTTGAGGAGGTCTCTCACTACTGTTGGCAATAGTAGCACAAGTGACGTTTGTGGATTGTTGTTGTGGTGCAAATACCTTAGGAATAGTTGGTGGCGATGTAGAAGGAGGGAAAGGATGAGAATGTTGAAAATTAGGAGAAGTGTAAGGTGCACAAGGCGGTGGTTGTGTTGAGGACATGGGCTGATAGCATTGAGGAGAATGATAATGCGGTGAGATAGAGTATGTTGGCCTAATTAGAGAAATAGGGTATTGGACTAGATAAGCATTTGGATTCGGATGATATGAAGGGTGTCTCCAATTTAAGGGTGGCTTCCCCCACAACTGGGATTGTTGCCACTGTGATCGAACACAGTATCTCTGTACAAACTCAGGATGTAACGTGCTTCCCCAATGCTCATATAAATGTAACAAGATTGGGCATTGGCCCTTGGGGTGATCGTACAGGCAAATGTTGCATTCATACGTGTGATTGGTAGTTGA
>MNCI01008365.1:60322-92423 GCA_015680685.1 Gnetum montanum | reverse complement strand
GAGAAATCTCACTAAGACCCAACTCTTCAAAATAAGAAAGTCCACATCTATGATAAGGAAAAAGAGGTAACTCTCGATAAGGTGATTTTGCAAAAAACCTTGTCGATAAAAAAGTATATCAATGAACTTGAAGCAAGGTTTGATAATATCTTAAAATGGATAAATAAGAAAGTTAGAACTTATGTAGAAACTATAGAGGAGAGAGTAACACAAAATGAATCAAATGATCACAATAAAAGGAGGAAAAAGAACCAAGAAACAGGTAGGAACACTTATCAAAAAATAGGAAAAATGACTGAAGAAGAAGAGGCTACAGACTCAACCATAGAAGAAGATGATGCATGTGACATCTGCATATATGATCATCCAAAAGGCTATTACCCAATCACGTTACATCTACATGAGTATTGGGCCTTTGCATTGAATTCCAAGCTTGTGCAAGAGAAAATTCCTAGTAAATTATCTTTCTCACAAGATGATGAATTATGATTCATTAGGCTCTGATATTCAACCCATGATATCCGACCCATGATATTGGGAACGTGATATTGCAACCTAAGAAACGATATTGGATACACGATATCATGACTTCTATGTGGGCCTATAACTACACATGTAGGCACACGAAGGATGGTAGTAGTTTAGTTAGGATTTAGTTTTCATTTTTAGTTCTTCTCAACCCTTTCTCTCAGTGCATGCCCATAGTGTGATAATTTTAAATTGTACGACACCTTTATTCAAGTGTGACGTACTTGGACATGCATATGACCAGAAATAAAGATCGAGATTACTTCATCATTGCAGCATTCACTTAGTTTAATTATTTAATTATTCTATTAATTAATATTTCCTATCCTCAACTCCTATTAAACACCGAATGAGTACGACCTAATCACGAGCATTTAAGTGTGACTACTTGGTAACCCAGTAGTGTACCTATGACATGCGCTTGGTAATATGAGTGGTAGTCATAAACGAGGTCCAAGATGTGTATGGATGATTAAGGAATAGATGCTCATCCCACTTAGGCTAGTTTAGACTCTCTCGCCCATTTTGTATTAGCTTAACTCTCTCTCCTTTTTCCTCCTAACTTAATTAAAGTTATTTTCCATTATCTCTAGGAGTAGCACTAGTTTAGGACTACATCATAGACCTCACTCTGGACTAGACCATATGTGATAAAGCAAATACTAGTCTAGCTGGGAAGATAGCAAATTGCAATTAGCAAGTAACTATGTAGTTACGACAACTAGCCCATCTGCGGAGTTCAATCAGATCATGCATAAAATGCTCGTATTCATATGGTTGAGTGTAGGGGTAACTAGCCACTCATCATTGGCACCATTGCTAGGGACGATGCTAGTTATCTAGATTAGTTATATCAAACAAAATCACTGTAACAAGTATTAACAATATATCCTTTAGAAAAGAAATTAAATTAAATTCAATTAAGTCACACACCATCTACAACAATTTCTCTCTTACAAGACTATGCTAACACCACAACTAGTGAGGCAATTCATTGGAGAACCAACAAATTATATGATGAAGACAAAGTTTGGAGTACTCAACTTTATATAGGAATTCCATACAGTCATGATACTCAAGAATTCTTGCCAACCAACTCTGACACCTCTAGCAAGGATGGAATATCCCATAGAATGAGGAGGCCTGAAGGGCCTAGGACCTTCTCAATAACTGACAAGAATTTCTTAGGGGACGTTTGGAAAACTTTCAAAAGTCATGATGAGTTTTCCAGTTCTTTCTCTTCCTCTACTTCTTCAATGTTAGATTGTGACATGAATGACCATCTTTCAAGGGATCAGCGTAGAACTAAAAATCAAGCTCATAAGAAAAATTAAGAATGCCAACATGAACAAGGACAACATTATCTCAAATCACAAACTCACAACCTACTTAGTGATGATGATTCCATACTAGCCACTAAGAGCCTAATGCATATACAAGAGGCTATTCAAATATCTTTTAGGCATTGCAAAGAAAGGCATCTATGTAGGCTTGATCTAAACAACTTTCCCAAGTTCTCAAGAGGCTATGATGTAGACCTGTAACAACATTTACAAGCCTTCTATGATGTAGACCTGTAACAACATTTAGAAGCTACGTATGAATGAACCTCTATTGTCAAACAATCTAAACTTTTAGTTTTGCAAAGTGAATATGATAAGCTTAAAATGAAAGAAGGTGAGAAAATAAAAGATTACTTCTCTAGAGAAAATGGTATTGTTGTAGCCATTAGAGGTACCAGTAAAGATTTTTCCAAGAACAATGTCATCATTAAAATGATCAAAAATTTAGCTAGAGTTCTTACCACAGGTCATGACCATGGAGGAAATTAGAGATTTTTCAACTTTAAAATTTGAAGAGCTTCAAGGTGCTCTCATTAGTTATGAAATGAACTTCATAAGCAAAGGAGCTATCCAAGAAAAATCCATCGCTCTAAACACTACCTCGAAGGAGAAGGAGCTCACTAAGCATGATGAGGCCAACAAAGATGAGATTGCCTTTCTTTCAAGGAAGCTACAATGATTGATAAGAAGAAGAAGCAAGGGGTCAAATCAATAAAGATCTAGTCTATTCAAAGGTAAAAATAGAGGTAAACACATTTTAAATGCTAACATTAATTTCTCTTCTATAGAGAGTTGGATTTGTGGTGGAAGAGGCCATATGGCCTCCAAATATCCTAGCAATAGTAGGATGTAGCACAAGAACAAATCTAATGATGAGATAAAGAAGACCAACTTGTATACAATTTGGAATTATGGAAAGTAGAGTGAGAAGGTGGGGGATGATAGAAAAAATTCTCATCTCATCTACATGGCCCTCATTGATGATGATGTTGATTTATTAGATGATGATCTTAATGTTGATGAGATGTTTGATTTATTGTGCAATCAGCTTTTATCTTTTCAAAATATTTATAATAAGTTAAATAAACAAGTCAAAACTAAGGATAAGGAAATCTCATTATTGAATTTAACTATTTCTAACCTTATTAGGGAACTCTTAGACCTAAAGAATGAGAATGAAAAACTAACTTTTTCTTATGAATAGGCCAAAGTAGAAATTGAAAATGTCAAATTAGTAAATGAAAGGCTGGTAAAGGGAAAGGAATACCTTTGGATGGTTTTAGGACAAGGAGAAGTCCACATGATAAGAGTGAACTAGGGTGTTGTATGTAAGAGAAACCATCATCAACAAACCCAGTACAACCAAATGATCTTCAAAAGGATACTCCTACTACATCAAAATTAGAAGATGCTCCTATCCACCAAAATAATTCTAAAAGGTTTAATCATTCTAATCATTCTTACTACCATAAGAGGATAAGGTGCTATTATTGCCATAAATTAGGACATAAACAATGGGATTGCAATCTTAAGTATTGTCATATGAATAGTTGGCCATATCATAGAACTGCATGGTCTTATAAAAGTGCACTAAGAAAGGACTTTTGCTACGATCATAGGAGAGATTGGACATCAACTCAAAAGAAAAAATTAATCAAGAAAGAATGGAGAATTAAAAGATAGGAATAGGTGAAACACCACCAAATCTAGACTATGGCATTCCAACTATAAATTTTGGCTAATTGTTGAGACTACACTTGAATGTTGTTGAGAGTGTAGTCAACCTCTAATGGAGAGCATAATTAGCATAAAGGCCATTTTTTCAAAAAAATTTCTAAGTGTTGAGACTGCTCTCCCCTAGATGGGAGTGTAGTCAACCTTTCATGAAGAGCGTAGTTAGCATGAAGGCCATTTTTTTGCAAATTTTTCTAAGTGTCAAGAATATGATCTTTCCCAGTTCGGAGCATAGTCAACTTCTCATGGAGAGTGTAGTTTGCAACAACCATTTTCTCACAGATTTTACTAGCATTGAGACTACCCTCTCCCCCAACCTAGAGCATAGTCAACATCTCATAGAGAGCATAGTTAGCTGGAATAGTCTCTAGTAGCCTCCACAGCATAGCAATGATGCTCAACTCAACTCTAGGAACCAAAAAGGAAATGGGAAAAGATGGCTCCAGCCCTAACCTTGAGACGAAGAACAGATAATAAAGTGGAAGCACCATCCGACCATAAAGATGAAACGAGAAAAGCACAGTGAAAAAGGAGGGTGCAACCCCACGACTTCCTGAGAGGTCATCCATCCCAGCACTCCTCTAGCCCAAGCGTGTTGAATTACAGATTGTTGATCAGATCTGTTGCGTTAGTGCATGAACTATTGTATTCGTCAACTACATGACGCTGCGATCGCTTAAGCTTGCACCGGGCAGCATCATGCCATGCATAGAGAGAGAAAACTAGGAACAAGAAATGAAATGAGCAAGGAATTCTCCGAGCGTGGGCCTACGATGGAGAAATGAAAAGGCAAAGCGAGCATCCTCGAACGATACAGACGTATGAAAGAAGCGATGGAAAAAAAGAGAGTGCAACACTAGGACTTCTCGAGAGGTCACCCATCCCAGTACTACTCTAGCCCAAGCACGTTTAATTACAGAGTTTTGATGGGATCCGATGCATTAGCACTAGTATGATCGCACCCATTGAGTGCATGACACTACCCCCACTTAAACTTGCACTGCACAAAGCAATGCCATGCATAATGAGAGAAAACTAGGAATCAAAAAGGAAATGGGAAAAGACGGCTCCAGACCTGAGCCTACAACGAAGAACAGATAATAAAGCACAAGCACCGTCCAACCATAAAGACGAAACGAGAAAAGCACAGTGAAAAAGGAGGATGCAACCCCACGACTTCCCGAGTGGTCACCCATCCCAACACTACTCTAGCCCAAGGGCGCTGAATTGTGGAGTATTGATAAAATCCATTGCGTTAGAGCATGGACGATTGTATTTGTCAACTGCATGACACTGCGATCGCTTAAGCTTGCGCCGGGCAGTGTCATGCCATGCATAGAGAGAGAAAACTAGGAACGAAAAATGAAATGAGCAAGGAATTCTCTGGGCGTGCGCCCGCGACGGAGAAATCAAAAAGCAAAGCAAGCACCCTCGAACGATACAGACATACGAAAGGAGAGAAGGAAAAAAAGAGGGTGCAACACTAGGACTTCCCGATAGGTCACCCATCTTGGTACTACTCTAGCACAAACACACTTAATTATGGAGTTCTGATGGAATCTGATGCGTTAGCGTTGGTATGATCGCACTCGTTGAGTGCATGACACTACCCCCACTTAAACTTGTGCTGCGCAAAGCAATGGTATGCATAATGAGAGAAAACTAGGAACCAAAAAGGAAATGGGAAAAGATGGCTCCAGTCTTGAGCCTGCAACAAAGAGCAGATAATAAAGCGCAAGCACAGTCTGACCATAAAGACGAAATGAGAAAAGCACAGCAAAAAAGGAGGGTGCAACCCCATGACCTCCTGAGAGGTCATCCAACCCAACACTACTCTAGCCCAAGCGTGCTGAATTACAGACTGTTGATCAAATCCATTGCGTTAGCGCATGAATGATTGTATTCGTCAACTACATGACGTTGTGATCACTTAAGCTTGCGTCAGGCAGCATCATGCCATGCATAGAGAGAGAAAACCAAGAACGAGAAAAAAATGAGCAAGGAGTTCTCTGGGTGTGTGCCCGCGATAGAGAAATGATAAGGCAAAGCAAGCACCCTCGAACGACACAGATGTATGAAAAAACTGACGAAAAAAAAGAGGGTGCAACACTAGGACTTCCCAAGAGGTCACCCATCCAAGTACTACTCTAGCCCAAGCATGCTTAATTACAGAGTTCTGATGGGATCCGATGCATTAGTGCTGGTATGATTGCACCCATTGAGTGCATGACGCTGCCCCCACTTAAACTTGCACCATGCAAAGCAATGGCATGCATAATAAGAGAAAACTAGGAACCAAAAAGGAAATGCGAAGAGACAGCTCCAGCTTTGAGCCTGCGACGAAGAGGTCACCCATCCCAATACTAATCTAGACCAAGCATGCTGAATTATGGAGTGTTAATCAGATTTGTTCTGTTAGCGCATGAACGATTGTATTCGTCAACTACATGATGCTGCGATCGCTTAAGCTTGCACCAGGCAGCGTCATGCCATGCATTGAGAGAGAAAACCAGGAATGAGAAACAAAATGAGCAGGGAATTCTCCAGCTGTGGGCACGAGACAGAGAAATGAAAAGGCAAAGCGAGCACCCTCGAACGATACTGACGTACGAAAAAAGTGAAGGAAAAAAAGAGGCTGAACACTAGGACTTCCCAAGAGGTCACCCATCCCAATACTACTCTACCCCAAGTGCGCTTAATTACGAAGTTTTGACAGGATCCGATGCAATAGCGTTGGTATGATCGCACCTGTTGAGTGCATGATGCTAGCCCCACTTAAACTAGCGCTGCGCAAAGCAATGGCATGCATAATGAGAGAAAACTAAGAACCAAAAAGGAAATGGGAAAAGATGGATCCAACCCTGAGCCTATGACGAAGAATAGATAATAAAGCGCAAGCACCGTCCGACCATACAGACGAAACGAGAAAAGCGCAGTGAAAAAGGAGGGTGCAACCCCACGACTTCCCGATAGGTCACCCATCCCAACACTACTCTAGCCCAATCGTGCTGAATTACGGAGTGTTGATCAGATTCATTGCATTAGCACATGAACGCTTGTATTCGTCAACTGCATGACGCTATGATTGCTTAAGCTTGCGCCAGTCAGCATCATGCCATGCATAGAGACAGAAATGCAGGAACGAGAAACGAAATGAGCAAGGAATTCTCCGAGTGTGGGCCTGCGACGGAGAAATGAAAAGGCAAAGCGAGCATCCTCGAACAATGAAAACGTATGAAAAAAGCGAAGGAAAAAAAGAGCGTGCAACACTAGGACTTCCCGAGAGGTCACCCATCCCAGTACTACTCTAGCCCAAGCACACTTAATTACGTAGTTCTGATGGGATCCGATGCCTTAGCGCTGGTAGGATCGCACCCATTGAGTGCACGATGCTACCCCCAGTTAAACTTGCATCATGCAAAGTAATGGAATGCATAATGAGAGAAAACTAGGAACCAAAAAGGAAATGTGAAAAGATGGCTCCAGTGTTGAGCCTGCGACGAAGAGCAGATAATAAAGCGTAAGCACCATCTGACCATAAAGATGAAACAAGAAAAGCACAGTGAAAAAGGAGGGTGCAACCCCACGACTTCCCAAGAGGTCACCCATCCCAGCACTAGTCTAGACCAAGCACGCTGAATTATGGAGTGTTAATCAGATCCGTTGCGTTAGCGCATGAACGATTGTATTCATCAACTACATGACGTTGCGATCACTTAAGCTTGCGCCGGGCAGCGTCATGCCATGCATTGAGAGAGAAAACTAGGAACAACAAACAAAATGAGCAAGGAATTCTCTAGGCATGGGCCAGAGATGGAGAAATGAAAAGGCAAAGCGAGCACCCTCGATCGATACAGATGTAAGAAAAAAGTGAAGGAAGAAAAGAGGGTGCAACACTAGGACTTCCCGAGAGGTCACCCATCCCAGTACTACTCTAGCCCAAGCATGCTTACTTACGGAATTCTGATGGGATCCGATGTGTTAGTGTTGGTATGATCGCACCCGTTGAGTGCACGATGGTACCCCCACTTAAACTTGTGCCACACAAAGCAATGGCATGCATAATGAGAGAAAACTAGGAACCAAAAATGAAATGAGAAAAGACGGCTCCAGCCTTGAGCCTGTGACGAAGAGCAGATAATAAAGCACAAGCATCGTCTAACCATAAAGACAAAATGAGAAATGCGCAGCAAAAAAGGAGGGTGCAACCCCACGACTTCCTGGGAGGTCACCCATCCCAACACTACTCTTGCCCAAGCACGTTGAATTACAGAGTGTTGATCAGATCCGTTGCGTTAGCGCATGAATGATTGTATTCGTCAACTACATGACACTGCGATCACTTAAGCTTGTGCCAGGCAGCATCATGTCATGCATAGAGAGAGAAAATGAGGAATGAGAAACGAAATGAGCAAGGACATCTCTGGGCGTGGGCTCGTGACGAAGAAATGAAAAGGGAAAGCAAGCACCCTTGAACAATATAGACATATGAAAAAAGTGAGGGAAGAAAATAGGGTGCAACAGTAGGATTTCCCGAGAGGTCACCCATCCCAGTACTACTCTAGCACAAGCGAGCTTAATTATGGAGTTCTGATGAGATCTGATGCCTTAGCACTAGTATGATCGTAGCCGTTGAGTGCACGAGGCTACCCCCAGTTAAACTTGCGCTGCGCAAAGAAATGGCATGCATAATGAGAGAAAACTAGGAACCAAAAAGGAAATGGGAAAAGACGGCTCTAGCCCTAAGCCTGCGACAAAGAACAGATAATAAAGTGCAAGAACCGTCTGACCATAAAGATTAAATGAGAAAAGTGCGGTGAAAAAAGAGGGTGCAACCGCACGACTTCCCAAGAGGTCACCCATCCTAGCAGTACTCTAGCCCAAGTGCGCTGAATTACGGAGTGTTGATCAGATCCATTGCATTAGTGCATGAACGATTGTATTCGTCAACTGCATGATGCTAAGATCGCTTAAGCTTGTGCTGGGTAGCGTCATGCCATGCATAGAGAGAGAAAACTAGGAACGAGAAATGAAATGAGCAAGGACTTCTCCGGGCATGGGCCCGCGATGGAGAAATGAAAAGTCAAAGTGAGCACCCTCGAACGATACAGACATACGAAAAAAGCAAAGGAAGAAAAGAGGGTGCAACACTAGGACTTCTGGAGAGGTCACCCATCCTAGTACTACTCTAGCCCAAGCGTGCTTAATTACGAAGTTCTGATGGGATCCGATGCGTTAGCGCTGGTATGATTGCACCCGTTGACTATACAATGCTGCCCCCACTTAAACTTGCACTGCGCAAAGCAATGGCATGCATAATGAGAGAAAACTAGGAACCAAAAAGGAAATGGGAAAAGACGGCTCCAGCCCTGAGCCTGCGACGAAGACCATATAATAAAGCGCAAGCATCGTCTGACCATAAAGACGAAACAAGAAAAGCGTAGCAAAAAAGGAGGGTGCAACCCCACAACTTCCCAAGACGTCACCCATCCCAGCACTACTCTAGCCCAAGTGCGTTGAACTACAGAGTGTTGATCAGATCCATTGCATTAGTGCATGAACTATTGTATTCGTCAACTGCATGACACTACGATCGCTTAAGCTTGGGCCGGGCAGCGTCATGCCATGCATAGAGAGAGAAAACCAGGAATGAAAAATGAAATGAGCAAGGAATTCTCTGGGCGTGGGCCCACGACAAAGAAATGAAAAGGCAAAGCGAGCACCCTCGAACGATACAGACAAACTAAAAAAGAAAAGGAAGAAAAGAGGGTGCAGCACTAGGACTTCCCGAGAGGTCACACATCCCAGTACTACTCTAGCCCAAGTGTGCTTAATTACAGAGTTCTAATGGGATTCGATGCGTTAGCGTTGGTATGATCACACCCGTTGAGTGCATGATGCTACCCCCACTTAAACTTGCAGCGCACAAAGCAATGGCATGCATAATGAGAGAAAACTAGGAATCAAAAAGGAAATGGGAAAAGACGGCTCCAACCCTGAGCCTACAACGAAGAGTAGATAATAAAGCAGAAGCACCATTCTACCATAAAGACAAAACGAGAAAACCACAGTGAAAAAGGAGGGCGCAACCCCATGACTTCCCGAGAGGTCACCCATCCCAACACTACTCTAGCCCAAGCGCGCTGAATTACGGAGTGTTGATCAGATTTGTTGCGTTAGCACATGAACGATTATAATCGTCAACTGCATGACGTTGCGGTCGCTTAAGCTTGCACTAGGTAGTGTGATGCCATGCATAGAGAGAGAAAACCAGGAACGAGAAATGGAATGAGCAAGGAATTCTCTGGGCTTGGGCCCACGACAGAGAAATGAAAAGGCAAAGCGAGAACCCTCGAATGATAGAGATGTACGAAGAAAGTGAAGGAAAAAAAGAAGCTGAGCACTAGGACTTCCCGAGAGGTCACACATCCCAGTACTAATCTAGCCCGAGCGTGCTTAATTATGGAGTTATGATGGGAATCGATGCATTAGCGCTGGTATGATCGCACTAGTTGAGTGCACAACGCTGCCCCCACTTAAACTTAGGCCACGCAAAGCAATGGCATGCATAATGAGAGAAAACTAGGAACCAAAAAGGAAATGGGAAAAGACGGCTCTAGCCCTGAGCCTATGATGAAGAACAGATAATAAAGCGCAAGCTCTGTCCGACCATAAAGATCAAATGAGAAAAGCGTAGCAAAAAAGGAGGGTGCAGCCCCATGACTTCCCGAGAGGTCACCCAACCCAGCACTACTCTAGCCCAAGAACGCTGAATTATGTAGTGTTGATCAGATCCGTTGCGTTAGTGCATGAACGATTGTATTCGTCAACTGCATGACGCTGCGATCGCTTAAGCTTGCGCTGGGTCATATCATGCCATGCATAGAGAGAGAAAACCAGAAATGAGAAACAAAATGAGCAAGAAATTCTTTGGGCGTGGGCCCGCGACGGAGAAATGGAAAGGCAAAGCAAGCACCCTCGAACAATACAGACGTATGAAAAAATCAAAGAAAGAAAAGAGGGTGCAACACTAGAAGATGTCGAGAGTTCACCCATCCTAGTACTACTCTAGCCCAAGCACGCTTAATTATGGAGTTCTGATGGGATCCGATGCATTAGCATTGGTATGATCGCACCCGTTGAATGCACAACGCTACCCCCACTTAAACTTGCACCATGCAAAGCAATGGCATGCATAATGAGAGAAAACTAAGAACCAAAAAGTAAATGGGAAAAGATGGCTCCAGCCCAGAGCTTGCGACAAAGAACAGATAATAAAGCGCAAGCAATATTTGACCATAAAGACGAAACGAGAAAAGCGCAGCGAAAAAGGAGGGTGCAACCCCATGACTTCCCGAGAGGTCACCCATCCCAACACTACTCTAGCCCAAGCACGTTGAATTACAGAGTGTTGATCAGATCTGTTGTGTTAGCACATGAACGATTGTATTCGTCAACTGCATGACGCTGCAATCACTTAAGCTTGCACCGGGCAACATCATGCCATGCATAGAGATAGAAAACCACCAAGAAGAAAAGAAATGAGCAAGGACTTCTTTGGGCATGGGCCCGCGACGGAGAAATGAAAAGGCAAAGAGACCACCCTCGAATGATACAGACGTACGAAAAAAGTGAAGGAAGAAAAGAGGGTGCAACACTAGAACATCTTAAGAGTTCACCCATCCTAGTACTACTCTAGCCCAAGCGCACTTAATTATGGAGTTTTGATGGGATCTGATGCATTAGTGTTGGTATGATTGCACCCGTTGAGTGCACGATGCTACCCCCACTTAAACTTGCACCGCACAAAGCAATGACATGCATAATGAGAGAAAACTAAGAACCAAAAATGAAATGGGAAAAGATGGCTCCAGCCCTGATCTTGAAATGAAGAATAGATAATAAAGAGCAAGCACCATCCGACCCTAAATACGAAACGAGAAAAGCGCAGCGAAAAAGGAGGGTGCAACCCCACGACTTCCCGAGAGGTCACCCATCCCAACACTACTCTAGCCCGAGCGCACTGAATTATGGAGTGTTAATCAGATCCGTTGCGTTAGCACATGAACGATTGTATTCATCAATTGCATGATGCTACGATCGCTTAAGCTTGCATCGGGCAGCGTCATGCCATGCATAGAGAGAGAAAACCAGGAATGAGAAACGAAATGAGCACAGACTTCTCCGAGCGTGGGCCTGCGACAGAGAAATGAAAAGGTAAAGCGAGCACCCTCGAACGATACTGATGTACTAAAAAAGTGAAGGAAAAAAAGAGGGTGCAAGACTAGGACTTCCCGAGAGGTCACCCATCCCAATACTAGTCTAGCGCAAGCGAGCTTAATTACGGAGTTCTGATGGGATCCGATGCCTTAGTGCTAGTATGATCGCACCCGTTGAGTGCACGAGGCTACCCCCAGTTAAACTTGCACCACGCAAAGCAATGGCATGCATAATGAGGGAAAACTAGAAACCAAAAAGAAAATGGGAAAATATGGCTCCAGCCTTGAGCCTGCGACAAAGAATAGATAATAAAGCGTAAGCACCATCTGACCATAAAGATTAAATGAGAAAAGCATAGAGAAAAAGGAGGGTACAAACCCACG
Source organism: Gnetum montanum (assembly GCA_015680685.1). Lineage (NCBI taxonomy): Eukaryota > Viridiplantae > Streptophyta > Gnetopsida > Gnetales > Gnetaceae > Gnetum > Gnetum montanum. Next base: position 80,215 of record MNCI01008365.1, on the reverse strand, counting down.
ACTTCCCAAGAGGTCACCCATCCTAGCAATACTCTAGCCCAAGCGCGCTGAATTACGGAGTGTTGATCAGATCCATTGTGTTAGCGCATGAATGATTGTATTCGTCAACTACATGACGCTGCGATCGCTTAAGCTTGCACCGGGCAGCGTCATGCCATGCATAGAGAGAGAAAACCAGGAACAAGAAATGAAATGAGTAAGGAATTCTCCAGGCATGGGCTCGCGACGGAGAAATGAAAAGGCAAAACGAGCACCCTCGAACGATACAGACGTACGAAAAAAGCAAAGGAAAAAAAGACAATGCAACACAAGGACTTCTCGAGAGGTCAACCATCCCAGTACTACTCTAGCCCAAGCACGCTTAATTATGGAGTTCTGATGGGATCCGATGCATTAGAGCTAGTATGATCACACCTATTGAGTGCACGACGCTGCCCCCACTTAAACTTGCGCCGCGCAAAGCAATGGCATGCATAATGAGAGAAAACTAGGAACCAAAAAGGAAATGGGAAAAGACAGCTCCAACCCTAAGCCTGTGATGAAGAATAGATAATAAAGTGCAAGCACCATCCGACCATAAAGATGAAACGAGAAAAGCACAGCAAAAACAGAGGGTGCAACCACACAACTTTCCGAGAGGTCACCCATCCTAGCACAACTCTATCCCAAGCGCGCTGAGTTACAGAGTCTTGATTAGATCTGTTGCGTTTGCGCATGAATGATTGTATTGATTAACTGCATGATGCTGCAATCGCTTAAGCTTGCGCCAGGCAGCGTCATGTCATGCATAGAGAGAGAAAACCAGGAACGAGAAACAAAATGAGCAAGGACTTCTCTGGGCGTGGGCCCTCGACGGGGAAATGAAAAGGCAAAGCGAGCACCCTCAAACGATACAGACATGCGAAAAAAGCAAACGAAGAAAAGAGGGTGCAACACTAGGACTTCTCGAGAGGTCACCCATCCCAGTACTACTCTAGCCCAAGTGCGCTTAATTACGGAGTTCTGATGCGATCCGATGTGTTGGAGCTACTATGATCACACCTATTAAGTGCACGATGCTGCCCCCACTTAAACTTGCACCGCGCAAAGCAATGACATGCATAATACGAAAAAACTAGGAACCAAAAAGGAAATGGGAAAAGATGGCTCCAACCCTGAGCCTATGACGAAGAACAGATAATAAAGCGCAAGCACCGTCCGACCATAAAAATGAAATGAGAAAAGCGCAGTGAAAAAGGAGGGTGTAACCCCACGACTTTCCAAGAGGTCACCCATCCCAGCACAACTCTATCCCAAGCGTGCTGAGTTACGGAGTCTTGATCAGATATGTTGTGTTAGCGCATGAACGATTCTATTCATCAACTACATGACACTGCGATCGCTTAAGCTTGCGCCATTCAGCGTCATGCCATGCATAGAGAGAGAAAACTAGGAACAAGAAACGAAATTATCAAGGACTTCTCTGGGCGTGGTCCCGCAACGAAGAAACGAAAAGGCAAAGCAAGCACCCTTGAACGATACAAACATACGAAAAAGTGAAGAAAGAAAAGAGGGTGCAACTCTAGGACTTCCCGAGAGGTTACCCATCCTAGTACTACTCTAGCGCAAGCACACTTAATTACGGAGTTCTGATGGGATCTGATGCATTAGCGCTAGTATGATTGCACCTGTTGAGTGCACGACGCTGCCCCAACTTAAACTTGTGCCATGCAAAGCAATGGCATGCATAATGAATGAAAACTAGGAACCAAAAAGGAAATGGGAAAAGACGGCTCCAGCCCTGAGCCTGTGACGAAGAACAAATAATAAAGCCCTAGCACCATCCGACCATAAAGATGAAACGAGAAAATCGTAGCGAAAAAGGAGGGCGCAACCCCACGACTTCCCGAGAGGTCACCCATCCCAACACTACTCTAGCCGAAGCGCGTTGAATCATGGAGTGTTGATCATATCCGTTGCGTTAGCACATGAACGATTGTATTCATCAACTGCATGATGTTGTGATCCCTTAAGCTTGCGTTGGGTAGCGTCATGCCATGCATAGAGAGAGAAAACGAGGAACGAGAAATGAAATGAGGAAGGAATTCTCCGGGAGTGGGCTCACGACGGAGAAATGAAAAGGCAAATCGAGCACCCTCGAACGATACAGACGTATGAAAAAAGTGAAGGAAGAAAAGAGGGTGCAACACTAGGACTTCCCAAGAGGTCACCCATCCCAGTACTACTCTAGCCCAAGCGCACTTAATTATGGAGTTCTAATGGGATCCGATGCGTTAGCACTGGTATGATCACACCCGATGAGTGCACAACGCTGCCACCAGTTAAAATTGCGCTGCGGAAAGCAATGGCATGCATAATGAGAGAAAACTAGAAACTAAAAAGGAAATGGGAAAAGACAGCTCCAACCCTGAGCCTGCGATGAAGAATAGATAATAAAGTGCAAGCACCATCTGCCCATAAAGATGAAACAAGAAGAGCACAGCAAAAAAGGAAGGTGCAACCCCACGACTTCCCGAGAGGTCACCCATCCCAGCACTACTCTAGCCCAAGCATGCTGAGTTACGGAGTCTTGATCAGATCCATTGTGTTAGCGCATGAACGATTGTATTCATCAACTACATGACACTGCGATCGCTTAAGGTTGTGCCGGACAGTGTCATGCCATGCATAGAAAAAGAAAACTAGGAACAAGAAATGAAAGGAGCAAGGAATTCTCCAGGCATGGGCCCGTGACGGAGAAATAAAAAGCAAAACGATCACCCTCGAACGATATAGACGTATGAAAAAAGTGAAAGGAAAAAAGAGGGTGCAACACTAGGACTTCCCGAGAGGTCACCCATCCCAGTACTACTCTAGCCCAAGCACGCTTAATTACGGAGTTCTAATGGGTTCCGATGCATTAACGCTAGTATGATCGCACCCGTTGAGTGCACAACACTGCCCCAACTTAAACTTGCACCGTGCAAAGCAATGGCATGCATAATGAGTGAATACTAGGAACCAGAAAGGAAATGGGAAAAGACAGCTTCAACATTGAGCTTGCGATGAAGTATAGATAATAAAGCCCAAGCACCGTCCAACCATAAAGAAGAAACGAGAAAATCGAAGTGAAAAAGTAGGGTGCAACCCCATGACTTCCCGAGAGGTCACCCATCTTAGCACTACTCTAGCCCAAGCGCGTTGAATTACGGAGTATTGATCAGATCCGTTGCGTTACTGCATGAACGATTGTATTTGTCAACTACATGACGCTGCGATCACTTAAGCTTGCACCAGGTAGTGTCATGCCATGCATAGAGAGAGAAAACCAGGAATGAGAAACGAAATGAGCACAGACTTCTCCGAGCATGGGCCCGTGACAAAGAAATGAAAAGGCAAAGTGAGCATCCTCGAACGATACAGACGTACCAAAAAAGCGAAGGAAGAGAAGAGGGTGCAACACTAGTACTTCCCGAGAGGTCACCCATCCCAGTACTACTCTAGCCCAAGTGTGCTTAATTATGGAGTTCTAATGGGTTCCGATGCATTAACGTTGGTATGATTGCACCCGTTGAGTGCACGACACTGCCCCAACTTAAACTTGCACAGTGCAAAGCAATGGCATGCATAATGAGAGAAAACTAGGAACCAAAAAGAAAATGGGAAAAGACGGCTCCAACTCTGAGCTTGCGACAAAGAAAAGATAATTAAGCGCAAGCACCTTCCACCATAAAGACAAAAATAGAAAAGTGTAGCGAAAAGGGAGGGTGCAACCCCACGACTTCCCGAGAGGTCACCCATCCCAACACTACTCTAGCCCAAGCACGCTGAATTACGGAGTGTTGATCAGATTCGTTGCATTAGCACATGAACGATTGTATTCGTCAACTGCAAGATGCTGTGATTGCTTAAGCTTGCACCGGGCAACGTCATGCCATGCATAGAGAGAGAAAACCAGAAACGAGAAACGAAATGAGCAAGGAATTCTCTAAGAGTGGGCCCGCGGCAGAGAAATGAAAAGGCAAAGTGAGCATCCTCGAATGATACAGACGTACGAAAAAAGCGAAGGAAGAAAAGAGGTTGCAACACTAGGACTTCCCGAGAGGTCATCCATCCTAGTACTACTCTAGTGCAAGCACGCTTAATTACAGAGTTCTGATGGGATCTGATGCGTTAACACTGGTATGATCGTGCACCCGTTGAGTGCACGATGCAGCCCCAACTTAAACTTGCACCACGCAAAGCAATAGCATGCATAATGAGTGAAAACTAGGAACCCAAAAGGAAATGGGAAAAGACGGATCCAGCCCTGAGCCTACGATGAAGAACAGATAATAAAGCCCTAGCACCGTCCGACCATAAAGAAGAAATGAGAAAATCATAGCAAGAAAGGAGGGTGCAACCCCACGACTTCCCAAGAGGTCACCCATCCCAACACTACTCTAGCCCAAGCGCGTTGAATTATGGAGTGTTGATCAGATCCATTGCGTTAGCACATGAACGATTGTATTCATCAACTACATGATGTTGTGATCACTTAAGCTTGCACCAGGCAGCGTCATGCTATGCATAGAGAGAGAAAACTAGGAACAAGAAATGAAATGAGCAAGGAATTCTCTAGGCGTGGGCTCGCGATGGAGAAATGAAAAGGCAAAGCGAGCACCCTCGAACGATACAGACGTATGAAAAATGCGAAGGAAGAAAAGAGGGTGCAACACTAGGATTTCCCAAGAGCTCACCCTTCCCAGTACTACTCTAGCCCAAGCACCCTTAGTTACGGAGTTCTGATGGGATCCAATGTGTTAGCGCTGGTATGATCGCACCAGTTGAGTGCACGACGCTACCCCCACTTAAACTTGCACCGCGCAAAGCAATGGCATGCATAATGAGAGAAAACTAGGAACCAAAAAGGAAATGGGAAAAGATGGTTCCAACCCTGAGCCTGCGACGAAGAGCAGATAATAAAGCACAAGCACCGTCCGACCATAAAGATGAAATGAGAAAAGCGCAGCAAAAAAGAAGGGTACAACCCCATGACTTCCCGAGAGGTCACCCATCCCAGCACTACTCTAGCCCAAGCGTATTGAGTTATGGAGTGTTGATCAGATCCATTGTGTTAGCACATGAACAATTGTATTTGTCAACTACATGACACTGCAATCGCTTAAGCTTGCGCCGAGCAGTGTCATGCCATGCATAGAGAGGGAAATCCAGTAATGAGAAAGGAAATGAGCAAGGATTTCTTCGGGCATGGGGCCGCGATGGAGAAATGAAAAGGCAAAGCGAGCACCCTCGAACGATATAGATGTACGAAAGAAGAAAACGAAAAAAATAGGGTGCAACACTAGGACTTCCCGAGAGGTCACCCATCTTAGTACTACTCTAGCCCAAGCGCACTTAATTATGGAGTTCTGATGCATTCCGATGCATTAGCGCTGGTATGATCGCACCCGTTGAGTGCATGACACTGCCCCGACTTAAAGTTGCATTGCGCAAAGCAATGGAATGGATAATGAGTGAATACTAGGAACCAAAAAGGAAATGGGAAAAGACGGCTCCAGCTATGAGCCTGCGATGAAGTATAGATAATAAAGCCCAAGCACCGTCCGACCATAAAGAAGGAACAAGAAAATCACAGCGAAAAAGAAGGGTGCAACCCCATGACTTCCCAAGAGGTCACCCATCCCAGCACTACTCTTGCCCAAGGGCATTGAATTACGGAGTGTTGATCAGATCCATTGCATTAGCACATGAATTACGGAGCATGCTTTCTTTTTGTATTTTTTTTCTTTTCTCGGTCTTTTTAAAAGAGCTTGCTTTTTGTACCGTGCTCGTTTTTGAGCACTAGCATTTTGCATCATATACTATGTATCATGTTTTGCATTGCAACTACTTAGAGAGCTATAGTGTGCAACAATGTATCAAGAGTTTTGTGGTGAGTAAAATGTATTATGGGGATATAATTGGATAGGATAAAGGAGCATGATGGGGAATAGGGAATGTATCAGGAGTTAGGAATGTACTTATGAATGATTTGATTAACCCAGTCATGTGCATCAGGAAAAATGTGATACCTTGTCATCATGATGAAGTGCATCTATGCACGAATGCCTCAGAAGTGTCATCCTGCAAACACAACTCCAAGAAGATAAGAAAACCACAAATGAAACAGTCAATCAAACACTTTAGATAATGAGATGGAGTCACCACGTGCAATTTTCAAAGTAGATAGAATCATGAAAAGCATCAGTTTCATTAGGCCCCATGAGATGAATCATGCAACAAATCTTTGTGAAACAGGAATAACCAACTACAATAATAGATCTTTTTAAGCTTTGCCTGGTCGTCAATGATGTCACTAGTTTATAGTCTTAGCAGACTGTTGTGGATTAGTTTCACATCATAATCCCTTGGACGGTGCCAGTTTAGTGTTGTAGTGGATGGTGCATTGCTAGTTTATAGTCATAGCAAACTATGAAGAGGAAAACTAGTTTATAGTCTTAGTGGACTCTGGATGCTAGTTTCATGTCATGGTGGATGGATGTAGCAGTTTAGTATCATACTAGATAGAACTCTGTGGTATCAGTTTTAAGTCATGATTCAGGACTATTCTGTGGTATCAGTTTTAAGTCATGATCCAGGAATATTCTGTGGTATTAGTTTTAAGTCATGATACCAGGACTATTTTGTGGTATCAATTTTAAGTCATGATCCAGGACTATTCTGTGGTATCAGTTTTAAGTCATGATACTAGGACTATTCTGTGGTATCAGTTTTAATTCATGATGCCAGGACTATGACGTATCTCAAGTTTGTCAAACATAGTACCTCTTCAAGTACAAGTGATTTGTAGGATTGGCGAACTCGTTTCCATCCATGTCAGCAAGTTTGAATGCTCCATTGTTGTATGCTTTGGTGACTAAATAAGGCCCTTCCTAGTTGGCTGAGAATTTATTTGGATGTTCTCGAGCAGCCTTAAGGACTAGATCTCCTTCTTTGATCAGGCGTTTATGGAGATTGTGCTTGTACCTTTATCTCTGCTGTCTTTGGTACCATTTAATTTGATTAAGAGTTCATACAGGCTCCTCCTCTACTGATTCGAGGTTGAAAACATGCAATTCATTATTTTGGCTTTCATTGAGGAGATTGGAAAGAGTTATCCACAATGAGGGAACCTACAATTCTAAAGGCAAAACAGCTTCAAATCCGTATACAAGACTATATGGAGTTTTACCTATGCATGTTCAATGTGTCGTTCTATAAGCCCATAATGCATAAACTAATTGTTCATGCCATCGTTTCTTGCTCTGATTCAACATCTTTTTGAGCACTATGATGATAGTTTTGTTTGTAGCCTCTGCTTGACCATTGCTCTGTGGGTAGTAAGGTGATGAAAAAGCTTGTTTAATGCCTAGACTTTCACAAAAGCTTTTGGTATCTACGCTACTAAATTGTGGCCCATTGTTGGTAACGATGGTCATTGGAATACCAAAATGAGTTATAATATTTTCCATTATAAAGGTGCAAACATGCTTTGATGTGGTCTTCCTAAGAGGAATAGCTTCCACCCATTTTGTGAAATATTTAGTTGCAGTGATTATGAAGCTATGGCCTGTTGAAGATGACGATGTTATTGGTCCAATTAAATCTAAACCCTAGTTTTGGAATGGCCATGTGATTTGTACAGTATGCAGTTCGTTAGGTGGCACATGTATCATATTACCATGTTTTTGGTAGACGTCACATGTTCTAACCTTGGAGATGCAATCGTATTCCATGTGTGGCCAGTAATAGCCTAAGCACCTAATTTTTATTGCCATTGCTTTAGATGCTATGTGTTCTCCACAAAGTCCTTCATAGATTTGTTCTACAATCATTTGACCATCAGTGCTACTAATGCACGTTAGCAAAATACCTTCGTATGATTTACGACACAAGGTGTCTCCTATTAATTNACTTCTACTAGTTGCCTTACTAGATGTTTAGTCAAATCACAATATGGTTGCAAATGGAGAGCTTTGCATGTGTAGGCTTCAGTGACTTGATTAATAACTAATTGCAAATTGCCTCGAACTACAAGGCATGAGATTCCCAAAGTTAGCACTACTTGAAGTCCTCTAAGAAGACCTTCGTATCCTACTATGTTATTGGTGCAAGGAAAGTTTAAGCGATAAGTAGAAGGTTGGATTTCCCTAGATTGGTATATTAAAATAGCTGTGGCACTCCTTCCTCGAGAGGTTGAGGCCCCATCGAAGTAGAGGATTGCCTCATAATTATTAGGTATGGTGTCTATACTATTAACATTTTCATCTGGGAATTCGAGGTTTATCGTTGCTTGATCGTGCATCGGTGAGACAGTTAGTTGTGTGGCTATTGCTTGACCTTTTGTGGAAGATTGAGTGACATAGTGTAAATGAAACTCTGCAATCATAACTTTCTACCTAGCTAACCTACTTGACTCATAGATGTTATTAGTGATGGCATGGAGAACATTATCCTTACAAATGATGTAAACCTAATTATGGAAGAGATAATGTTACCATTTCTTCAAGGAGAATACGAGGGCGAGACATGATTTTTCTACATCATTGTATCATTGTTCGTAGGCTATTAAAGCATGGCTTAGATAATATATAGGGATCTCGGCCCCATCCTGACATTTTTGATAAAGCATGGATGCGATGGAAGAACCAGAATTGCAAGATAGATGTAGAAAGGTTTGTCACTTTGTGGAGGATAAATAGTTGGTAGTTGGGCCAATTCTTGTTTTATGTTCTCAAACACTTATTGGCATTGTTGAGTCCATTGCAAATGTACATTCTTTCATAATAGATGTTGCATGGGACTCAACTTATCCGTCAGCCTTTCGATAAAGCGTCTAATGAATTGCAGCCTACCTTGGAGGCTGCGTAGTTTGGTAAGGTTTCTTGGTGGTTGCATATTGGTTATCGCTTTAACCTTATCAGGTTCTACCTGTATCCCTATTTTAGAAACTAGGAAACCAAGCATTTTACCCATTTTAACATCGAAGAAACACTTTTTTGGGTTGAGCCTAAGGTCATATTGGAGACAACGTTTAAGCACTAAGTCTAGATCTTTTGCATGTTGTTCAGTTGTTTTAGATTTGACCGCTATATCATCAACATAATCATTGAGCAAATTGAGCATGTAGTCACTAAATATGTATGTCATTGCTCGCTGATATCTAGCACCTGCATTTTTAAGACCAAATGGCATCATCGTATAACAAAATGTCCCCCAAGGTTTCATAAAAGTTGTCCCCCAAATGGCTCTGGATTAATTCTTATTTGATTGTAGCCCGAAAAACCATCCATGAAGGACAATAGTTGATGCCCAGTAGTCGTGTCAATAAGTTAATCAATACTAGGTAATGGGAAATCATCTTTTATAGTGGTTATATTGAGGTCAGAGAAATCAATACATATGCGTATACTACTATTCTTCTTGGGGACTACAACAATGTTTGATACCCAATCGGAATAGTCAACGGCTCGGATGAAACCAACTTGGTAAAGCCTTGTGATCTCAGCGTGGATTGCTAATGCGACTTCGAGTCTAACCTTTCGTGCTTTTTGCTTTACTGGTTTAATTATTTCATCAAGAATAATGTTATGTTGGATGATCTAGGGGTCTAGTCCTGGCATGTTTGTATATGACCATGCAAATGTTTTTACGTTGTCTTTTAAAACCTGAGTGATGTCACCTACGAGCTTCGGATCTAATAAGGCACTTAATTTCAAGGTCTTGGCTTTTTCATTGACTATGGTAATGGGGATCTCAACCAGAGGATCTTCAGTGATATTTTTAGCTTCTAAGTCTAGATTTTTAGCTACGTTTTTAGGCCAGTCTGACGTTTCTTGTGTGGAGGCTAGAAAATCGGTATAGGTGGATGGACTTAGATCCAAAGATTCTGGGCGAATTGTTCTTTCTATATCTCCGTATGGTCTGTTGAGAGACAATATTGAGAGGATGTTGTGGTTGGCCATGATGCTCGCTCCTGCCAATTAAAACAGGAGCGAAATAAGAGACACTCCCTCAGTAGAAGACTTACAAAGTGTAAACGAATATAGGATAACTAGTTTGGTGGAATGTATAAAGACAGATGTAATGGCCTGAATTTTAATTATGGTATAAAATGGTTGCATTGTTATCTTTATGTTTCATGTAAATATTTTTGTCATTTTTCATGTTTTTTATTGTTTTTCTTTGTTTTCTAGAGTATATGTGTGCAACTAAATGTAAGTTTGAAAAAGAAGGCAAAAACCATGCATGAATCTAAATTGTAAGTTGTAACTTGTAAGCAGAAATTCAATATAAGATGATGAGAGTTTGTAAATCTGTAATTTGTTGGCTCTAGTTTAAAGCCATTTCAGGCTTGGTACATCAGTTTAAAGTCTTGATGGACTATTGCATCTATTGTTAAAGAAAGGATTATCAGTTTCATGCCATGGTGGGCCAAAGGTAGTAACGTTTTCAAGATGTTTTAAATCGAACTGGCCATTTCTGACCATGGCTAGTTTAATGCCATTGCGAACGTTTGTTGGTAATTTTAACGTCATACTGAACATGTCATAGTTTAATGTCATTTCAGACAGTTCGTAGTTTAACGTCATTTCAGACAGTTCGTAGTTTAACGTCATTTCAGACAGTTCGTAGTTTAACACCATTCTGGACAGTTCATAGTTTAACGTCATTTCGGATAGTTCGTAGTTTAACATCATTTCAGACAATTCATAGTTTAACGTCATTTTGGACAGTTCATATTTTAACATCATTTCGGATAATTCATATCATTCGTTCTAGTTGTTGAGTTGCCTCTTGATCTTTTGTAGCTTAACATGTGGGGCTGGGTGTATGGGTATGATCTTATATTCATCTTCCCCTTCATCGGTGATGTCAAAGGGTAGTTCTAACCAAGAGACACTAGTAGGAATGGCTCCTATGTCTATGTCTCCTTGTATTTCTTCAGTGCTAATTGGATTGTGAGTCAGCGTTAGGTTCATGTTCTGATGTATGTTTATGGTTTCTTGTTTAGGCTTAACGAACTTGATTTCTGACCCTTGACCTATCTCAAGGCATGAGGAAGTGATTGATGTTGTTGTATCCCCATGTATGATGATCTCACCACCCTCGTAAGGTAGGTGGATCTCCTGATGGATTGGTGAAGATACAGCTTTAAGTTGAGCTAGCCAAGGATGTCCTAGGATCAGATTAAACCCTGGCATTTCATCAACTACTATGAATTCAGATGATGTAGGGAATTGGTTACCTGCTATGAAATCTAAGGTAACCATGCCTTTCACTCCCACACAGGAACCACTGAAAGATCTCAAGAAAGAGGTTGTTGTGGGCTATACTTGTTCAGTGAGTCCCAATTTTTCGATAATGGAAAAAGGTATTACATTTGTTGCCGCACCATCATCAACATGCACCTTACATATTTTGAAATGATCAACCTATATTGTTATGAACATAGGAGCTATGGTGATTTCCCCTTTTTTCTCATCTAGCTTAATGTCCTTAACGCGGAACTTTAGGGATGTAGTCTTCGATTCCTGAAGTTGTGGGGATAATACTACATAAATGAATAGTTCATCTGCAGGAAGATCCTCACTAACAGGAACTGAAGTTAGCATCCATACGAGAGCCTCAAGATGTACTGGTGAAGTCATTACTAGGTCATACAAACTTAAAGAAGTATTCTTTTGTTTTAAGGCCTGTGTGACCTGGGTCAATGCATTTGCTAGGTCTTTACTATTTGGGATATTCTTATCCGTAGAGATTTGGTCCATTTGACCTGGCATTTGTATTTCTTATAGAGGGGTTTTTACATTAGTAGCTGAGGATGTTGGGTTTGGGATATGACTCACAACTTCATCTTTGTTTTGGTGACTTGTACTAGGCTCATTAACAAATAGACTCATGGGAACGGTGTTTAGCGGTGTAGGCTTTGGCAGTCCTAATTCATCTCCATGGTATTCTCTTTCCAAGCACTCTCTTATTAGCCTATCAGCAAGACGTTCTCGTAAAGGTCATCGAGAAGTGCAGGTGGGTTGTGTGCCAAAGTGTTTTGGCACCCAGACCACAAAGGGAATGGGTCAGTTTTCAGATGGTATGTTTGTTGTGGCAACTGAAGGGGGTATGCGGTTGACGAATGGTCTTTGTGGCGTAGGAGATGTGCAGATGATGAAAGGGGCTTGAGGAGATGTTGGGGTAAGTGTGTTTACTGAAGGCCTCTGAATCACAAAAGGTCTTCGTGGAACGTCTTGTCTATTTTTCACATGGACAGTATTAATCACATATGGTGCATCATTGGTGTTGAGAGGATCCTTGTAGACCTCCATGGATTGGTTTTGGGGTCTTACCGAATTTGCCTCATCGAATACTACTTTGCCCCTATCAATCATGCATTGTATGTCTTGTTTCAATGTAAAACAGTAATCCATTCCATGGCTGGGTAATTGGTGATATTTGCAAAACCTATTCAACCTAAAGCCTTTTGGAATGGAAGGTTCATTGGCTGTTGCTAAGGCTAGATTTTTGGCCAATTCGCAAAAGTGATCATGTCTTTGCGAGGCCGCAGGAGACATTTGGTTTTGTTGAATTAGCCTGGCCTTTAGAAGTTGATCAAGTAGTTGTGAAGGCTTCATGGGCAATGGTGTGTATTGAGTAGGGTCTTTCCTTTCGAAGGTACAGCCATGACCTATGTTATTGTTTTTATTTGAGGAATTTTCAAGTGTATGAGTGGGTGTGGTTCTTTCATGGTTTTTTGGGATAGTAGGTTGTTTTCCCTCAGCCACTGCTACTATTTTTGTTTTGGATTTATCTTTCCTCATGTGTTGGATCCTAAAGGTTGAGTAGGCTAGGTCATTACTTGTTTGTACAACCTCTTCTATGTCTTTAATTTGTACGAATGCCTGACTCAAAGTACGGGCTTTCAGGTAGTAAAGTTTTGACTTAATAAAGTCATTCACGACCGACTTAAGGATGGTGAGTAAATATGTTTCGGGGATAGGTTCATGAAGTTCGTTTAAGGCTACACTCCACCTTTGGATAAATTTCTACGCTGGCTCTAATGGCGTTTGTTTAACTTGAATCAAGCTATCTAACGCGGCTTCAGGTTTCAGATTGTAGTTGAAACGGGTGACAAACTGATGCAACAAATTCTCTAAAGAAGATATGGAGCTACGAGGTAAAGATTGGTACTAGTCTAAGGATTTTCCAGTTAAGGACATTGCAAATACTCGCAAAATTACATGGGGCCATGCTTGAACTAAAAGTCTTTTGGTTCTAAATGTCACTAGGTGGGCATTTGGGTCCCCTTCTCCACTATACTTGGTTAGTTGAGGTAATGAGACTTATTTTGGAAAGGTCAAGGGTGGAACTGAGGGGTCAATTGGGTCATCTTGATAGAAATCTAGTACCTTGACTTCCTCATTGTTGAAAGTTTTAAGGCGTTTTAATTCCTCTACCAACGAGTGCATCATTTTTTGTGTGTCTGCCCATTCTTGGGTGGTAGGCAAACCGGTGGATTGAATGGATTGTGGATGATAATGATTTAATTATTGCATTGTTTGTGGAAAGAAAGGCTGTTGGACTAACATTTGTTATGGTGGGATGGTATTCGGGACTGAGACTACTGGTGGAACCCACTACCCAACCACAAGTTGTGAGGTAACACCTTGAACATGTTGGGTTGGAGTAGTCAATGGTGCTCCATGAATCTGCATCTAGGGTATGTCATGGGTGGATGTGGAAGTTGGTATGGCTGACGGTATTTCTATTACTTGAGGTTGGAAGATTGACCCTATGTTGGTTTGGGGGAGTTGTTGGGACTACACTGGTGGAGGAATGATGGAAGTGGATGCATCAGAGTGAATGTTATTGAGCACGGAGAAGATAGGGATGGAATGGGGAACAGGTGCTCGAGTGTTTGTGGATGAAGAAGGAAACACAGCTTCTTCCAGGAAAGGATGGGATAATGGGTTTATGTGGGCATGGGGGCTAACAGTATGGTATGATTCCCCATGTTCAGATTGGGTTGCGAAGTCATCTTCTTCGTCTTGAGGCTCTATGGGAGGTAGTTGTAAGGCTTGATTTCTAGCCATAAGAAGCTGGGATATGAGTTTATGATGGTTTTTAGATAGTCATATTATGTCAAACGCTGAAGGGATAAACTCACGTCCTCCTTTGTGGATGAATTCATATTCTTGCTTAGCTTCCCTATCTACACAATCAATGGGTAGGTTGACTTGGATTTTGACAAAGATAAAATTATACTACTCGGGTGTAAGAGTTGCGTGAATAGGGCATTTTCCTTGTAGCCTGAGGGATTGGTGTGTAGGGCCTTAAGGATTTATATGTTCAATAACGGTTATGGATTCTATAGCAGTCACAAGGTTTGAAGCTTCGGCCCCAAAGTCAGCAATCGGTAGTGTTACTGGGTTGGCTTGGGAAGATCCCATGATAAACGTGAATGGACTGGGGTAGATGAATGGAGTTGGATCGCAAGCAACTGTAGCATGGCATGACACAAGCTCAGTGTGATTAACAGGGATGAGGAGACTCAAATGGGTAGGACGGATGAGTTTTGACAGGTAATGATGTTTTAACCAACAACAAGAAGAAAGTGGTCCTCCTAGCACCAAAAACTGTACTGACCTAAATCGTCAGTGTGAGGCTGGAAGGGAAACACACACTGAATGATCATCGGGTAGTCATAGGTGACCCTACCTTCACTTGAGGGCAAGTTGGAAAATGGAACGAAGGCAGAGTGCCTTGGATGGTTTGCACGCAAATCAACCAAGGACTTCCCCGAGCGTAAGCTACGACTAGCGCTGGGGTTATCATAAACGATGTAAACGGGATGTAAACGGAATGCAAACAGCAACACAAAATGTAAACAGAGTGTATTGAATTATAAATAAAGTGTAGAAAAAACTATATTGTAAACAAAGCATAAATAGAACTAAACAATGTAAATGGAAGGCAATGAACTGTATTGTATTGTTTAATAAAAAGGTATGCACCGGTCAAAGTATAGCTACACGTGTGGATGGCAGGTCAAGCACTAAGCCCCAGGATGATGTCTAAAGTGATGATGTGATGATGTGATGTGATGAACATGAGAAATACTTGGATGTCAATAGTCAGATGTGCTGAGCGCCCAAGGATTGTAGGTTCTGTACTTTCTCAGAATTGCCAATCTCTCGAATTTCCCCCATTGATTTATGTGAATTGACAAGGTATTTATAGGGTTGGGCCGGGCTCTAGCACTGAATTCCAGAATGGAATAAATGGCTGAGAGATGAGAGGAAAGCAGATCTGGTGACATGTGTCCAAAGGATAGTTGTGCTTGGGTTGGCTGCATGCTGGCAAGAGTTGGATATGTGTTGGACAATTGTGCACAAGTTGGATGTGTGTCGGAAAACTACATTATTGACCAGGTACCTCACTTTTTACAATTTATGGATTATTCAAGCCCATGAAAGTACATTTAATTAAAAATGAGGGCCTAACATGCCCGCACATGTGGACTTACAATGAAATGTACAATATAAGCCCATGAAACTTTTTTGTTCCTGAGTCTTTCTAAAATTTTCTGGAATGTTCTGGAAGTTGCTGATGTTGAGAATTTTTTGCCATTTTCTAAAATTTTTCTAGAATTTGATGAATAGTGTTCAAGTGATGAATAGTATTTTACGTAGTGAATAGTGTTCACGTGATGAATTTTGATCTTCTGGAGGCTGGGAGCCACTGATGTTGATAATTCTCTACCATTTTCTGAAATATTTCTGTAATTTTCTGGAAGTTGATGAATAGTGTTCACGTGATGAATAGTATTTTACATAGTGAATAGTATTTTACATTGATGAATAGTGTTTACGCATCCTTAGGCTATGCAGCGTAAGAAAATGTAACCGTAGCATAATCAACTGAAAACACTTCATTTAAGGCCCAAACTTTGATTTTCTGGAAGTTGCTGATGTTAAGAATTTCTTGCCATTTTCTGATATTTTTCTAAAATTTTCTAGAAGTTGATGAATAGTGTTCATGTGATGAATAGTGTTTTACGTAGTGAATAATGTTCATGTGATGAATAGTGATTTACGCTGATGAATAATGATTTACGCATCCTTACGCTATGTAGCATAAGAAAATGTAGCCGTAGTGTAATCAACTGAAAATACCTCATTTAAGCCCAAATTTTTGATTTTTTGGAGGCTGGGAGTTGCTAGGAACCTTGGTGAAGGTCATGGGAGGTCCTTGTGCTTGATTCTGGCCTGTTTTAACTCAATTTTAGGGCCCCAAACGCTAGTGATGCTGATCCTTATGCTATGCAGCGTAAACACAGCGTAAGCACATTGTACTTAGCCAAAATCGCACTTTTTGACCTTGAAACAGATGATTCTTAACACTAAGACTTGCCGTCGTCATTTGTGGGCCCTAGGGGGACCTTGCTTGCTCCATGGTGGGCTGCTTGGAGCCATTTCAGAGTCTGAAGTTTTCTGGAAGTGTTGCTAAAATTTTTGTGGTGTTTCATATAAATAAGAGGCAGCTCTCCCTTATTTCCTCATCCTAGGCTAAATAGTAGGGAAACTTTGGCAAATTGATCACTCCAAAGATAGAATATTTTTCATGTTCCTACAATAGGAGTCCCAAAGTGAACGGATCTTTATTCGAGCAAACATTGTACCTGAACACAAGTTTTTGTACGGCAATAAAGATGAGCTTTGTGGATAAACCTTGCATTGCATGGAGTAGGATTATTTATTGTTATTTATTATTCATTATTTATTGCTTTATTAGTTGTTAAATATTTTTCAACCCTTCTCTCTCTGTTAGGTGCCTCAGTACGACCACTTTGAGCATGTGTGTTACGCTTGGTGATCCTAGCAACAATTAGCATTTCGTAGCCAAGGTTGCATTGATTCAGGGTGTGTACGATAAGTGGGAATAGATGTTGAAGCGAGGTAATTTAGACTTAGTTCATTAGTTAGTGTTAGTAATTAGTTTCTCAACCCTTCACCTTGCTAGCATAGGAGACAAAAACACAAAAAGATATAAAAATCATATACCTGAGACTTAACCATACATCATGACAACTACAAGTAAGTCTGGGAAGACAATGAATGATTAACCCTAAGTGTTCTATTGGGCGTGTAGGCACTTAGTCTGCGAAGTTCGACCAGATCAGACATGCTATGCTTGTATTCATATGGTTGAGTATAGGGGTATCTTGCCACTCATCAGTGAGGTTGAGGAGTGACATGACCAGTAGAGTTACATGGGGACATTGACTATTGCATGTAATATCCATATGGGTTAGGTTACCTGTAAGGATATTGTTGCCTTGGTGGTGGCATTCCCCATGATTCTGAGTATTGCCATTGTTGATATTGCTCAATCAGTTGTGGTGGAGTTCCATTGGGATAATATGTTAAGGGTTGGTGGAACTACCTTGGGTTACCTTGAGGATAAGGTAACCTTTGGGGTGTTTACCTTTTGTTTAATCGTGGATTGAGTGCATACACCTAGACTCCTATAGATGTAATATTTTAGGGTAACATCCCTTAGGATTGTCATCTTGACATATCTCACATCCACTATCATTGTCTATTTCTGAATCCACAACCTCTTCAATGATGGTAACTTTGCCCTTACCCTTGCTACGTGCATGTTCAGCTTCTTCCTTTTTTCTTTTCTCACTACCTTACTCTCTAGACTCCTCTACTATTTTAAGAACAGTTTGAAATCTATTGTCTAGGGAATCCCATATTTGGTCTACCTTTATCGAAAATTCTGATGTCATCTTTTGGATAGGCAAAATTTTCCTGTTCACCATCTCTTTGAGTGGTGACTCTTCTTCATCCTCACAAAATCTTACTCCCCTCTTTCGGAGGGAAGGATCTTAGTTATACTTTTCTGCACTTTCTCTCTTCCATAGCTCATCTCACCTTCTTCCTTAGCAACTTGCTCTAATAGTATTTGAATTTGATGGGACCTAAGCTTGGATAGTCTTCCTTGGGCATAAGTCCCAAGGGTTCTTCTCATTTCATGCCTAAGTCCATCCACGAGATGGCATAGTTGATCCCTTTATGAATAACCATGGTCAGGACAATGATGTAACAGTGCATAGTATTGGTCCATGGTAGCATCCAAGGGTTCATGTCCTCCTTGTTTGCAGCCTTGGATTTGCTTTCATAAGTTAGACACTTAAGAGTACATTTGGTACTTGTCATTAAATAGTTCTAACATAATACTCCACCTACGAATGGATTCTGGTTCTAAGGACTGATACTAGCTTTCTTCTTCTTTAACTAATGTCCGTAGGAACAACCTAAGTTTTTTCCATTCATTATCTATGTTTTGTAATGCACACGCATCATGGAATGCTTGTAAGTGATTCTAAGGATCAACGTCATATCCCCCTTCAAATAATGGGATATTGTTCATATCTAATCTCTTGATCCTACTATCTTTCTGGTGCCTTGTTGGAATTCTAACAACCTCAGTTATGTCTAACATACTTTGAGTAGCGAGTAGGGGTTTATCGTGATTGTCTTTTCCATGGCATCTATGATGCCTACGTTGTTCCCTACTCTTCCTTCTTCTATGTTGTGACTCTCTAGAGTGCCCTCGTCCCTTTTCCTGGCTATTTTGTCTATGACTTCCACATTGCCTACCTTTATCCCCATGGTCTTTTTCTTTATGATCGTATCCAGATATTGAAGGAGAGGGTGAAGGAGATGATGAAGGTAAAGAAGAAGGAGAACCATCACCATGATGGTGTCTGCTACCTTCTCTTCTACGGTCTTGGCCCCAATCGCGATTGCGATTAGAATGTCCACCTTTATCATGAGTTTGTGTCCCTTTTTTTGACCTTTTGTGCCCATGGGTATCAAAATGTGGGTTATGAATAGTGGAATGAAGGTTCTGATACACAACCCCTTGGCCAAAGTCAAGGGAAGGAACATTGTTATGTGGCTGACTACCTGAGGTAGGTTCACCACCCTCATTTTTGATTAATACATGTGGGGCATCCTGGGATCACTTACCCTTCAAAGACTTATGATGTCTCTCTTGTTGCAAGTCCCTTTGACGTTGTGCCTATGTGGGATGATATTCTCTCAAGTCATGGTCTTGCACAATGTATTTTTCATGTAAGTGTGGCATGCCAATTCATGTGAGAACATGAAGAAGCATGCTTGGGATTTAACGATCGAGAGGTAACACTTTGTTACCTTCTAAGTGTCACCAACACAATTGTTCGTCTTGATGGAGGATAAAGGTAAAGTCTGGTATATACTCATCGGGATGAATATATACCACTCGAACTTGTTGAGGGACTGGTAGATCAACGTCATGTGTATTACATCGTCAATTGTTTCCTATTTTAGACCTAGGCGGTGAGGTGCTTTCGTATGAAGAAGGAGACATACTTGCCTATTCAGTGTGTAATGTATTCTTGTTTATTATTTTATCAACCAACCCTAAGGATTCATTCCAATGATGTGAATGATTTCCTATGTTCTAGTTAGCACACAAACAACTAAGTCCCCAGCAACGGCACCAATGATGAGTGGCGAGATACCCCTATGCTCAACCATATGAATATGAGCGTTTCACACACGATCCGGTTGAATTCCAAGGAATAAGTGCTTATGCGCCCTTGGGAACCAAGGAAGAGTTGGTTGATCATTGTTTTCCCAAGCTTACCTGTATGTCATGATTGTATGGTTAAGTAAGCTTAAGTCATATGATTTTTATAGCTTTTATGTTTTTATGTCCTGCACTAGTAGGGAAGGAGAGAGGTAACTAAGTGACTAATTTAACTTAACTACTCATTAACTAAGTTCTAACTAATTCTAACACAAGCATCCATTCCCACTT
>MNCI01008365.1:48171-60230 GCA_015680685.1 Gnetum montanum | reverse complement strand
TTGTACACAAGGTGTGCTCAGGTACATAATGCTCGAATAAAGATTCGTCCACACTTAGATGTCCTGCTATGGGCACTTGGAAAATACTCTATCTTTCAAACAGACTACAAGAGTTTTGCTACTTGACTGCTAAAAGACTTCTTTCCAATCGTGCACCTGGGCACTGTATTAATAGGCTTGGGAGCAACTACTCGAATAATTAGAGTAAACCAATAGAGTAATTACTCTAATAATTAGAATAAACCACTAGAATAACTGCTTTAATAATTAGAATAACTGCTAGAGTAACCGCTAGAGTAATAGCTCTCATCAGTTATAAGAAAGGTTATTATTGAAGTCACAGTAATAAGGATAAACATGAATATAACAATTCAATAAGATGTTGAGCTGAACATAATTTTAAAGTTAAAAAATTATGTCTTGATCTTTCATTACAAATTGTAAGATAAGTTGAAGCAAGTGGAATATATAATACTTAACTACTTTTATTAAATCTATATTTATGCTTTAGAAGATAAATATATTGTACTCTATGTTCTTAAAATCTTTGGTTTCACTTTTAGTTTCACATGAGTAGGACTAGGTGAGGATGCAACTTAAAAAGGAAAAGTAAAGAAACCAATGGTGATAGATCTCTTTGTAAAAATGTACTCTTGCAATAGCCATATTCCTGAAAACCACACAAAATCGCATCTTTTGTGTCATGTGAACATGGTTAATGACCATTGCTAAGGTTGCGGTTCCTATGTGAGTAGAAAAGCAAAGTTGATATCTCATGAAAAAGTAGAAGGTAAAGTAAAATGTGGGCCATTAGTTGATTGACAAATGCAAAGAATAATAATAATAATATGTAATCAAATGGAAATGCAACTAATTTCCATACAAATCCGAGTAGTTCTATCAAGTCCTTTTCAATATTATTGATGAAAATGGTTTCGTAAGTGCATTGCAACGTTATGGATAAGTGGTTTAAGTAGGTCATTGTCAGATACTCTTATATATTATGTATTCTAATCATGTATATTAGTAAATTTATCTTATTAATACCTACTTTCTTATTCTTCATGCATTTATTCTTATCTCATTAAATAAATTTAATATTTATTAACTATGTCTGTATATCCAAATCATAAATCCTAACTGTGAGGATAATGCCAACATTAAATATATGACATATAATAAAAGTAAGAGGATGATAATAACATATGTGTATGAGAGGTGATGAGGAAGAATCCCTAAAATCAAGGAATTAGTCAAAAGTTAATTTACGAATGTTGTTACATCACTCCATGTATAAATATAAAGCTATACTAATAGAATGCAGTGGCTCATCCCTTACCTCGGTTTGTTGGTTTGGTTAGGGTGTAGAACCACTGCTCATTTCTCTGCATTCTTACTTGATCTACTATGAAATTTGTTTGGCTATTTTAATTTTTCTCATCTCTCAAATTTCTCTTCTCATAATGCTCTCAAATTTCTCTATCTCAATTCTCTCAATTCTTTCATTTGATATCAGAGTTGAATGCTCATATTTATTTTTGGTTTATTAGCCCCAAAAAAATTATCCTTGGACATATCATTTAAAAAATACATTCTCAAATAAATTTTGCCTATATTGCCAAAAAGTTGTTTTTAGTACTTCCTTATCAGAGCTGAGAAGAAATAGACTTGTCCTTGAAGTGCAAACGCGCCCCTTCGTGTAGCCACCTACGCATCGCCCCAATTTTCAGATGGAGAACGACTCCAACAACGATCAGGTGCCGTTGATGGACCTCTCGAATCCAGATCATGCCGCTCTGGGCTCAGCTGCATGCATTGACTGAGGCTTCTTCCAGATTATCAACCACGGTGTGCCTGGGAAGCATCTGCAAAATATCTGCAAAGGCTCTGCGGAGTTCTTTGCGTTGCAGTTGAAGAGAACCTCAAAGTGAAGTGAGACTTCCAGAGTCTGCTGAGGTTGGGATACTATGACACGGAGCTCACCAAAAACACCCGCAATAGGAAAAATGTCTTCGACGTCGTCGCCCACGAGGCTCTCGTTTTTTGGGCTGCAGATTCGGATCGATTCCGTACAGACCGTTTTCATCAGCAATACGTGACCCGAAGAAAGCTTAAGCAGGCCCTGTATATATTCAAGATTGCCTGGTCATCAAGGAATGTGCCATCATCCCCATTTTATTTCCAAAAGGCTGATGCAGAAAATTCAAAATCCACGACAACAATGGTGCTGCACAACTGCATATTCAACGCACACTTTTCTTGGCAAATATAACAGCCAAGAATTCGGCAGAGGATCTCGTAGCCTACGGTGCATACTTGTTTGCTTCGTAATTGTAAATGGCGAGTAGCAGCAGTGAAAAAACATGGCTACACTGTCAAAGAGAACCAACAGAGTGGCAGCGTCAACCATATCAAAGTTGGTGCCATTAATTTAAACAAAAAGGTTTGCATGCATATCGTGAAGAAAGCCGGAACATAGCGGACTAAGATATTTCTCAGGCAAGTAATATCTAAATTTAAAATAATTTTATATCTTCCCATTGAAAAGGGAAGATGGCATATCAATGACAAGATTTTTGTTAAAACCCCTTTATTATATTAATTTGTTTAATGATCATCTCAAATTACTTAAATGGATAATCAACCATAGGATCCACCATTCTTACGGAATAATTTATCTTTTTATTATTGTGATGAAATGGCATTATTTATATTTTTTTAAAAGCCTATCTAATAATATTATTTTATAGCTCTCCAATATTTATAACAAGGTGACCCCCTATGGTAATTTGTAGTTTTTTATCTTTCAAAATTATGAGACATGTTGTATTTTTGATAAAAGAAGAACAAGATGAAGACAAAGAAGGCCTAGGCGACAACCAAAGCAAGATAAAGACATGACCTCAAGCCTATAACATCATGAGCATGCTGATGATAAGATAAGGCACATTATCTATTCAATGCAACTTTACATGGCAAACTTAATTCTTGAGAATGTGCACTATTAAATATTTACCTTTTCATGGTATCGGTTACAATTTTCTTTATTGAATGCTCACTACATTTATATTAGAGCGAGAACATAGGGATAGTTGTTTTAAATTTTAAAACAAAGCATCGATGTGATTGGCTATGAAAAATCCCATCAATGTTGCGATGACATTATTAAGTTATATTTCACATTTCCTAGGGTGTTTCTACACATATCCAAGATTGAAATTTGAGTGGAGATGCCAATATGCAATGCCTTGGTTTAATGTTTGCAATTAAATTATTGCCAAAGAATGGAGCTATCAATTTATAGAATGTACATATTGAGGGCAAACTATATAAAAATACACACAGCATTTGCATAGTAGATGCTAGTGTTGTGGCCAATCTCACCCATGCTATTGCACGAGGCCATGATCAACAAAACTATCTTGTAAAATCATATATTGTTTCACCAAGTAATGTTAATGTGCAGGAAGGTGGATTGACATGCGGAAAGGTGAATTGATGTGCAAGGAGGTGGATTGACATGCAAGAAGGTGGACCGACATGCAGAAAGGTGAAATGTCATTAGCAGGCAATTATAAAGTATAGACTGTAGACAACATAGAGAGAGGGGGTTTGGGGATGAGAGCGAGGGCCTCCTTAACAAAGCAAGATCTCTTCCCAAATAGGTACGTCTCTCTCCATTGAGGTGCATGCAGGTGGGCAAGGGTTGAGAAACCACCAGACGATGAATGTTTTACTCTATTCTCCTATTTTTCTTGGGGCAACAGTAATGCAACTGTGGCAGGCGAGTTCTACAGTCTTGTTTCTTTATTCTTAACAATAGACTAGTCACAGTTAGTAGCGGTAGAGCTATGTGGACAGTGGTCAACAATCTCAGCAGGAAATCAAGAGGTGGTGGTTTTCATTTCTCATTTTATGAGAAACCTGTGACAGTGGTAGACATAGGACTAGAGACAACAATGCATTTACAGGCACATGATAGCGAGATCTGGTGGCTTGTTCTCTCTCTCTCTTTGTGCTACAATGTTGCAACAGTTGATAGTAGTTGTTATAGGCATGATTTTTACAATTTCATTCTATTTTTGGTGGGCAGTGCATCCCCAACAAGGTTCTCCAAACAAGGACAAATTTCCCTCTCTTGTGCTAGTGATGAGCCATGTCCTGTCTATGCGTTAGAGATGCATCAGTGGGCCCCTTCATCTAGCCTCTTCTCTCTCTCTCTCTCTCTCTCTCTCTCCCTCTCTCTCTCCTCTGGAAGCTATAGGTAATGTTGGTTGTGGTAGTGTATGTAATGAACCAATGACGATGAACGATAGTAGCAGTTGGGAAGCAAGGAAAATTTATTTTGGTTACTTTTTGTATTCTTAAATTCGAGACACTCATTCTAATTAAAATTCTCTCTCTCTCTCTCTCTCTCTCTCTCTCTCTCTCAACTATTTTCAAAAGGCTACATAGCCCTCTCTAGCTAAGACTATTCCCAAGTTTCCATACCTATATGAGAGGCACCCTAGACAATAGTCTTCTCATACGAGTTTTCTTTCCCTAATGTTGGTGCATCCAAAATTTATGTATCAACAGCTAGTATGTATAACATATATATAGAGGGTTATACATAGTGCTTCACTAAGTGCATGAGGTGAAAAATTCTAAAGATATTTACTAATATATATAGAATTTATAAAAAAAGGAATTAAACACTCACATTTGTAGTTATTATTACAAATGCATACCACTCTTCTACCCAGGTTGGTTAATAAATAATATATTTTTTTATATAATTTGAACATATTTTTAAGTCTTACCCTTGCCTACGAGCAAGCACATAATCATGATTAAAATGGACATGCAATGTATATGGATGGGTGGACTCATGAACCAATGTGGATCTACCTTTAGTTTCTCATATCATTGTGTTAGAAACCATAAAAATAGGTTGTACAATAAACAATATTTATGTGTGGTATTTATGATAAATAAAATTACCTCACTACATTAAAATATTAGGGAAACTATATCATTGTACCAGAAGATATTGCATTTATAATTTATGTAAATATTATATAAATTCAAAAATAATACAAACTTGACTTGTATTTTTAAATATTTTATAAATAGCCTTACATTAAAGAACTAGTGTTCTTTGTGTTTTTGTGTGTTCAGTCTCCTTTTAGAATTGTTTGGGCATGTACCAGACAATTAAAGTGTGAAACTAAATCATTCACATGTCTTGGATAGAATTCATTTATTGGCCTGTGTGGATTCGCTAAAATTTACAAAGTCCCAAGTCAACCAGTCGTAGGTCTTAAATGAAAGATAAAGCCTTGCCTATCCATCGCCTATTTAAACCTGGTAACAAAGAGGAAAGCATCCCCTAAGGGTACAACTATTCTTAGATATTTTTGAATACTCCTAACTCCTATCATAATAACTTTTCTTGCCATTCAAAACACTCCTTATTCTATTTCCGAATACTAACCATTCAAAACAATGATTGCGTGTATACTATTACAGTGCTTAGTTCTAGAAGATTTCCAGTGAGACACAGTAGTAGCCATAGCGTTCCAGGAACTGCCACCTTCCTGCAAAGCTTGACAGGCCTCCCTCTACAACTCCTTCACTCTTTTCCTCACCTTATTCCCGGCCTCACCCCTCATCAAATCCACCATGCGTCTCTGCAACTCTTCGGCACTTACAAACCCATCATTATGATCATCCATCTCCACCCCTATTCCAACCCCAAAAACTTCACTAATAATAGTAGCATTAACATGCTACTCTGCAAACATGGGCCATGCCACAATTGGAACACCGCAAACAATACTCTCCACTGTGGAATTCCAGCCACAGTGGCTCATGAACCCGCCCACCGCCCATGCGAAAGCACATCCATCTGAGCCACCCACACTGACACAACCTGGCCCCGGTCTCGAGTCCCTTCAACAAACCCTCCTGGAAGAATGTCCTCCACGCACTGTCCGTCCACGTCCACGGCCTCCAAATAACTAGCCGAAAGCTCTGACGGCAGCCGGACAACCCACAAAAATAGGCATGCACTCCTCTCTAGACCCCGCGCAATCTCCGCTACCTGCACCGTGGACACCGTAGCACCGCTACCAAACGAAACATACACCACCGACCACACCGGCTGCAAATCCAACCACTTCAAGTATTCCTTCATTTCTGATTTCGTCCGACCAGACCTGAAGATGATAGGATCGACGGCATAGAACGGTGGGATGCGACCGCAGAATCGTTTGTGAAGGAGTGCAAGGAGGGGTCCTACCATGGGGTCCATGGTGTTGACGTAGATGCCAGCAACACGGCGGAGATGGAGATAGCTGCGCAGAAATTTCTGGAAGAGCGGTCCAGATGGGTCCTCATTCATGAGCACCAAGCCAGCAAGCACGGCTGGCCCGAAAATTGAATACCGAAGATGACGTCCTTGAGTGCTGTCCGGATTTGCTCTGCTAGCATCAGCTAGCATCTCCAGAATGAGGGCCGCGTACGCCGCAAACATCGTCAGGAAGACCTACATTGGAATTCCTTCCTCCGCTGTGGCGTCAATGAGATTGGTGTAGAACATGTCCATTATCAGGCACGCCAGACAGCTTTCCTCGACCAGGTGCCAGACCGGTTCCTCACATTATAACGCTGCTAGGGTTATGCACTCGTCCATTCTAAGGCTCTAGTCCGAGAGCTGTGGGTCCAGAATGATGAGGAGGTCGATTAGCAGATGATTTCAGAGCGTCTAGGTGGGGGCCTATTCTTAGGCAGATGTGCAAATATTTGTTGAGAATGAAGGTGATTTTGCAACCGAAATTCATAGCCAGACACAGGCACAGCTCATAGAACGGGATGACATGACTGGCATCAGGAATCAAAAACACAGCAACATCGAGCAGTTGCTTGACTTTGGTTTTCTTTTGCTCACATGCCATGGTTGGTGTCACCGGGTGAATTGCAGCAGATAATTTTTCACACCAGGTGATAGCGCTAAGTCCCCCAACACTTAGCTAGCTACTCGCAACAAACGCAAACGCAACACAACAAAGACAACAACGATGCACAAGCTCAAAGAAAACATGCTTACAGGAAAACTTCCAACCTTTACTCAAAAAGGAATACGTTACAACAAATACAGAGGATGCCCCAATGTGAGCAGAGCCTCTTGCTTTTATAGGCACGAGCATACTCGGCCTTACCAGTGCACTCCTATGACTGGTGTTACAAACGCATCACTTGCCGATTCGATCTTCCATCTACTTCACCCCAGATGGCGATAGTAGATGTGCATGCGCTACACTTGGGTGAACCCAATAGTAGTCCCCTCGCATGCATCACACTTGGCTTCCTCTAGTGACAAGAGGTGTACATGCACTACACCTGGATGAATCCAACTGCAACACCCTCACACGCATCACACCTGGCTTCACCTGGCAATACTAGATGTCTTTCCACACACCAAGTGTGGGTCAAATGTAGCTCACGTACACCTGCACATGAGCATAGGGTAGCGACAGCTTAAGAATCTGTGACAAATCCACCCCCACCAGATGAGTTTGACGTCCTCATCGAAAGTTCCTCCGAATAGGAGTTGGATCAACTCCTCACCACACTCCCATCTGGCATCCATTGCACCACTATTCTCACACTAGAATAAGTAGTTGGTACATCGATCCCTTCAACTCACACCCTCAATCCGATGGCTAAGAATCCTCTTAGGCATTCTTCATAATTTCATTCGACTTAGCAAATTCATTTCCTGGTTCTCCTAACTAGGTCGATGAACCCAATCAACGTTGAGCTCTGCAAAGTACTCCAGCACCTTGCCTTCTTCTCTGGAGAGCGCCAGTTCTCCATTCGGGGTCTCGAAAAGTTGAAGGTAGAAAGCCTCCAATAGGACCCACAACTGCCTTCATAGTTCATCCCACTCGATGGGGGATGTTCAATACAAAACACTCAGGAGCGCTCTTGCCCCTGTTTCCACCTTTATCATGATATGAAACATTCATAGGCAATCTTGCCCATAGTTCCAGCCCTGTCTGATGGTCTACCTCCATCCATAAAGGTAAGACCTTGGGCAACTCTAATGGCACTACATTTGTAGATCCCGTTAACATATTTTCCACACAATTAGGAACATTCACTATCTGGTTCTCCTTGATCTGTACCAAGGCACCCAGCATAGTGATTTCACCCCGTTTTACCCCCAAGTTCCTTTGAGCTACCAATTTAAACATCGGTTTTGGCTCTTTACATTTTATAGGAATAAAATTCGGTTTCCTTTTATCGGCAATCAACATCCCACCCAAGTGTGGTGCCATTAGAGCTTTCGCCCTTACAAAGAATTCCATGCCCAAAATCAACTCGAATTCATCTAAAGAGATGACAGCAAAATTACAAACGTCTTCCCAGAGACCAACTCTGAGAAGGAAAGAAATCATCCCATGAACTGGCTGTGTGCCCGAGTTTGTAGCCTTGACCTTGTTCTGGCTCTTAGTGATGGTCAAGCCAAGGTTCTTCACCAACCGCTGGGATGCGAAATTGTTCGTCACTCCCGTATCCACCATTGTGGTTACCTTCTATCCATTGAGAATGACCTCAACAAACATTAACTCGTTGGGTGGAGCCGACTTTTGACAAGAAAGGGTATTCAACAACTATAATGGATTACACCTCGCATTGCTACACTCTCCCTCAAACTCCTCCTGAAGTCTAAGAGATGTAAGCTTCTCCCTTGAAGGACATTCGCAAGCTCGATGTGGTCCATCACAAATGAAGCACCTAGACAAGAATTTTTTCCCTTCGGAGGCTCCATCTCCCTTGGGTTTGAAGGGCATCCCCTCCTTCTTATCTTTCGGGCCTCCATGTTGTTTTCCTCCATTCTTGCTCTCCAGGTGGGACTTCTTCCACTCTGAATTGGATTCAAAGCTGCCCCATTTGTAATCAACCAAGCCATCTGCAACAACTATGGTCATTGGTAGATCTTTCGTGTTCTGCCTTCTTAGCTTCGCCTGAGCCCACGGCTGCAAACCTGAAAGAAAGTTAAACAGCCTATCCTCGTCAGACATATTTTTTATATCTAGTATCAAGGAACTAAATTCCTTGACATATTCGCGTAGGGTAGTGGTGTGTCTCAAGTTGATAAGAGACTCCCGTGCTACCCAAGCAGCATTAAAGGAAAGGAACTGATCCTTCAGCTCCTTTCTCAATGTCTCCCACGTTGTGATTTGAGGGTGATCGGCACTCGCATCATTCTCCAACTGCGTCCTCCACCAGAGCTTTGCATCTTCCACAAGATACATGCTCGTTATCATGACCCTATGATCCCCAAGAACATGAGCAGCACAAAAGTATTGCTCCATGTCCCAGAGAAAGTTTTTCAACTCCTTTGCATTTCGACTTCCTCCATACTATTTTGGTTTTGGCACCTTTAGTTTAGAGTTTTTGGGGTTACCACTCCCATGAGAAGATCCTACAACGATCTTCTTTAACAACGCGATCTCATCTTCAAGAGACAACAAGCATACCTTTAGAGCATCAATCTCACCCACATGAGATTCGAGTTCGTTCTGCACCACATCATTGCTCTGCTGCAGATCATTGATATCCCTATGATGCAGAACTACCTAGTTTGCAAGGGGTCGAGCATTTGGAGTAGGTGCTCCAATCAACGCTTCCAAAATAGCAACACGCTCAGCAAGGTCCTCCATCATGAACAACCTTACGCTCTAATGCCAACTGTCACTGGGTGAATTGCAGCGGATAATTTTTCGCACCAGGTGATAGCGCTAAGTGCTCCAACACTTAGCCAGCTACTCGCAACAAATGCAAATGCGACACAATGAACGCGACAGCGATGCACAAGCTCAAAGGAAACATGCTTACAGGAAAACTCCCAAAATTTACTCACAAAGGAATATATTACAATAGATATAGAGGATGCCCCAATGTGAGAAGAGCCTCTTGCTTTTATAGGCGCGAGTGTACCTGGCCTTACCAGTGCACTCCTGTGATTGGTGTTACAAATGCATCACTTTCCGATTCGATCTTCCATCTGCTTCACCCCAGATGGCGATAGCAGATGTGCATGCGCTACACTTGGGCAAATCCAATAGTAGTCCCCTTGCATGCATCACATTTGGCTTCCTCTAGTGGCAAGAGGTGTACATGCGCTACACCTGGATGAATCCAACTGCAACACCCTCGCATGCATCACACTTGGCTTTGCCTAGCGATTCCAGATGTCTTTCCACAAACTAAGTGTGGGTCAAATGTAGCTCACGTACACCTGCAAGTGAGCATAGGGTAGCGAAAGCTTAAGACTCTGTGACAGTTGGTTACTATGAAGCATGAACTCTGATGTCGGCTCTGTTCAGTGTGTATCGGAATTAAGACTGAAAATTATAAATATAATTTGGGGAGATCATACCTCATGATGATTGGCCAACATTTTGTGTGGCCATGGAAGGCGTGTCCGAAGACACATGTCTTGTCGTAGAGTTTAGAATGGTCTCTCAAGTCTCAACCAAAGAAGTCTAGAACCATTGATGATGTCTCCAGGTAAATAGACACCAGTGGAATTTTAGATTGAGTAGAAAATGGTTGGAGGTTTAAAACATTTTCTAAAAATCGAAATCTTCTCCACTTAAACAGACACCAGTGGAATTTTAGATTGGGAGAAAATGGTTGAAGGTTTAAAACATTTTTTTAAAAATCAAAATCTTCTCGAAGAAAAGACAAAGTGCTAAAAGAATCTAAGAATCTTTAGTGAAATTGGTTTCCAATGTTTTATTTATAGAATTTCACTTCTGGGAAAAATGCTGAAATAATGGAATTTTAAAATAAATTTTTAAGAGGAATTCTCCTTTGCATGTCAGAATGCAAATGATTTACATCAGCATTTTATAGTGACAGTGAAATCTGTGACCTTTTAAAACACGAGTTATTGACCGAATAAAAAGGGCTATCAATTTCTGAGTGGTTGGAGGGATGAATAATGAATTTAAAAAAAATAAGAGGAATTTTGAATTGCATGTCAAAATGCAAATGATTTACATCAGCATTTTAAAGTGATGGTAAAATTTATGACTTTTAAATCATGAGTTGTTGACGAATAAAAAAAAGGTTTTTAATGGTCATCTAATTCCTACCAGAAGTTGAAGTGATGTGCAATATCTAATGCATGTGCCACTCGTTCCTACCTAAAATGGTTGAGACATGAGCTTGCTATTCTTATAGAAATAGAGTACGGATGAAATCTCAAAATATCTTAAAGGACTTCAAAAATAACTTAGTTATATATTTATAATATATAAAATGATAATAAGTTGTCCATAAAAGGAGAAGCTCTCATTAGGTAAAAGATGGGAATACTATGGAAAAAAGTAATAAAGTGTTTCTAGATTAGTTGAATTTTTAAAGGCTTGTTTGATTGCGTGAAGTCTCTTGCATACGTGAATTCTAAAAGTTAAATAAAAAAGAATCTAAGAAATTAATAGAACTAAACTAATTGAAGTTTCTCTACATCCTTGTGATTGTTTCCTGGGATCAACCTCTTGGGACCATACCCAAACTTTGACAAACTCCAAAAACCAAGTTCACACAAAGAAAAAATTAGAAAGTTTATCCTCATCCCTTCCTCTAGAGATAAATAACTTTTGAAATATGAACAAGACATGCTTTCTTATAATACGAATAAAGAGGAGAGAGCTTTACTATATATTTATAAGTTGGTCAAGATACTCTTTTTCTTTCACAACAAGGCATGTACATAACACTATACCTTGTAGGTTTTATTGCTATACAAATATTAAAATCATTATGATAAACAAAGGGTTGCATGTCATATCCCAAAATTTCCATAAATCAATTTATAAAATCATTTAAGGGATATGAATTCCACTTGGACTAATGGTAAAGTACTTGTTTCTTAAGTTGTATGACATAGTTTCAAGCCTAGGCACAATCACTTGAAAGAGGTTAGGCCTTTACTCTTCCATTACTCTCCTAAGATCCCACGTTAATGGGATGAGCATTGAGCCTTTAGGTTATGATTT
>MNCI01008365.1:0-47134 GCA_015680685.1 Gnetum montanum | reverse complement strand
CAAGTATTTATAGGCACAATCTAAGGTTTAGAAAATTCCAAGAATAACAATATAATTTCAAGATCACATCAAATGTGCCTACAAAAGGGTTCAAATGATCGACAAGTAGCTATCTCATGGATTTAAGTCATTAAGAAATATTAAAAGAAGTTCACATTGCCAAAGAAAGGAATTCCAATGCCCAAAGATTAAATGAGAAAAGAATTGAAATAGAGACCAATTTAATATCTAACATGCCTTGAGATCATATTATAACTTTATTCCAAAAATATTAGGATAATATAAAATAAGAAAATCTAATCATTTTTGGTGGATTTGATTTTTTTAGTGAATCTAATTTTTAAAATAGATTTAATGTTTCTCTATTGAATCTATTTCTTTTCAGCAAATCATATGTTTCTGCAATGAATCTAAATTTTTATCAATAAATTTGATTCTTCTCTCTTTGATTTTTCTCCAGTGGATCTAATTTCTTTAGAATTCCCCATATATATTACTTACAACTTCCTCAGCTAGTTTTGAAATTTTTTCTTCTTCTATTAATGTGGAAATTTCTATTAATTTTTAAAATGAAAATATACAATATGGTAAGAAAAAAATTATGATGCTTTCATCTAGTAATGTTGATGGAACTTTGACACCTAATTTTATTCTTCTTAATAATGTATATGAGTCATTAGTTACTGATATTTCATCATAATATGTGTTCATTCAAATTTTGGGTTACTTGCCTCATAATCGAAGTTATGTTTCATGGTTAAATGCTATGATGATAAAACATGAAATCCAAGTCCTTCATGCCAAGTATCATTGTTTTCTACTTGTTAAGGTAGGTAATGCTTCA
Source organism: Gnetum montanum (assembly GCA_015680685.1). NCBI lineage: Eukaryota > Viridiplantae > Streptophyta > Gnetopsida > Gnetales > Gnetaceae > Gnetum > Gnetum montanum. Next base: position 46,290 of record MNCI01008365.1, on the reverse strand, counting down.
ATAATAAAATATGCCCTAGATATAGGGTACTTTATACATAAGTATGTAATGTTGATTATTCATAAGCGGGATTCAACTTTCGATGTCTAATTTGAAGAATATTCTTATTAAAGTTTGGTTTTTCATCTCTTGGACAACTCTAATTACCCAATGATCTTAGTCCATGAAAAACTTAACATAGACTATATACTCTTAACAAATTTGTAACTCTTGAAGATATGTATCATTCTTATTAATCATATTACTTAGAAATCATTGCAGTCATTTTTGGACTTGCATTATACTTGACTAATTCATTATGAACTTGGCTTATCTCATGTTTATGAGTCATTTCATGATTCACTAGGCTTTATGATATAATTCTTCATAATCATTTTCCTTCTTTACCATCTAGATGAAATTCTCTTCTTATTTAATAAGCTAGATTAAGTTATGTATGGCATAACTTAGACATTCTCTTGCTCTTTAAGAAATTGTATCTTGTATCATAAGGATCATATGTTTCTCCTATAGCACTTCCTTCGTAGTTTATGAGTGATGAGTGGCTAGATACCCCTACACCCAACCATACGAATCACCAAGGCATTTACGCGTAATTTGATTGAATTTTGTGAACCTATAGTTCTATAGTGCACTAGTTCCTCTAGGAAGTGAAATGGGCATTGAGAACGTTCGTTGTCTTCCCAACTGCACTTGTGAAGCTCAAGGATATGGTTTAAGTGTAACTGAGGTACATGATTTTTATTATTTTATGTTTTATAAATTTGATCACCTACAATAAGAATGAAAGTTAAGTGATTGAATATTTGATTCATCTACTACCTAGCTAGCCTAACATAAGTAACCACCCCACTTTCTTGGACACATATTGAACACATATAGTGATGCTGGGCTACCAAATGTTAAGCATTGTTGGGTTATCAAGCACTATATGTATGCTTGAAGTGGTCATTCTCGTGTTCATTAACAACTAGAAATTAATTACTTAATTGAAATACATTAAAGTAAAGTGCATTAAAGGAAACATTAATCTATTCTCAGTGCTACAAGGATTGTAAAAGAGTTTATTTTTATTCTTGTTACATTGCTACGCTTAGGTACATCAGTGTTCGAACAAAGATCCGTACACACTTAGACTCCTACTATGGGCACTTAGAAAATATTCTAACTCTAGAGAAAATAAAGTATAATAGCTTTGCTACTCTAACTAAATACTGATATGAAAACTGATTGGAAATCATGAGCCTAAGCACTATATTTATAGGTTGGTGTATACCTTGCAACATTGGATACCCGACATCGCATCTTGGCTCTGACATCAAAGTAGATGAAAAAATGTATTTCATCATACCCCCATGACTAACTAAAAACTCATCCTTGAGTGCAGAAGAGGAGGAATAAGTTCCTTCCAAAATATTGGGTAGGTATGGTATTATTGACTGACATACAAACTAACTCAGATGAAACAGATAAACTCTGAGTGCCCAAGTGTATGGAGTTACAATCTTTACAAAATTGGGTGTTCATGATAAGAGAAGTGAACACCTAGGATGAAACTAACATCCAACACCTTTTGGCAATTGAATAGTGAGAGAGAAGATCCAATGATCATGGACGGTTTGCATCATGTGGTATTGCCATAACATCCTTGGTGAAGATAGTTTGCTTCTAGTCCATGCTTTCCATTGCAATCACAATAGAATCATGAATTGGTATGTAATGTGTAACACATAGCTATTAAATGCCTTCTCTTGTCAATGGTTATACTTGGCTAGGTTGTGATTATGGTATACTATCCTTTAGGAGTGTTAATAGGACAATTGACAGATAGGGTAAGATCAATAAGTGGTCCATTAGATTTGAAAAAATTTGACACAAGAAAATATTTGAAGAGGGTGTAAGAAATTCATAATAATAAAAATAAATTTTAATAAAAAATGTTGTAAAAATGTGCACAATCAAAGGGGTAAACAAAAGGATTTAATTGTAAGATTGTCTAAGGATAAAGGATTCAAGTAACCCAACCAAAAGATATGCAAGTGGGTCCTCCCCAAAGTAGGCACAAGCCTTTTATGCCCTTGCATAACTTCAAACCAAAGAGTTCGTGGGATTCATGGATGATTAATGGTTACAAAAGGTTAAGTACAAAAACCTAGAAGAAACTACCTAAGAATTCCAACACATCAAACAAGGACATTGAACAGGAACATGAAACTAGTAGTGAGGTGAGACATGGAAAGCATAGATGGATGAGAAAGAGTGGAATGAAGTTCTTGATTAAGGTCACATGAAGTCCCTTGTGGATTTTATGGTTAACTGACTTTGATAATATCCATCATTAGTCTAGACCAAAATTAACCACCTTTAGTGACTTTGCATAATCATTTTAAGACCAATCCATCCCTTGAGACACAATAGTGCTCCCACAGAACAACCACCATTCCTTATTAGAGAAGAAAAGAGAAGTAGGGAGTGAGGAAGGGCCTTAGTTAGAGGGGATCTTTAGGCAAGGGTAACATGTCTTTCTGGTCCCATAACCAATGCTTATAGCTTGTTTATTTTGTCTAAGATGTGTGCTTTGAATTCCCATAATTTTTTGAAATGGGAACCACACCATGTAAAGATGTATGCATTTATTGTTATCTAAGGTGTGTGCTTTGAATTTCCATAATGTTTTTTCTTTTGATGAGAACCACACCATGCAAAGACTCATTCAACTTTCTTTTATTGGTCAACATGAAATGGTAAGAAATCCATGAAAACATACATGCACCTAGGTAAACAAAAAGGCACAGAGAATACCAAATTCCCTTGAAGTCACACCTTGTTCAAATCTTTAAATCCTTTCCAATTCCAGAAACTACCAAAGTCACAAATTTGTTAAAGTTTTGTTAATGAAAAAGGGACTGCACATTTCTAGAACAAGGAAAACCATAGAGTTTGTGGATGGGTGGATGTTGTGGACTCACTACTTATTGCATGAAAAAGAAACCATGTCTTAATCATCCATAATGAAATTCAAAGCTAGAAACCAGACACCAATAATCAAATAATAAAATAGTACATACCACCATTAATCAATGCATTACCGCTATACCTAGCACTTATTAACAAAAAAGTTAGAAAATCATGCTAAAATAAAATAAAAGAAAATATAAACGAAAGTGTAAAATATTCAAGAAATAGCAAATGTACTAATGATGGTGTAAAAAAAAAGTAAGAAAGATTAAAAACATGAAAATAAAAATATGTAAAATAAATAATGTGTAAAATAATAAGTTATAAAACAAAAAGTTGAAAAACTAAGGATTCACTTATATGGTTAGCATGGATGACCATCTTCCCCATGACTAAGTTGAAAGGAAGAGATCCAAAATATGGAGCATGGTTGTCCATCTGATGAGGCATTTGTTGCATTAGCTAGCTTATGTTTGAGGAAAGGTTTGATTTGTTGGATGTTGACTAGCTATTTTTTGTTTGGGCTATCAGGTTTGTAGATCATCATGACCCTAGAAGGAAAAGTTTTGCAAATGATGTAAGGTCCTTCCCACAATGTTTGGAACTTAGTTCATTGAGGTACATGTGTGGGATTTTTGAATAGAACCTTATCTCTTGGTTGAAATTTGACTTTTCTAATTTTAAGGTCATGGAACTTTTTGTTGTAGGCCTTGTGGAACTCATTAGATGATAGGGCCACACTAATTGATTTTTGTCTAGCAGGTTGAGATTCATTAGTCTTTCTTTTTGTGCTAGACTCAAGTTAAGGTTGAGGTCATAGGCTGTTAAAAGTATACAAAGCTTGGATTGAATAGAAAGTGTTGGTAACTTTCCAGCTCATAGGGAGAATAGCCTATAGGAAGTTTTCACATTGAGCAATAGGCCAAAGGGCATCGTTGAGTTTTGTGCTCTAGTCTTTCCTATATTTGCTAACAATTCTTGTTAGAATCCTCATGATTTCCCTATTGGTAACCTCAGCTTGACCATTGGCTTGGAGGTGGTAGGGTGTTGTAAGTTTATGTTCAACCCCGAAGTGTCTCATGAGCTTCTGAAAAGTAGTATCTATAAAGTGAGTTCCATTATTAGAAATTAATGCATGTGGCATACCAAACCTATTTACAACCTTTTGTTGTACAAACCAAGAAATAGTAGAAGATGTATAGTCGATGATGGCTGCTTCTTTTGCCCATTTTGTACAATAGTCAACAACCACTATGATGTATACCTTTTCATTTGACACGAGCATGATGGAACCCATGAAATCAATGCCCTAGATGTCAAAGGATTCTAGTGGTTGAATCCATTATTGAGGTCCCTCCATTCAAGCAGTTATTCCACCATCTCACTGGCATCGTTCACAATAGTAGATGTAATGATGAGCATCCTTGAAGAGTATTGGCCAATAGTACCCTTCTATCAAGATTTTAATTCACGCCACCATAGCTGTTCATCCTAATGTAGGATGAAGATCAGGATGAGTATTTAACACTTGATATTGTTGAGGCATTGGCTGATGAGCTCCATTAGACTTGGGCAGAGAAGCACTCTTGTGAGAGGAAGACATTTTCAACTAGATGATAAAAATAGTGTGCTTTTAAACTTTGTTGTAGTAATTGTAAAATAAAATATGGTATGACTCTAAGGTTTGTTCCAATGATTTTGAATGATTTCTAGTAAATCCTAGATAGTGCATGAAACAACCAAAATGTCCCCAACAATGCCACCAATGATGAATGGCTAGGTACCCCTACACCTAACCATATGAATCAATAAGGTGTTTACATGTGATCTGGTTGAATTTCATGGACCTATAGTTCTCCAATTCACTAGTTCCTCTAGAAAGTGAAATGGGTGTTGGGAACGTTCATTGTCTTTCCAACTACACTTGTGAAGCTTAAGGGTATGGTTTAAGTGTAATTGAGGTACATGATTTTTATTATTTTATGTTTTATAAATTTAATCACCTACAACAAGAATGAAAGGTAAGAGATTGAAGATCTAATTCATCTACTACTTAGCTATCCTAACACAAGTAACTGACCCATTTTTCTGGACATATCCTAAACACATATAGTGTTTTTGGGCTACCAAACATTAAGCATTGCTATGTTACCAAGCACTATATGTATGCTCAAACTGGTCATTCTCATGTTCATTAATAACTAGAAATTAATTGCTTAATTGAAATGCATTAAAGTAAAGTGCATGAAAGTAAATTGCATTAAAGGAAACATTAATCTATTCTTAGTGTTACAAGGATTGTCAAAAGAGTTCATTTTTATTCTCGTCACACTGCTGTGCTCAAGTACATTAGTGTTCAAACAAAGATCTATACACACTTAGACTCCTGCAGCTTTGAGCACTCAGAAAATATTTTAACTCTGAAGAAAATAAACTGCAAGAGCTTTGCTACTCTAAATAAAAACTAATATAAAAACTAACTTGAAATCATGAGCCCAGGCGCTATATTTATAGGTTGGCATATATCACGTGACATCTGATACTTGACATCAAATCTTGGCTCCGACATTGGGTATGTTAGAGCAGATGTCAAAATGTGTTTCATCAATGAGTCACTTCTTTAACCTTTTGTTTATGATGCTTAGGTGCTCATTATAAACTCTATTTTATAACATCTTCTTCATATCTCTAAGTTACTAATTACTTCAACTTCTTTATTTATATACATCATGATGTATCTTCTTATTTAGTGCTCTTCATTTGCTGATTTATTGATTCTTCTTAAGTTCTTCTTCTTCTTCTTTTTCTGTTCCATTTATAACTTGAATATTGGTTGATAATATTTTATAGAAAGGTTATGACTATTCCCTAGTTACAAGTCATAGCTTTTTATTAAAAATTTATTAAGAGTGGTTATGAGTAATCTCAAGTGATTATGAAACTAATGATTATACATTTTTGACTCATATAGTTCAACACTCTTCTTCAAGCATTAGTTTTGTAACTTCATTTGTTATTTTTTTTGATGAGTGGCGAGGTACCTCTACACTCAACCATACGAATACGTGCGATTCGGTCGAACTCCGCAGACTAAGTGCCTACATGCCTTATGGAACACTTAGGGTTAATCATTCATTATCTTTCTAGACTTACTTGTAGTTGTCACAGTGTATGGTTAAGTAAGTCTGAGGTATATGATTTTTATGTCTTTTCTATTTTATCTCCTATGCTATTGAGGTGAAGGGTGAAGAGACTAATTAACTAACTCTAACTAACTAACTATGCCTTAATTAACCTAGTTTCAGCATCCATTCCCACTTACCGTTCACACCCTGAACCGATGCAACCTTGGTTAACAAACGCTAATCGTTGCTGGGATCACCAAGCGTAACGCATGTGCTCGAAGTGGTCGTACTGAGGCACTTAACTAGGAGAGAAGGGTTGAGAGAGATTTAATAACTAATAAAATAATTAAATGGTAAATAGTAAATAATAATAAATAAATTCCTAATTAGCCTATTCCATGTACTACAAGGTTTATCCAAGAAGTTCGTCTTTATTGTCGTACACAAACTTGTGTTCAGGTACAATGTCTGCTCAAATAAAGATCCATTTACTTTGGAGTTCCTACTGCGGGAACATGGAAATTAATCTATATATGGAGGGGAAAAACTACTAGATTTTTACTATGGTCTAGGCCTAGATTGGGAAACAAGGGAGAGCCACCTCTTATTTATAAACTTGGCGACGCACCGCGATATCGTGTCTGGAGATTGCGGGGGATGATGCGATATCGCGTATGTGATATTGCGAGGGATGAGATATCATGACTGTTGTGATATCATGTATGTGATATCGTGGCCCATGCAATATCACATCCCATCATACCCCCATGACTGAATGAAAACTCATCCTCAAGTTCCTTACAATAATATTGGGAAAGTATGGGATTAGTGACTCAAATGAAACTAATGGGATGACATGTGAACGGATCATTATTACAAGATACAACAAAACTGGTGTTCATGACAACAAGAGTGAACACCTTATTACATTGATATCAAACCTCATTTGGTAGCTGAGAAAGAGAGAGAGAAAGAAGTGTTGCTACTGCCAATGCCAAGATTACGCCTTTCATTGTCCATCCGTAAGCGTGCCATCAATATTGCTCCTTGCATAGCTGCTTTAGCACTGCTCCATTCCAAGTGTTCCCTCCAAATCCAATCCATTGTTGTATGATTTCCATGTGCACATACAACATAGTCTTATATTAGCAAGGGTAAATGAATCATCATGTAATTAATACCTTGCTTCGGTGTAAGTCCATTGGCTAAGTTGTGGTATGGCTGATACAGATCTGGAGATATATTAATGATGACTACCGAAGGTGTAGGGGCTAGGAGAAAATTGAACCTCCGGTAGCTAGAGAATGGAGAAGTAAAAAGAACAAGAAATATAGAGAAAAAGAGACAACTATGACATTGATGAAATGGATGTCAAGATGGAAATGAACAAAATAAAATAGATTGTAAAAATGTTAGGGGAAAGAATTTAACTGATGCACCAAAGAGGAATGTCAGTGGGTCCTCCCCAAAGCAGGCTCATGCCATTATTGCCCTGACAAACCCACATTCAAAGAGTTTGTAGGATCTAGAAATGTCATTTGGAATCAGAGTTAAAGTCTTAACCACAAGAATTTACCAGAAAGAAAACAATGCGTCAACCAAAATATACACTAATGATACAACTGGCAATGAGATGGATAATGGAGGAAGAATGATGAAAAGAAGAGAATGGAATGGAATCCCAAGAACAAGGTGGTGTACAACCCCTTGTGGAGTTAATGATTAATCTGACTTGATAAATCTCATTCCAACTTCAGCCTTAAACATACCACATCTAGTGACTTCGCCTCAATGCATTCGGCCAATCCATCCACTTGAATAATAAGAATGCATCTCCAAAGAGCCACCACCATTTTGATGAAATGAATGAGGAGAGAATGGGAAGAGAGAAGGACCTTAGTTATAAGGAACACTTTTAGTTCCATAACCAGTGCTTGTAGCCCAAGTGATTATTTCATCTAAGGGGTGTGCTTTGAATTCTCACTTTTTTCTTTTCTTTTCTTCTTTTTGTTGTTTTTTTATGTGTTTATGCGTGAGAATAACACCATGCAAAGACTTTATTATTTTTATTAGTTTAGCTTCCAGATGATTGGATAACATCGAAATAGTAAGAAAACTCAAGAAGAAAAACATTCAAGCACCCAAGAGAATGGCCAACATAAATGCATCAAGTTCCCTTGAAGTCACACCCTTTTCAAGCCTTGAGTCCTTCCTTAGTTTGAGAATTTCCTAGTCACCGATTCGTTAGAGTTATTATTAAAAATGGACTATACATTTCCAAGCCAAGAGAGACCATAGAAACTTGTGGATGACTGGATAAAGTGGACTCATTTCCTGTCATATCAAAAGAACATGCCTTAGTATCAACATCATAACTTAAACGTAAAAACCATACATTAATAACCAAATGGAAAATAGTTCATACCATCGTGAAGAATACTTATTGGGTGACAAACTTACAGGATGGGTAACACACACACAAACACACACAAAAAATGGAAAAGTATAATAATGTTGTAAAACAAAAATAAGAAAAGTTAAAGAAATTTGTAAAACAAAAATGTGTAAGACAAAAATGTGTAAGACAAAAACGTGTAAGACAAAAACTTGTAAAACAAAAACATGTAAAAAAAATGTGCAAAACAAAAATGTGTAAAACAAAAATATGTAAAAAAAAAAATTAAAAAGAACTAAGGGTCTCCAATAAGCAACATAGGTGGCCATCTCCCCCATGACTGAATGGAAAGGGAGAGATCTGAAATAATGATCATCTATTTGAATTTTGTAAAAGTGCCCAACTTCTCCGCATTGATGTTTTTAGGTTAAGGGGTGGAAGTTGGCGACGCTCATATTCCAATGTGTCTATGCCTTTGTTGTTAGCATGATTTTTTCCCCAAGTTCATTCCATGCATGTTGATGGGCTACTTTTTTGATCAGTTGTCAACCACCGGGTGTTGTCGCGTTGTGTGGTTGCTACATACAGGCACCGTTGAATGTTGTCCTTTGGTCACACCAGTTACATGGAAGAGATGTTGAGCATTCTTTCATATCATCACCCTCTGTGTCACTATATGTGATGCATGGAAGCTTCCTGTTCTCGATCTTTCCATAAATATTTACCTTAGATATCTCCAAGGAAAGATCGTGGATCCCTAGGTATGCATCTATTGTACTCAGCCATGGCCTTCCCATTATAATTGGGAAGTCCCTTTCATTGTTGTTAACTTCTATCATCAGGAAATTGGTTGGGTATGACCAACCACACACAGTTGTAACTATGTCCTCCACCAATCCCAAGGGAATGGTGATGGACTAGTCAGCTAACTCAAGTTGAATGCTGCTCTTCTTGAGTTGGGGCAAGTTCTAGGCTTGATACATTTCTTGTGAGATTAAGTTGACTTCGGAACATGAGTCAAGAAGAGCCTTATGAGGTTTGTTCCCAACGACTTGTAGATAGATTAAGGGACTTCCAAGGTTAGATAGTTTTCTAGGAAGGTGGCCTACCTTAATCCAGTCGATTACGGTATGTGTTAACATAACCATATGCATGAAGCTCTGCTGTTGGACTGAAGGGAGCTTGGAAGTCTTGTATGTTGGAGGAGCATGCATAGACTCAACTGCTTATTGTTGTGAGAGCTTATTTGGGCTTCTAATTCTAAATAAAGGTCTTCTCTTTTTACGGTTGTCAGAACTAGCAGCGAGTTAAATGTTTATAGCTCTCGTAACATTACATTGCTATGGTTGAGTGGGGAGTTTCCCTTGCATTGTTGGAGCAAGAGGTATGGGAACTACCGGTGGAAGAGAGGCAGACAGATTTAGAGGATGGAACATATGTGAAGTATCTCTTGAAGGAGAAGGAGTCCTTCTAAAATACTCCTAAACTTGGTAGTGATGTTGGGGAGTTGTGTGATCCATAGAGTCACTTGGAGAAACCAGCTGCTACACATAATAGCCATAAGGATCATGTTGCCAATAAGGGTATTGTTGTCTTGGTAGTGGCATCCCCCATGACAGTGGGAATTGCCACTGCTAATGTTGTCTGATGGGTTGTGGTGGAGTTCCACTTGGATAGTACGTTAATGGTTGGTGGAACTGTCTTGGGTTAGCTTGAAGATAAGGTAACCTTCAAGGTGTTTGTCATTGGTTAAGTCTCAGGTTGAGTGCATACACCCCAGACTCTTATAGGTGTGAGATGATTGGACAACATCCCTTAAGATGGTCATATTGATAGATCTCACATCCACCATCATTGTCTGTGTTAGAATCCACAACCTCATTGGAGATAATTATTTTTCCCTTATCCTTGTTATGTGCATGGCCTGAATCTCTCCGCTTTTTCTTGTCTTTGTCACTACTTCATTCCTCCTTAGAATCCTCTACGATTTTCAAGATAGTTTTAAGTCTAGAGTCTAAGGAATCCCACAATTGATCCACCTTAGCTGATACTTTTGTTGTTAGATTTTGAATTGGCAAGGTTTTCCTATTCACCAGCTCTTCGAGTGGTGACTCATCCTCCTCATCACAAAATCTCACTCCCTTCTTTCGAAGTGAAGGATCACAGTTGTATTCTTCCACACTCTCTCTTTTTTGTAGTTCACCTTCTTCTTTGGATACTTGCTCCAACAAGCGATGAATTTCATGGGCTCTAAGTTCTAATAGTCTCCCTTGGGCATAAGTCCCAAGGGTTCTCCTAGTCTAATGTCTTAGCCCATCTACGATGTGGTGAAGTTGATCCCGATGTGCATAGCCATGGCTCAGTCAACGATGTAACAATGCATAGTATCGGCCCATGGTAGCATCCAAGGGTTCATGAGTACCTTGCTTCCATCCTTGGATCTGCTTATGTAAATTAGAAACTTTGGAGTACGTTTGATATTTATCATTAAACAATTCTAACATCGTACTCCATCTCCTATTGGTTTCTAGTTCTAAGGACTGGTACCAACTCTCTACTTCGTTGATGAGTGTCCTGGAAAATAACTTTAGTTTATGCCACTTGTTCTCTATATTTTGCAAGGCATAGGCATCATGGAATGCCTATAAATGATGTTACAGATCAGCGTTGTACCCCCTTCAAAGTGTGGGATATTGTTTATGTCTAAATGCTTGATCCAACTATCTCTTTGATGCCTTGTTGGTATTCTCACTACCTCTATTATATCTAGCATACTTTGGGTGGAAAGTAGGGGCTTGTCATGATCATCCCTTTCATGATGTCTATGATGTCTACGTTGTTCCCTACTTTCCCTTTGTTCATGCCCTTGTCCTCTCTCTCGAATTTCTCATCAAGGTCTCTCATTTTGCCTACCTCTATCCTCATCATTATGCTCTTGATGGCTGTGCCTAGATGTCGAAGGAGAGGGTGAATGATGTGATGAAGAAGAAGAAGAAGGGGAACCATCACCATGATGATGTTTTCTACCTTCTCTTCAGCTACTATGGCCCCAATCGTGATGACGATCTAAGTGCCCATCCTTGTCATGTGTTGTTGTTCCCTCAGTGAATAGTTGGCATTCATGGAGATCAGAACCAGGGTTGTGTATCATGGAGCATAGGTTCTGATACCCCACCTCCTCACCATCATTAGAAGGAAAAACATCATTCAATAGAGAACCCATTATCAGTGGTTCACCATCTCCAATTTCACTTAGGACATGCAGGACCCCATTGCCCTTCAACAATGTATGATATCTCTCCTGCCTCAAGTTCCTTATATGTTGTGCTATTGTGGGATGATAATCCATCATGTTAAAATCACCTATAACATATTCAGCATAGATCTGTGTCATGCCTATTTGTGCAAGAGCATGAATAAGCATGTTAGGGATTGCCCGATATGGAGGTAACACTATGTTACCTTGCAAGTTTCTCCATCATAACTATTTGTCTTGATGTAGGATAAAAGTAAAATCTAGTACATACTCATTGGGATGGATATATACCACTCGATATTGTTTAGGAACTGGCCAGTCCACTTTTTATCCTTAGATTTTCTAGCTAGGTTAATGTCGACTATACGGTTGTCTTTGAGGTTTCATGGAGGGGTTGGTGTAAATTCTATGTTGGCATATCCTAGGATCTATTCTAGTTATTTTGAGATATGACCAAGTGAAGGCTTTCAACAATTTATTTATCACTTTCAGCAATCTTTCTTTTCATTGAGGAACAAGCTTCGCATTAATAATTACCAGTTTTTCATTTTTAAGAAACGTGTATTCCATACTGGTGGGCAATGATTTTAGCTCAAGGGGCTCTTGCTTAAACTTATCAAGGATTTCCAACATCCCCTAGTTGATATTTTCAGGGTCAAGACTTGGAAGTTGGAGATGGACTTACTCTAATATATCTATGCTATGGATGTAAGTGCAAGTCAAACCCTTAGTTGGTTCCATGCATATAGTTGAATTGCTCTCTTGATCATCTGTTAGCCACTAGTTGCTTTCTTCATACATCCATAGCTATGGCTACTGGATGCCTGTATGCAAAAGAAAGCACACTGATCATCTGTTAGCCACTAGTTGGTTTCATGCTATGGCTACTACATACAGGCATCTTTATATATTAGTCACTTGTGCACACTGATTACATGCAAGTAATATTAAACGTTGCACAAACCATGACTTCTCCATGCAATTACACCCTATGTCATTGTATGTGATACATGGAACTTTCTTCTTCTTGATCTTTTCAAATGTATTTTCCTTTGATATTTTTAGGAAAAGATCATGGATACCTAAGCACATGTAAACTTTGATTATCCATGCTCTTTCCATTATGATTGGGAAGTCCCCTTTACCATTGTTTACTTGAATCACAAGGAAGTCAGTTGGATACGACCACACACAAATAGTGGTGACAATGTCCTCCACTAGTCCCAATGGGACAATGATGGACTGGTTAGCCAACTCTAAATGAATGTTACTCTTTTTTAGTAGAGGAATGTTCCAGGCCTTGTACATTTCTTGAGAGATTAAGTTGACACCAGAACTTGAATCCAAAAGAGCTTTACACGGCTCATTTCTAGCAATTTGTAGATATATTAGAGGACTCCTAGGATCAGATAATTTCCTAGGAAGATGGCCAACTTTTATCCAATTGGTGATGGCATGAGTTAACATGACTGTATGCATTGAGCACAATTTTTTGATTGAAAGGATCTTCGAAGCTTCAAGTGATAGTGAGGCAGTTGAAGAATTAGACACTTGTGGTTGCAAGGCCTCAGTTGGGCTATTGGTTCTAAAGAAAGGTATTTTCTTCATGTGGTTGTCAGAACCAATAGTAGGTTGAGGGTTAACAACCCTTGTGGCATTATGTTGCTGCGGTTGGATAGGGAGTTCACCTTGCATAGCTGGAGTAGGTGGTAATGGAGTTAAGGGTGGAAGAGGTGTAGCTGGATGAGAAGGATGGTATGTTTGTTAAATATCACCCCTAGGAGAAGGAGTCATATAATACTCATAAGCTTAGTAGTGAGATTGAAGAGTAACATGACTAGTAGAGTCACGTGGAAAGATTGGTTGTTGCACATAATATCCATATGGGTCAACTTGTCGATAAGGATACTATTGCCTTGGTGGTGGTCTTTGCCATGATTGTGGGTACTACCATTTTTGATACTAGTCAATCAATTTTGGTGGAGTTCCACTTGGATAATACATTAAGGGTTGTTGGAACTATCTTCAGTTATCTTGAGGATAAGGTAACCTTCAGGGTATTTTCCTTTTGTTTAATCATGGGTTATGTGCATACACCCCAGACTCCTGCAGATGTAAAATTATAAGGCAACATCCCTTAGGATGGTCATATTGGCATATCTCACATCCACTATCATTATCTATATCCAAATCCACAACCTCTTCGATGATGGAAACTTTACCCTTACCCTTGTTACGTGCATGTTCAGTTTCTCTCTTTTTCCTTTTTTCACGATCACTACCTTACTCTTTAGACTCCTCTACTATTTTAAGAACGGTTTGAAATTTATCATCTAGGGAGTCCCACATTTGTTCCACCTTTGTCGATACTTCTGATGTAAGTTTTTGAATGGGCAAAGTTTTTCTATTCACCATCTCTTCGAGTGGTGACTCTTCTTCATCCTTACAAAATCTTACTTCCTTCTTTTGGAGGGAAGGATCTCTGTTATATTCCTCCACACTCTCTCTTTTCCTTAACTCGCCTTCCTCTATAGCAACTTGCTCTGCTAATGTTTGAACTTGATGGGTCGTAAGCTTAGATATCCTTCCTTGGGCATACATTACAAGGCTTCTTCACATTTCATGCCTAAACCCATCTACCAGATGGTGTAGTTGATCCCCCTACAAATAACCATGGCCAGGACAATAATGTGATAGTGCATAATAGCAGCCCATGATAGCATTCAAGGGTTCATGACCTCCTTGTTTCCATCCTTGGATTTTCTTTCATAGGTTGGATACTCAAGAGTAAATTTAGTACTTATTGTTGAAGAATTCTCACATGGTACTCCACCTATGAATGGATTTCGGTTCTAAGGACTGATACCAACTCTTTGCTTCTTTGACTAGTGTCTATGAGAACAACTTAAGTTTTTTCCATTCACTTTCTATGTTTTTTAAGGCACATGCATCATGAAATGCTTGTAGATGATTTTGAGGATCAGCGTTGTACCACCCTTCAAATCGTGGGATTTTTTTAATGTCTAATCTCTTGATCCTACTATATTTTTGGTGCCTTGTTAGGATCCTAACAGCCTCAGTTATATCTAGCATACTTCGAGTAGCGAGTAGGGGTTCATTGTGATTGTCTAATCTGTGGTGTCTATGATTCCTATGTTGTTCCCTACTCTCCCTTCTTTCACAGTGTGTTTCTCTAGAGTGCCCTCATCCCCTTTCTTGACTATTTTGTCTATGACTCCTACTTTTCCTGCCCTTATCCTCATGGTCTTTTTTATTGTGACTATGTCTAGATCCTGAAGGAGAGGATGAAGGAGAAGATGAAGGTGAAGAAGAAGAAGGACCATCATCATATCAGTGCCTACTTCCTTCTCTTTAGTGGTCGTAGCCCCAATCGCAATTACGATCGAGATGTCCATCTTTGTCATGTTTTCATGTTCCTTTTTTAGCTACTTTGTGTCTTTCGATACCAGAATCTGGGTTATGGATAATTGAGTAAGAATTTTGATACATAACCCCTTGACCTAAGTCAACAGGAGGAACATCATTGTGTGGCCAACTACCTGAGGCAAGTTCATCACCCTCATTTTTTCTTAGGACATGTGGAACATTTTGCCACAACTTTCTCTTCATGGATTCTTGACGTCTCTCCTCTTGTAAATCCCTTGGAGGTTGTCCCTCCATGGGTCAATACTCTCTCAAGTCATGATCATGCACAATGTACTTTGCCTATAAGTGCTGCATACCAATTCATGTGAGATCACAAAGAAGCATGCCTCAGATAGAGTGATCAAGAGGTAACACTATGTTACCTTCTAAATCTCACCAACGCAATTGTTCATCCTGGTGGTGGATAAAGGTAAAGTTCGGTACATATTCATTGGGATGAACATATACCACATGAAATTGCTGAGGGACTCGCGGGTTATCATGTGTACTATGCCTTCGATTATTCCCTATATCAGACCTAGGTGATGAAACACTTTCATGCGAAGAAGGAGACACGATTGTCTATTTAGTGTGCAATGTATTATTATTTATTATTTTTCTTTAACCAACTCCAAGGGTTCATTCCAATGATGTGAAAGATTTCCTATGATTTGGTTAGCACACAAACAACAAAGTCCCCGGCAACAGCACCAATGATGAGAGATGAGATATCCCTACGCTCAACCATACGAATACAAGTGTCCACGCATGATCTAGTTGAATTCCAAGGACTAAGTGCTTATGTGCCTTTGTGAAACAATAATGGGTTGATCAATCATTGTCTTCCCAAGATTACTTGTATGTCACGATTGTATGGTTAAGTAAACTTGAGGCATATGATTTTTATACTTTTTTGTGTTTTTATCTTTGTTGCTAATATGGGAGGAGAGAGATAACCAAGTAACTAATTTAATTTGACTACTTATTAACTAGGATCTAACTAATCCTAACACCAGTATGCGTTTTCACTTGTCGTACACATCCTGAACCAGTGCAACACTACTAGGATTACCAAACACTAATTGTTACTGGGTTACCAAGTGTTACACGCATGCTCGAAGTGATCGTACTATGTGTGCTTACTTAGGAGAGTTGTAGAGTGAGAGAGAATCATTAATTAACTAAGGAAAGCATTAAGTAACAATAATTCACATTAATTAATCTATTCTGAATGCTACAAGGTTTATCACAAAGTTCTTCCTTATTGCCGTACACAAGGTGTGCTCAGGTACACAATGCTTGAATAAAGATTCATTCACTTTATGACTCCTACTGTAGGCACGCAGAAATCATTCTAACTCTAAGAGGGAGAAAAGGCAAGAGTTTGGATAAGGGACTAAGATTAACTATGAAAACCAAGTGCGCTTGCCTCTTATTTATAGGCAATGAGGCAGGCCACGATATCACATACATGATATCACATGGAAGGCCATAATATCGTGTACACGATATCGTAGATGTGATATTGTGGTTCATCAACACTACTCTAGGGAAGCACTACTTGGCACTATCCAAGAGTCCCAAAGAAACCAAATATTCTAGAGTGGACTCAAGGTGGACTATGCCTTAATGTCCCTAAGAACCTATGAGCATAGTATAAGTACACAATCTATATGTCACATGTTAATCCATGGTTAGGGGCATTGTGAGGATGCCTTTGTTATCATATAAGCAACTGAAATAATGCAACATATACAAAATACTCATGAGCACTATCATACACATAGAGACAACTTTATCTTAAAAGTATTAAGATGTGTTCCTCCTCTAATGCATCTAGTCCAAAGCCCCACTTCATAAAGAAGGGCAATAGCCCAAGCATTAGAGCCAAAGTTCCTCCATAAGCCTACATATCCTTGTGATGTACTACATAAGGAATTAGGGTCATGTAGTTCTTTGGTCATGGTGAAGATAGCAAGGAACCTATAAGGATCTCCACACTCCTTTTGGCCCCCATTCCAAAAGGGAAGTTGACTTCAATGCATAAGTAAGACATGTTTTTCTACACCCTTCCTTACTTGAAATAAGTAATATCTTTGAAGCATAAGTCTTTGTGTGTTCACTACCTAATCATGAAAAGCAACATGGATATTGAGAATATTGAGCAACTTATTATCCATCTAACACTTATACATAAGAAGGTTTAACAACTAGGATCATCAACAATAATGCACGAATGTTGAACTCAACTTGACATCTAATCAAGGCATAAGAATGCTCATGCAACCTAGGTTAAGAAAGAAAAGACTTAGAAAATGCTTACTCTTTTTTATGCAAATAGTAAGAAAATTGCTTAACATCTGAGTTGTTTCCTCTACCTTTAGCAATGATCATCTACATCCAAGGGAAGACTACTTTGTATCTTGTGTACTAACCTAAATCGTTGGCGTAAGGCTGGAATGGAAATAGACACCGAGAGATCATCAGGTAGCCACAGCTGACCCTGCCTTCGCTTGAGGGCAAGCTGAAAAAGGGAACGAAGGTAGAGTGCCTTGGATGGTTTGCACACAAATCAACCAAGGACTTCCCCGAGCATAAGCTACGGCTAGCGTTGGGGTTATCATAAATAGGATGTAAATGGAATGTAAACAATGATACGAAATGTAAATAAAGCATACAGAATTATGAATAAAGCATAAAAAAAGTTATATTTGTAAAGCATAAATAGAACTAAATACTGTAAATGGGAGGCAATAATGAAACTGTATTATTATTGTTTAAAAAAATGTGCACCGGTCAAAGCGTAGTTGCACAAGTGTGAATGACAACTCAAACTCCTAGCCCCGGAAAGATATGACACGATGATGCGACGATGAAATGGGATGAACGTGAGAAGAACTTGGAAGCCAAAAATCAGATGTGCCAAGTGCCCAAGGATTGCAAGTTCTGTCCTCCTTCAGAATTTCCAATCTCTCCAATCTTTTCCTCTTCCTCTCCCTTCTCTCTTGCTGCTTTTGCTTTGCTTCTCTTGCCTCCTATTTCTTTCTCCTCCTTGTTGGTGTGAATTCATAGGGTATTTATAGGGTTGGGCTAGGGTTTGGCTAGGGTTTTCCTTGACTAGGTTCAATGTATTTTACAACTTGCGGATCATTCGAGCCATAAAAATACAAATAAATTAGAAATACAAGCCCTTGAGTGATAAAACTTTATAAATTTTAAAAAAATTAGCTCCAGCGACGGCTTCCTTGATAAATTATACATATATTTTTTTTTTTTGCGTTAATGGCTGAAAAATTGGAATTTTCCATTGTTTGGTAAAAAAATTTTCAATCATCGGGGGAAGGACAGTTGTATTTGAAGATGATGGTGGTGCCTGCAGCGATGGTGACAGTGGCGAGCAATGAGATGCGTAGTAGGGGCACCAAAATAGCAACTCGGTGGTAGCGTAGGAGTGGTAATGCGGCAGGCAGCGCAGGAGTGGCACAGGCTCCAACAGAAACTGCTGCATAGACGAGTGGTGGAAGATGCGAACTGGTGGCACAGGCGAACACAGAAGCATAAGTATGGTGAGCAGCGGCAGTGGGAGCATAGAAAGCAGGGGCACGGTGAGCAGCTGGAGTAGAAATAGTAGTGCAACCGAAGCGGAAACAGTAGCATGGTGGACAACAGAAACAACGATGCGGCAGACACCAAAAACAGCAATGCGTTAGACAATAGAAATAGTGACGCGGCATGCAATAGAATAATAATATGCATTCCTTGAATTTGGGCTCCCTGTCATTGTTGAAGTTGTCTATCACCACCTGCTTGATGCATTCCAAAAGGTCCACCGTGATGTCGTGGCTCAAAAACTGCAAGAAGCTGACTTGATCGATGGCATCTAGAAACTAGGTCTTGATTTTCTTTCTGTCTGCACCATGCAATCCTGTGATGTCCATCACAGGAACCACCATGTTATTGCTTTTTTGCCTTTTCTTACTACTGCTGCTGCTTGTGTTGGCTTTGCTTTAGGATCTGGAACAACCCTCTGTGTTCTAAGCTTGCTCTTGTTGTTGAGCTCTTAATGCTGAGAACAGGAATTAGCATGGCAATATGTCTTTTTGTGATGTCGGTTACTGACCTCTGCAATTGGGCTTCCATCCTTGAATCACAGAGAAATCTGGAGAGGGTTAACAGTAAGCAATCCTATTATTTGTAACTATACTATTTTGTGCATTTCCCCAAATTGAAAAGCATGTGCATGTGAATAATAGCCAACGCTAATTCACCATTCAGGGATACAAATTTCCATTTAAAAAAGCTAAGCTGGAATTAGTCATGTTTCATTGTCCCCTCTTTGTTGATGTCTGGAGGAATTCACCCGAGAGGCGTCGACAAAGAAGTGCAAAACACCATGAGTAACAAAGCATCAAACATTAACTATTAGTCCTTGTCTGGATGTCATTGCACCATTTTCAAAAGTACATGGGATTGAGGGGATGTGGTTCAAGATGCAAGGGAATCAGTTGCAACCAAGGAAGCTAGAAGGTTAAGGGCTATGATTACTACTGGGATTTGTGGGAGAGGAGTGCTCTCTTGTGCATGAGCTGTATTTTGGTCCTTGTCCATAGCTAGTGTTCAATAGACTTGAAACCAAGACATAGGAAGTGCATTCTTTGGAGAAACGAGACTTTTATAGAGTATTTGCAGGGCCCGTTGTAAACAGCCAAAGCCACACGATGATGTGCAACATGGTCTCTTTGAGACACAAGTGTAACTGTTTTTCAAGACAATTGCCTTCTCGCCTGGGGCTTATATGAGAATGGCCAATAGTCTTTTATTTATGATGTCAACGGGGTCTTGAAGACCTTTTCCGTGCATTTTGCTCTTTGACCATTTTTTTTATTTTTTTCTTTTCTTATTTTCTTTTTTTTCTTTGGTCTTTTTGAAAGAGCTTGCTTTTTGTGTCGTGCTTGTGTATGAGCACTTGCATTTTGCATCATGTACTATGTATCATGTTTTCCATTGCGACTGCTTAGAGAGTTACAATGTGCAATAATGTATCAAGAGTTTTGAGGTGAGCAGAATGTATCAGGGGGATGTAATTGAATAGGCTAAGGGGAGCATGATGGGAAAATAGGGGATGCATTGAGAGTCAGGAATGTACTTAAGAATGGATTGATTAACCTAGTCGCATGCGTCAGGAAAAACGTGATATCTTGTCGTCATGATTAAGTGCATCTATGCATGAACACCTCAGAAGTGTCATCCTGCAAACACAACTCCAAGAAGACAAGAAAACCATAGATGAAATAGTCAGCTAAACACTTTAAACAACGAGATGGAGTCACCATGTGCAAATTTCAATGCAGATAGAATCATGAACAACATCAGTTTCATTAGGCCCCATGAGATGAATCATGCAACAAGTCTTTGTGGAACAGGCATAGCCAACTGCAACAACAGATCTTTTCAAATTTTTCTTGGTCATCGATGATGTCACCAGTTTATAGTCTTAGCAGACTTTCATGGGTTAGTTTCATGTCATAACCCCTTGGATGGTGCTAGTTTAGCATCGTAGTGGACAATGCATTGCTGGTTTATAGTCATGGCGGACTATGAAGAGGCAAACTAGTTTATAGTCTTAGTGGACTCTGGATGCTAGTTTCATGTCATGGCGGACAGATGTAGCAGTTTAGTGTCATACCGAACATGTCTCTGTGGTATCAGTTTTAAGTCATGATCTAGGACTGTTATGTGGTATCAGTTTTAAGTCATGATCTAGGACTTTTCTGTGGTATCATTTTTAAGTCATGATCTAGGACTGTTCTGTGGTATCAGTCTTAAGTCATGATCCAGGACTGTTCTATGGTATCAGTTTTAAGTCATAATTCAGGACTATTCTGTGGTATCAATTTTAAGTCATGATGCTAGGACTATTCTATGGTATAAGATTTAAGTCATGATCCAAGACTATTTTGTGGTATCAGTTTTAAGTCATGATGCTAGGACTTTGACGTACCTCAAGTTTGTCAGATGTAGTACCTCTTCAAGTACAAATGGTTTGTAGGATTGGAGAACTCGTTTCCATCCATGTCAGCAAGTTTGAACGCTCCATTGTTGTATGCCTTGGTGACTAAATAAGGCCCTTCCCAGTTGGCTAAGAATTTACTTGGATGTTCTCAGGCGGCCTTAAGGACTAGATCTCCTTCTTTAATCGGGCATTTGTGGAGATCGTGCTTGTGCCTTTGTCTTTGCTATTTTTGGTACCATTCAATTTGATCAAGAGTTCGTATACGTTCCTCCTCTACTGTGTTGAGGTCAGCAATGCATAATTCATTGTTTTGACTTTCATCAAGGAGACTGGAGAGAGTTATCCGCAATGAGGAAACCTGCAATTCTAAAGGTAAAACAGCTTCAGATCCGTATACAAGACTATATGGAGTTTTACCTGTGGATGATTGATGTGTCGTTCTATAAGCCCACAATGCGTAGACCAATTGTTCATGCCATCGTTTCTTGCTCTAATTCAGCATCTTTTTGAGTATCATGATGATAGTTTTATTTCTAGCCTCTGCTTAACCATTACTCTGTGGGTAGTAAGGTGATGAAAATGCATGTTTAATGCCTAGACTTTCACAAAAACTTTTGGTATCTGCGCTGTTGAATTGTGGCCCAAAATAGGTTATAATATTTTCCATTATAAAGGTGCAAACGTGTTTTGACATGGTCTTCCTAAAAGGAATAGCTTCCACCCATTTTGTGAAATATTCAGTTGCAGTGATTATGAAGCTATGATCTATTGAAGATGACGGTGTTATTGGTCGAATTAAATCTAAACCCCATTTTTGGAATGGCCATGTGATTTGTGAAGTATGCAGTTTGTTAGGTGACACATGTATCAGATTACTATGCTTTTGGCAGATGTCAGATGTTCTAACCTTGGAGATGCATTCGTATTTCATGTGTGGCCAGTAATAGCCTAAGCGCCTAATCTTTGTTGCCATTGCTTTAGGTGCTATGTGTCCTCCACAAAGTCCTTCATGGATTTGTTCTACAATTGTTTGACCATCAATGCTACTAACACATGTTAGCAAAATACCTTCATATGATTTACGGCACAAGGTGTCACCTATTAATGTGTATTGGCGAGATCATTTTCGTATGGCGTCCTTTTGAGCATGTGTCAAGTGTTGTGGAGATTCACCTTTTAGAAGATACTCTTTTACATCATCATACCATTCTATTGCATGTGTTGTACTAACAGATGCTATAGGTACTTCACTTAGAGTGTTAATTATAGGTTCGGCACAACTAGTTATAGAACTAGGCAATGCATGAAACATTTCAGGCGTCCTGTTTAAGGCTAGTGTGGCAAGTGCATCAACAATGGTATTCTTACTTCTAGGGATGTGTTGTATATCCACTTCTACTAGTTACCTCGCTAGGTGTTTAGTCAAATCACAATAAGGTTGCAAATGGAGAGCTTTGCATGTGTAGGCTTCAGTGACTTGATTAATAACTAATTGCGAATCACCTCAAACTACAAGGCGTGATATTCCCGAAGTTAGCACTGCTTGAAGTCCCCTAAGAAGACCCTCGTATTCTGCTATGTTATTGGTGCAAGGGAAGTTTAAGTGATAAGAAGAAGGTTGGATTTCCCCAGAGGGGTACATTAAAATAGCTACGACACTTCCTCCACGAGAGGTTGAGGCCCCATCAAAGTAGAGAATTGCCTCATAATTATTAGGTACAGTGTCTATACTATTAACATTTTCATCTGGGAATTCAAGGTTTATTGTTGTTTGGTCATGTGTCAGTTAGACAGTTAATTGCATGGCTATTGCTTGACCTTTATTGGAAGATTGAGCGACATAGTGTAAATCAAATTCTGTAATCATCGCTTTCCACCTAGCTAACCTACTTGACTCATAGATGTTATTAGTGATGGCACGGAGAACATTATTTTTGCAAATGATGTAAACTTGATTACGAAAGAGATAATGTCGCCATTTCTTCAAAGATAAGACAAGGGCAAGGCATGATTTTTCTACATTTTTGTATCATTTTTCATGGGCTATTAAAGCATGGCTTAGATAGTATACAGGGATCTTGGCCCCATCTTGACATTTTTGACAAAGCATGGATGCGATGGATGAACTAGAAGTTGCAAGATAGATGTAGAAAGGTTTGTCACTTTGTGGAGGATAAACAGTTGGTAGTTGGGCCAACTCATGTTTTATGTTCTCAAATGCTTCTTGGCATTATTGAGTCCATTGGAAATGTACATTCTTTCATAATAGATGTTGCATGGGACTCAACTTATTCATTAACCTTTCGATAAAGCATCTAATGAATTGCAGCCTACCTTGGAGGGCACGTAGTTCGGTAAGGTTTCTTGGTGGTTGCATATTGGTTATTGCTTTAACCTTATCAGGGTCTACTTGTATCCCTGTTTCGAAAACTAGGAAACCAAACATTTTTCCTGTTTTAACACCAAAGACAAACCATTTTGGATTGAGCCTAAGGTCATATTTAAGACAATGTTTAAGCACTAAATTTAGATCTTTTGCATGTTGTTTAGTTGTTTTAGACTTGACCGCTATATCATCAACATAATCATTGAGCAAACTAAGCATGTAGTCACTAAATATATATGTCATTGCTCATTGATACATAGCACCCGCATTCTTAAGGCCAAATGGCATCATCGTATAACAAAATGTTCCCCAAGGTGTCATAAAATTTGTTCTAAGTTGATGCTCTGGATTAATTCTTATCTGATTGTATCTTGAAAATCCATCCATAAAGGATAATAATGCATGCCCAGCCGTCGTGTCAATAAGTTGATCAATATTGGGTAGGGGAAAGTCATCTTTTATAGTGGCTATGTTGAGGTCATGGAAATCAATACATATGCGTATACTACCATTCTTCTTGGGGACTACAACAATGTTTAACACCCAATCGAAATAGTCAATGGCTCGGATGAAACCAGCTTGGTAAAGCTTTGTGATCTCAGCGCGGACTGCTAATGCGACTTCAGGTCTAACCTTTTGTGCTTTTTGTTTTACTGGTTTGATTTTTTCATCAAGGATAATGTTATGGTGGATGATCCGGGGGTCTAGTCCTGGCATGTCTGTATATGACCATGCGAATGTTTTTATGTTGTCTTTTAAGACCTGAGTGATGTCACCTACGAGTTGCGGATCTAGTAAGGCACTTAATTTCAAGGTCTTGGCTTCGTCATTAACTGTGGTAATGGGGATCTCAACTAGAGGATCTCCAGTGATATTGTTAGCTTCTAGGTCTAGAGTTTTGGCTACGTTTTTAGGCCAGTCTAACATTTCTTGAGTGGAGGCTATCAGATCGGTATAGGTGGATGGACTTAGATCCAAAGATTCTGGGCGAATTTCTCTTACTATATCTCCGTATGGTCCGTTGAGAGACAATTTTGAGAGGATGTTGTGGTTTGCCATGATACTCGCTCCTGCCAATTAAAATAGGAGCGAAATAAGAGACACTCCCTCAGTAAGAGAGTTACAAAGTGTAAACGAGTATAGGATAACTATTTTGGTGGAATGTATAAAGACTGATCTAATGGCCTGAATTTTAATTACGGTATAAAATGGTTGCATCGTTATCTTTATGTTTCATGTAAATTTTTTTGTCATTTTTCATGGTTTTTATTGTTTTTCTTTGTTTTCTAGAGTATATGTGTGCAACTAAATGTAACATAAATTTCTAAAGTGTAGAGCAAGACGTAAGGTAAATACTTGGAAAAGAAAGTAACAACCATGCAAGAATCTAAATCGTAACTTGTAACCTGTAAGAAAAAATTCAATGTGAGATGACGAGAGTTTATAAATTTGTAACTTGTTGGCTCTAGTTTAAAGCCATTTCAGGCTTGGTACATTAGTTTAAAGTCTTGATGGACTGTTGCATCTATTGTTAAAGAAAGGATTACCAGTTTTATGCCATGGTGGGCCAAAGGTAGTAATTTTTTCAAGAAGTTTTAAATGGAACCGGCCATTTCTGACCGTGGCTAGTTTAATGTCATTGCGGACGTGTTGTAGTTTAACGTCATTTCGGACAGTTTGTATCATTCATTCTAGTTGTTGAGCTGCCTCTTGATCTTTTGTAGCTTAACATGTGGGGTTGGGTGTATGGGTATGATTTCATATTCACCTTCCCCTTCATCAGTGATGTCAAAGGGTAGTTCTGACAAAGAGATATCAACAGGAATGGCTCCTATGTCTATGTCTTCTTGTGTTTCTTCAGTGCTAGTTGGGTTGTGAATCAATGTTGGGTTCACATTTTGATGTATGTCCATCGTTTCTTGTTTAGGATTAATGAACTCAATTTCTGACCCTTGATCTACCTCAAGGTATGAGGAAATGATCGATGATGTTGTATCCCCATGTATGATGATCTCACCACCCTCGTAAGGTAGATGTATCTCCTGATGGATTGGTGAAGATACAGCTTTAAGTTGAGCTAGCCAAGGACGTCCTAGGATCAGATTAAATCCTAGCATTTCATCAACCACTATGAATTTAGCTGATGTAGGGAATTGGTCTCCGGCTATGAAATCTAAGGTAACCATGCCTTTCACTCCCATACGCCATCCACTGAAGGATCTCAAGAAAGAGGTTGTTGTAGGTTGTATTTGTTCAGTGAGTCCCAGTTTTTCGATGATGGAAAAAGGTATTACATTTGTTGCTGCACCATCATTGACATGCACCCTACGTATTTTGAAATGATCGACCTATATTGTTATGAACATAGGGGCTGTGGTGATTTCCCTTGTTTTCTCATCTAGCTTAATGTCCTTAACATGGAATTCTAAGGATGTGGTCTTTGATTCCTGAAGTTGTGGGAATAATACTACATAAATGGATGGTTCATCTGCAGGAAGATCCTCACTAACAAGAATTGAAGTTAGCATTTGTACAAGAGCCTCTCGATGTACTGGTGAATTCATTACTAGGTCATACAAACTTAAGAATTATTCTTTTGTTTTAAGACTTGTGTGACTTGGGTCAATGCGTTAGCTAGGTCTTTACCATTTGGGACATTCTTATCCGTAGAGATTTGGTCTATTTGACCTAACATTCATATTTCTAATGGAGGGGTTTTTACGTTAGTAGATGAGAATGTTGGGTTTGGGATATGACTTGTGACTTCATCTTGGTTTTGGTGACTTGTACTAGGCTTATTAATAGACGAACTCATGGGAATGGTGCTTAGCAGTGTAGGCTTTAGCAGTCCTAATTCGTGTCCATGGTTCTCTCTCTCCATGCGCTCTCTTTTTTCTATTTCTAAGCGCTCTCTTATTAACCTATCGGCAAGACGTTCTCGCACAGGTCTTCGAGAAGTGGAGGTGGGTTGTGTGCCAGGGTGTTTTTGCACTCGAACCACAAAGGGAATGGGCTGGGTTTTAGATGGTATGTTTGTTGTGGTGGCAACCAAAGGAGGTATGCGGATGATGAATGGTTTTGATGGTGTGGGGGATGTGTGTGTAGTAAAAGGGGTTTGAGGAGATGTTGGGGTAGGTGTGTTTTCTGAAGGCTTCCGAATCGCAAAAGGTCTTCACGGAATGTCTTGTCTATTTTCCATATGGATAGTATTAATCACATATGGGGAATCATTGGTTTTAATATTGAGAGGATCCTTGTAGACCCCCATGGATTAGTTTTGAGGCCTTATCGGGTTTGTCTCATCGAACACTACTTCGCCCCCATCTATCATGCGTTGTATGTCTTGTTTCAACGTAAAGCAGTAATCAGTCCCATGACCACACCATTGATGATATTCACAAAACCTATCAAACCTAAATCCTTTTGAAATGGGAGGTTCATTAGCTGTTGCTAAGGCTAGATTTTTGGCCAATTCGCAAAAGTGATCATGTCTTTGTGAGGCCGCAGGAGACATTTGTTTGTGTTCAATTAGCCCAGCCTTTAGAAGTTGATCAAGTAGTTGTGAAGGCTTCATGGGCAATGGTGTGTATTGAGTAGGGTCTTTCCTTTCGAAGGTACGTGCATAACCTATGTTGTTGTTTCTATTTGAGGAACTTTTAGGTATATGAGTGGGTGTTGTTCTTTCATAGTTGTTTGGGATAGTGGGTTGTTTTCCCTCAGCCACTACTGCTACCATTGTTTTGGATTTATCTTTCCTTATGTGTTGGCTTTTAAAGGCTGAGTAGGCTGGTTCATTACTTGTTTGTGCCACTTCTTCTATGTCTTTGATTTCTACGAATGCTTGGCTCAATGTGCAGGCTTTCAGGTAGTAAATTTTTGACTTAATAAAGTCATTCACCGCTGATTTGAGGATAGTGAGNTGGATAAATTTCTATGCTGGCTCTAAAGGCACTTGTTTAATTTGAATCAAGCTATCTAATGTGGCTTCAGGTTTCAAATTGTACTTGAAACGGGTGACAAACTGATGCAGCAAATTCTCTAAGGAAGATATGGAGCTACGGGGTAAAGATTGGTACCAGTCTAAGGCTTTTCCGATTAAGGACATTGCAAACACTCACAAGATTACATGGGGACATGCTTGAAGTAAAAGGCTTTCAGTTCTAAATGTCACTAGATGGGCATTTGGGTCCCCTTCTCCATTGTACTTGGTCAGTTGAGGTAATGAGACTCATTTTGGCAAGATCAAGGGTGGAACTGAGGGGTCAATTGGGTCATCTTGATAGAAATCTAGTACCTTGACTTCCTCATTGTTAAAAGTTTTAAGGCATTTTAATTCTTCTACCAACGAGGGCACCATTTTTTGTGTGTCTGCCCATTCTTGGGCAGTAGGCAAACCAATGGATTGAGTTGATTGTGGATGATAATGGTTTAATTGTTGCATTGTTTGTGGAAAAGTAGGTTGTTGGGCTAACATTTGTTATGGTGGGATGGTATTTGGGACTGAGACTACTGGTGGAGCCCATTGCCCAGCCACATGTTGTGAGGCAACACCTTGAACATGTGGGGTAGGAGTAATCAATGGTGCCTTATGAATTCGCATATGGGGTATGTAATGGGTGGATGTGGAAGCTGGTATGATTGACAGTATTCCAATTACTTGAGGTTGGAGGATTGACCCTGCATTGGTTTGGGGGAGTTGTTGGGATTGCACTAGTGGAGGAATGATGGAAGTGGATGCATCAGAGTGAATGTTATTGAGCATAGAGAAGATAGGGATGGAATGCGGAACAGGTGCTTGAATGTTTGTGGATGAAGAAGGAAACATAGTTTCTTCTAGGAAAGGATGGGATAATAGGTTTGTGTGGGCATGGGGGCTAACAGTATGGTATGATTCTCCATGTTCAGATTGGGCTGCAAAGTCATCTTCTTCATCTTGAGGCTCTATGGGAGGTAGTTGTAAGGCTTGACTTCTAGTCATAAGAAGTTGGGATATGAGTTTATGATGGTTTTCAAATAGTGGGATTATGTCAAAAGCTGAAGGGATAAACTCACGTCCTCCTTTATGGATGAATTCATATTCTCACTTAGCTTCCCTCTCTATACGATCAATGGGTAGGTTGGCTTGGATCTTAACATAGATAAAATTATATTGTTCGGGTATAAGAGTTGCGTGAATAGGGCCTTTGCCTTGTAGCCTAAGGGATTGGTGTGTAGGGCCTTGAGGATTTATGTGTTCAATAACGGTTATAGATTCCATAGCAGTCATAGGGTTTGAAGCAATTGGTAGTGTTACTGGGTTGACTTGGGAAGATTCCATGATAAATTTGAATGGACTGGGATAGACGAATGGAGTTGGATCGTAAGCAGTTGTAGTGTGGGGTGACACAAGCTTAGTGTGATCAATAGGGATGAAGAGACTCAAATGGGCAAGATGGATGAGTTTTGATAGGTAGTGAGGTTTTAATCAATAACAAGAAAGTGGCCCTCCTTCTAGTGCCAAAAAACTGTACTAACCTAAATCGTCAGCGTAAGGCTGGAATGGAAATAGACACCAAGAGATCATTGGGCAGCCATAGCTAACCTTGCCTTCGCTTGAGGATAAGTTGAAAATGGGAATGAAGGTAGAGTGCCTTGGATGGTTTGCACGCAAATCAACCAAGGACTTCCCTGAGTGTAAGCTACGGCTAGCACTCAAGTTATCGTAAACAGGATGTAAACGGAATGTAAACAATGATACGAAATGTAAATAAAGCATACAGAATTGTGAATAAAGCATAAACAAAGTTATATTTGTAAAGCATAAATAGAACTAAATACTGTAAATGGGAGGCAATAATGAAACTATATTATTATTATTTAAAAATATGTGCACCGGTCAAAGCGTAGTTGCACAAGTGTTAATGGCAAGTCAAACGCCTAGCCCCGGAAAGATATGACACGATGATGTGACGATGAAATGGGATGAACGTGAGAAGAACTTGGAAGCCAAAAATCGGATGTGCCGAGCACCCAAGGATTGCAAGTTCTGTCCTCCTTCAGAATTTCCAATCTCTCCAATCTTTGCCTCTTCCTCTCCCTTCTCTCTTGCTACTTTTGCTTTGCTTCTCTTGCCTCCTCTTTCTTGCTCCTCCTCATTGGTGTGAATTGATAGGGTATTTATAGGGTTGGGCTAGGGTTTGGCTAGGGTTTGCCTTGACCAGGTTCAATGTATTTTACAACTTGTGGGTCATTCGAGCCCATAAAAATACAAATAAATTAGAAATACAAGCCCTTGAGTGATAAAACTTTAGAAATTTTAAAAAAATTAGCTCCCTCAGTGGCTTCCTTGATAAATTATACATATATTTTTTTTTGTTTTCTGCGTTAGTGGCTGAAAAATTGGAATTTTCCATTGTTTGGTGAAAAATTTTTCAATCATCAAGGGAAGGACAGTTGTATTTGAAGATGATGGTGGTGCCTGCAGCGACGGTGATGGTGGCAAGCAATGAGACACGTAGCAGGGGCACTAAAACAGCAACGCGATGGCAGCGTAGGAGTGGCAACGCAGTGGGCAACATAGGAGTGGCAATGCGGTGGGCAGCGCAGGAGTGGCACAGGCTCCAACAGAAACTGCAACGTAGACGAGCGGCCGAAGATGCGAAGTGGCAGCACAGGCAAACATAGAAGCGTCAATGCGGTGATCAACGGCGGTGGGAGCACAGAAAGCAGGGGTGCAGTGAGCAGCTAGAGCAGAAACAGCAGCACGGCAAAAGCAGAAACTACAGCGCGGCGGACAACAGAAATAGCGATGCGGCAGACAACAGAAACAACGACATGTTAGACAATAGAAATAGCGACGCAGCATGCAACAGAATAATAATATGCATTCCCTGAATTTGGGCTCCCTGTCGTTGTTGAAGTTGTTTATCAGCACCTGCTTGATGCGTTCCAAAAGGTCCACTGTGATGTCATGGTTCAAAATCTTCAAGAAGCTAACTTGATCGATGGCCTGTGATTGTCTTTCTATCTGCGCTGTGCAGGCCTGTGATGTCAATCACAGGAACCACCATGTTGTTGCTTTTTTGCCTTTTCTTACTACTGCTGCTGCTTGTGTTGGCTTTGCTTCAGGATCTGGAACAACCCTTGGTGTTCTAAGCTTGCTCTTGTTGTTGAGCTCTTAATGCTGAGAACAAGAATTAGCATGGCAATATGTCTTTTTGTGATGCCGGTTACTGCCCTCTACAATTGGGCTTCCATCCTTGAATCACGGAGAAATCTGGAGAGGGTTAACAGTAAGCAATCCTGTTATTTGTAACTATACTATTTTGTGCATTTCCTCGAATCCAAAAGCATGTGCACGTGAATAATAGTCGTCGCTAATGCACCATTACGCCATACAAATTTCCATTTAAAAATGCTAAGCTGAAATTAGTGGTGTTTCACCTTGTGAAAATCACCCCTCATGCCTAGTTGTAGCCTACCACTAGCATGAGCAAGAATTTTTGGGATATTAGCCTCATTGTGATAATCATGTTGGGGGAATTCCCTTCTCTTGAAATATTTAAAATATTTATGCTCCCTTCTTAGAAACATAATTAAAATTTATGCTTCCTATTCAATGTCATAGCCAAAGAATGTGTGCCTTCTACTCAAAGTCACAATCTATCTTTTTGTCCTTACTCCCTTCCTTCCCCTCTCTTTTTCACTCTCCCTTGCTTCCTCCATCACTCTTCCTCATTCTCTTCATTGCTTGCTCGCTCTCTTGCTTCCTCCCTTCCTCCTATGCTTGCATTCTCCCTTGACCCCTTCCTCTCCCTCTTTCCCTTCCTCCCTCTTCCCCTCTTCTTCCTCCTTCTCCCTTCCTCCCTCTCCCTCCTTCTTCCTTCTCCTCCTCCTCCTCCCCTTCTCCATTCCCCTCTTCCTCTCCCTCTCCCTCANCTACCCTCCATCCTTTTCACCCTCTCACCCTCCTTGATACATTTAATCCAGAGACATTTTATAAGTTAAATAGATTCAAGAATAACCACATATCAAAGGAAATACATTACAACAAGAAGCACTGATGTCATACATTACCTTATATTCGATGCATAACTGAACAACCATCTTAAACTATCACAAAGATCACCCATAGGAGAGAATATGCTTCTTCCACAATTTACTATAACTAAACTTGGTACACACAACTGTTTTCAATAAAGTGAAGATCATCAATAACATTCCCTTGGCATATCACATGATTTCTTAATACAAAATTTTGAGCTAAAGCATGTTTGTGTTTTGTGCAAAAGCTTAACCCAACAAAATAGAACTTCCTTGAAATCATTTAGCCATTTTTAATCTGATAGATGACATACAATTGCATCATCCACTTGTGATAACTACTCCCATAACCAACAAACTCAAGAGTTATTCTAACCCCTTTAGCTTAAGGTAGACAACACATGTATGTGTCATCTACTTGTAGCAACTAGTCACACAATTTGATCCTCTACAAGAGTAAGATTAAGATCTGTTCACTTATCTTTATGCATTTTATCTGTCATTTGTAACTACTTTGCAATATAATTTGAATGTGTCTTCTGCTTGAACCAAAACCTTGGCTTCAATCCCAAGTGTAATAGCATTGCTATGGGGAAGCATCACTTGGCATCACCCAAAAGTTCCAAAGTAGCCAAACGTTTCAAAGTAGACTTAAGGTGGACTACACCTCAACATCCTCAAGAACTTACAAGTAAACATAATTACACAACTCACATGCCACATGTTAGTCTGGTTAGGGGCATTACAAGAATGCCTTTATTATCATATAAGCGACCAAACCAATACAACATACATAACATACTCAGGAGCACTAGCATACACATAAAGACACCTTTCCCTTAAGAGAGCTAAGGTGCACTCCTACTCTACTGCATCCAACCCTAACCCTTACTCTATAGGAAAAGGTGGTGATCTAAGTATTATAGCCAAAGCTTTTCTACAAGCCTAAATATCCTTATGATGTAATACACAAGAAATCGTAGCCATGTAGTTCTTTAGTGATGGTTAAGATATAGCATGGAACCCATAAGAATCTCAACACTCATTCTAGCCCTTGTCTCAAAAGAAAAATAACCTTCAATCCATGAACAAGGCATATTTTCCTATACTTATGCTATGAATCGAAGTGGTTACCTTGATTTGCATGAGCATTCTTTTCAAAGGAACATTCCACCAAGATGAATATGGACTTTTTGAACACATATGATAAATGACTATAAGAAGAGATAGTCAATATCAAATGTAATTAAGATAAAGGCTTATATTATGCTTAATTTCCATTAGTGACTTAACTTGACAATGATCTACCAAAGTATCATGTTGGAAATGTCTTATATAGTCAAATAGCTTCTAATTTTTTTATAAAAAATAAGCTTATGATAAAAGTATTACAAGTAGGACTTGAGTTTTGGACATGGATTCATCAAATAATAACTATTAGTGAAGTTCTATTTTTTTCTAAGATTCCTAATCAAGGCCTTAACCCCAAAGTATACATCCAAAGAGTACATGTTGCACAATTATATGAAATAAATCTTGTCAAATTTCTCGAGACATATCGCCAATAAGATACATTAGAAGAAGTATAATAGAATATAATGATACCTTAAGTATGATCCAAATTAATAAGTACAGGAAAGTTCGAATATTATAATATATACATTTATTATTTGTTATGAATAATTATTCTAGCCATTTTCAACTTTTGTGATATATAAATATCTTGTACCTTTATTTTATTAGTACGAGCTAACCTAATAAGGTAGACACAGGATTTAACAATAGTAGTTAACTCAATGTCTAACTAGCATTATAAGGATTACCACTTCAAGTTACACCTACTTGAATTCTAAATACCATGTTTGTTTGAGTTATCATATCTCTAAAACATATCACTAAATAGTTTAATGCTCCAACATCAATGACCAAATTTTGAAGTTGTAATGCTTATTAAAGTCAACAAAAATATGGCAAGTTTTACTAGTAATCTTTAGATTAAAATCTAGAGATCCTATTACCTTCAATCCCAAATAATAACTAATGAAGAGGTTTATCAATGAAACAATCAAGTACATATTTTTCTTTGAAAGCCCTAAAATTCTCATCACCTTCATTGGGAAAATCATAAATCAAATGATTTAAATTTGTAACTCAATCAAAGTATATTCTACAAGGATAAATTTTTAACAAAATGGTGGCTACAAATATGGAATCACCATAGAAATATTTATAAACAATAAAAATGTTAGAAATTAGTTTGAAGCAATTTACAGGTTAGATATACATTTTAAAATTGTAAAAATAAAAATAAAAAATGATAAAGCTTTAATAAAATTAATATTAACAAAATTAAAATATAAATTAAAGCACCCCTCAAGAAAAGTCAAATAGAGAAATTTCCAATGAAGATAAAAGTGAGACCTTTTAGAGCATTATATTACGGAAACAAGGGAAGTGATTCTGAAACCATGCAGAGCATAGAGCTTAAAAAGATAACACGCTTGGTGTTATAGAAAGTTTGAAGATGAAATTTTGAATAGTTTGACCTCCATATAACATTCAAAAAAAAATTTGAATGATCATTTTGACTGAATTTCAACATAGAATTTGAGGGATAATTTTGTTTGAGTTCACCGAACTAGCATTTGTGGAAGTTCTCTAAAATCTTAAATGCTGACAAAGCATCTTGCATAAAAGTCTGCAATGATTGCTATGAAAGCCAGGATTTCACTTAAAACACAAATGACCCATACAACTTATCATATCCAGCTTGGTCTAAGTATCATTTTATGCGTGCTTGAACCTACGTAAACAAACGCACATTATTTTAGCAGAGAATTGCCATCTACATTACTTCCAAAATAGACTTTATGATACTAAATATGGTTTAAAATATGAGATCTGACCAGAGGACGTGCATGAGTCCTGGGATAAATACTTTCTACTACCCGTACTAGTTTTGCAATTTCTTTTACCCTATTAAAGTTGACCAACCAACGTTAGGTAATCATAAAAGAAGATAAGGGTCGTTAGATAGTGCTAATACCTACTAACCCACTTTGAAGATTCTCCACTCTGGTTTCTAGGAGTCTTCTCAATTTTTTGTGCAGCTGCATTTTTTGGCAATGGCAGCAAGGTCGAGGCACATTTCTGTGGGTAGCTTTGTTCAACCCGCTTTGCGGAGTCATATTCTATCTCGCATTTGTGGTTGATAAGTAGTCCTCCAGAGTCCTGCTGTACTGTCCCTGCCAAAAGTTGCAGGAATAAAAAGAATGAGAAGAGATGCCTTGAAGTTTCAATGACAAAGGCAAACCTATTTCTCACAGGGCTCTTAAGTGTATCATATTTGATTGAAAATCATTTTTATCACCTTGAGATACCTCCCCTTTCCTGGTTTCTTCCTTCAAGGCCTCTGTTCCAAGGGAGTTATGCTGTTCAATGTTTTGAGAATGTTCATGGGGATCCACATCCCTATTTAAGTCATTTTTTTTTCACCAAGGCAGGTGTTGCATTAGTATGCTGCATCTCAACATCATTACTAACTTGGTGAGGATTATTGGCTTCTTTAGTTGAAGCTGCTTCACTTGTTTGTTTTGCCAATTCATCCGTTGTTGAGGAATTATGCTGTTGAACTTCCCCAAGAGCATCCACATGGTTTCTCAAAGCAATACCTAGCTTCTTTACTGCAGTAATTTCCTGGGCAATGTCCCACTTACTCTGGGGCCTACAACCATTGTAGCAGTGATCACTCTCATCATCACCCAGTAACGACCGTAATAGTTCTGACAGAGCAGCCACATTCATGCTTTTAACATCAAGGTTTTTAGTTTTCAGACTTGAAGTTGAGGAAAAATCTTTTTGCCCTGTGCATTTTTCTGTTGGATCAATTGAAAAGTAAGAAGTCAAAAACAAGTCACCTAGATTTAAGATGGCCACCAAATCTATTGTAGGAAGCGTTCATAGTAGAAATACTCCAAATTTTATTCATGATCAGCTCTCGGCATCAAAAATCCAATACTAATAAAATATTATAGGATGAAAATTGACGATATTATCTTTACCGGTTTCTGATGTCTTGGATGCTTCACTTTCTTTTTTATGGTGGTCCTCTGGAATCTAAAAAAAATACTAAAATTAAGGCTTTTGTTTTCTTTGAATAAAAAATTTGTTCTACATGAGAAACGATGCGATCTATAAAATTTGAGATTCATGAGGAAGGTATTGAAGAAAAATTACCAATTCAGAAGCCAGTTGCGATTTATCGCCAGAATCATCTGCACAAGAATAAACCATGTTAAGAAGAAAAATCATGTATAAGCAATTAAGTAAGACCTATCTTTGATGCAGCATTTTTCACTCCTATGGATTGGGTATCTAAAACAAAATAAAAAAAAATGAAAAAGAAAAATCCAAAGCTTATTTTTCATCATGGCAAATAAAAACTACTGGAGATGCAATAATTTTTAGTTCATAGGAAGAAAACTAAACTACGCTTATTGTGTGCTCACTGGACTCACCTATACTGGTCTCCTCCAAAATACCATATTTCTACATAACTCCATTGGTAACATCCCCTAGCTTCAGCATTTCATGCTTTCTTGTGTATAATTTCAAAGCATTGCGAAGGCATTGTAGAGGCTGCAGAGATATAGTTGTTCTTGGTTAAGATTCCTTACAAGTTCTTTTATTTAACCTAACCAAAATCAAACTTACCTGAACATTTGTCTCAATAGCAAGATTGAAAAATCCCAAGGCTATTGAATGCATTTCCAACGATTCTACAAGTCTGATTTGCTCTAACCAGTAGGTCGGTGTGTTTAATTTATTGACTTCTCTAGTTTGAGAAGGCCTCGTGATTTTGAAGGATGTCGCAGACCTACTAGGTCTGGAGCCTTCTCCTGTAGAAGCCTAGGTTTTATGTTGAAATTGTGCCTCTTGAAATGACACTGAAAGCATTTTCTCAAGGGACTTGGTTCTCTTCGTACCAAATGGAGGAGAATTAACTGAAGATGACATCGAAAGACCTTGTTCTTTGGCATGCTTCTCTTTAGTTGAGTTTTCGCCAGGGTCGAGGATCTTGCTCTTTAAACCAATGGTTGTCCTGAAACGAAAGTGGTAATAGGATGACATTAGAAAGTATAGTTTTACTCCTATAGAAGGCAAGAGTGTGTTTTTGGGGAAATAACATAAATGGAAGATCCACCACATAACATGCATTATCACCTTGAGATATCAGCCTTGAGCTGGTTTGCCTCTGTATCTTTCTTGTTTTCTTTATCAAGGGAGTGCAATGAGGTGACACGTTTGCATTTAGATTTTCCTGAAAAAAATGGAGGAGATTGAAAAAGCAATTGTAATTGAAGGAAATCTTAAGACAAAGCACTGGGGTAAGAAAAGTAAAATTGAATACAGAACACGAATTACTAAGCATAAAATATAGCATCTATGACTGCGGCAGCCCCATATCAGACTTGATGTTATAAAAGCCTCAAAACATACATACAGATCTAGATATGATGATAACAATTTGCTTATCGCTTTGCAATTTAAATATCAACTCAAGGGAAAAGACCTTTTTAGGTTGCATTTGTGGATGATTTCTAACAGCATAAAAGGTTCAAGCTTACAGAAATCGGATCAACGAAAGGGGAAAAAAAATTCCAGCCTGCTACTCTACTCTTTTCAAACAAAGCAGAAGGGTTCATCAGATATACAAATTGCACGGTCTCATGTAGAAAAATCTATATTCTATTTCCCACAGATAATCTACAAAGAAAGGCATCTAATTTCATAAATCATTATTACAATGAATATCACTTTTCCTTTTCCATGTAGTTGAAAAGCCCTGAAATGTAGATTTCCTCTGTTAATTTTCAACCAAAAACCAAATGAACAAGTCTCATAATGTATAAAATTACATCCAAAATCTATTTTGACATATAAATTGGCACCTAAATATTAAAAGGTAACTACGTAAACCAGCCACATTAAAAATAAAGACAACCTAAGTGACAATAACGCAAATTTTGATTCATAAAATATTTGAATACAATTTGCCTCTGGAAGCAAAAATTTTGGACAGTCATTCCATACAAAGCACACCATTAAACCTTAAAATGCCACAAATTTGCCTTCTGGACTTAGGGTTTTAGGAAGAACACCAAACAAACAGATTCGTGATCATTTGTAAAGACACTTTCCTCCAAAGAGATAAAAAAATGCAACAAATTGTTTGTTCTTTAAAAAGCCAGGAAACATTTTTGCGAAATAACAAAACACGAAGAAAAAATGATGAAAAGAAAAACAAAAGCAATCAAGAGTGTGAGCTCACCAGGATATGGCGTGGGAAATTCTCTGCCGCCATAGCAGAAATGAACAAATACAATCTGTTAATGATGAAAAGAGAAACAAAAGCAATCAAGAGTGTGAGCACACCAAGATATGGCATGGGAAATTCTCTACAGGTGCCATAGCAAAAATGAACAAACGCAATCTTCACGGAAATAGAGCTGCAGGCATAAACCAGCTGAGAAACCAAACTTCATAGTTTTCAAAAGTATCAATTATCAAAAATGGACACAGCACTCAAAATCTAACATTAAAAAGTACCATTTCAGTATCTTCACAGCCCTTGATTCTGAATATTTCTTCTTTTAGATTCTCTTTACTGATCAACAAAGGCATCTGAGGAATAGGATCAAATTTAATGAAGCCACCAATTAGGATATGACATGTACCAATTGAGGAAATCAGAAGATAGAATCTTACAAAATATTAAATATGAATTTCATGTGGTTATGCATAAACTCTGGATACACCAAAAAAACCTACAGCTCAATGAATACGCTCCACAGAAATGACAAAATATTTTCTCTATCCCCATCGACCACACTTTCTGCTGTAATAAGCATACCCTCTTCATCTTTTAAAGGTACACCCGCTTGAAGAAAATACTCGAGGGCAACATTGCAGTTATGTAGGTTTTTCTTGTGGTAATCACAAGGTAGCTTAATCCTCTGTTTCCATACATAAAAATAAAATAAATAAATAAAATTTGCTCTCTCATGTTTCCGGTTATCTTGAGAATGTGCATAAACTAATCAGCAACCTAAGGAAAACGATTGAAATATTACCGCAAGAATGGAGGCATCTTGACACAAAATATGGGCGAGTCTACACAATATAACACCATCTTGAATGTTTTCCATTAAATTTGAAACATAAAAATCATATTCCCAAAGTGGACTCTGCATAAAAAAGATTTAATTTAAAAGTTAAATCAAAATCAACACGATAGTGTAATAGTACAAGAATAATCTCTTAAAGGGTATGCACAAACCTGAAAGTGTGAAACTTGATAACCTAGCATGGCAAGGTGTGAAACTAAATTGCCTTCTTCATACATAACATCCGATAAAAGTTCTGAAAACAAACATAAATTGATTCCATCATTAGCATTAACATCTCATGCAGGGAAAGAATAGAATATTCGGATCCAGCTGGTTGTTTTGTATCTGGGTTCTTAACTAAATTAAGGGGAAAACGTGCAAAAATTCTCAATCAGTGAAAATATTTCACAATAATTATTAGCATTTCAAGAAACATTGACATTAACGTTAGAAATAGACTCACCATGCAAAGCCTGACGGCTAGATTTGACCCACGAATTCCTGCAAAATAACAATGGAGATCCACCATCAAGACCATCAATGCCTTGGTCAATTGGATATGTGTTCTCCTTTTTAATCTTTTCCAACGTCATCACAAACAAGAGGAAATGCTTCAAAATCACCTTTCCAAGAGCTTCATAATAACCCTGCCTGTCATGATGCCAGAAAAAATTAGATGATCTCAGCCACTCTAAAAACATACCATTACAGGTACAACAACAATATTAAATCATGAAATAAACACAACATTGTTTGTTGGTGAGATGGGTTTGTCAGATAGTTAGCTCATTGGGCCCATATCATCAATGACCAGTACTCATGTTTATTTACTGTACCGGTAGATACCCTCTTTTAAAAAATTTATAAAACAAAAATGAAAATGCGGCCTACTTGTTGGAGGCATAAATTAATGAAACAAAAATGAAAATGAAGCCTTCTTGTTGAAGGATAAATTCATTAAACAAAAATGAAAATGGAGCCTACTTGTGGAAGGCATAGGTCTTGGCATGTCCAGGATGAGCAAAGAAATATTTCTCTATAACCAGCTTCAAAAAGTCCTCATCTGTCCTCTCGTTTATGGGCTTCTCCAAGCCAAGCTTCAGTAGTTCCGATGGAGCAAGATGACAGTAACCCAGCACCACATGCAACCCTAATCTCAGCCATACAGGATTGTAATTCATCATTACTTTGATAGCCTTATTCTTCAACCCAACATCTGTTATAATTGCACAATTCTCCTTCATCCGAAGCCTTCCATTATCCACACACTGCCCATTCCAAAAACCCAAAACAGAGACACATTTCAAATTTTTTGAAAATCGTTAGCTAAACACTTGAACGCTGTAGCAAAAATTGGCATAAACCCACAAATGATGCTCGCAATCTTTACAAAGCAGAAAGGCACCGTCATTAAGAATGTTTAAGGAAAGTTGCATAAAAGAACAAGTATGTTGCAAGTTGTGCATAAAACTGGCACAAAACCCCAAAGAATGCTCACAATCTTCATTAAGCAATTAAACATTTACATGGAACAGAGACAGAGCGAGAATGCTATATACTAACCGTGGCTATCTTGAAGATGCTGGAAACCAGGTCATTCACAGAAGTAGCATCCATATACCATGCGAGTCTCTGCTTCAATTCTGCTAACCCACACACATCTTTCAAGCAAGAGTCAGCAGTCAAGACAGGCGGTTTGGCCAAGAATTTTTCTGGGGTTGGGGGAGCCCTTACTGACCTAATCTTGGATGGTGTTGGTGTGGGACAAGATTGAGTTACAATTCTGGGAGGCTGAGTCTGAGGCTGAGGCTGCTTCATGGGTTTTTTAAGGAGCCCATTAAGCCATGCAGTAAGAAGCTTTTCCTGAGAATGTAACCAAGACTCATGACTTGCCTGGGCCTTTCTTGAAACCCTAATTGACTCATCCACCATGGCCTTAACCATGCTTGACATGCTAGACTGGAAAACCATTTTGCTTCTGGGAGTCATCATTCTGCAATCCACATTATCAAATCTATCAACAGAGCAGGACCCAAAATTCTGGGGTGTTCTAGGGGCCGGGCTGAAATTCAGAGGTTGGTTGTGGGGATACCTAAATGACAATCTGGTGGTGGAATTGAGCACCCTCTCAGAAAATCTCTGCAACTATGTTGGGGTTTTTATGGTTTCTTTGTAGGCAGGAGAAACAGAATGTAGCAATTGTTGTCTCTGGTTGGATTTAGAGGATGAGGATGAAGCACCCATTGATGGAGGAGAATGAGAACCAGAGAGAGTACGAATACAGTGTGTTTCTGAATGAAATCCAGTCAATCGATGACAGAGAATTTAGAATTGTGCGAGGGAACCCTGCCATGGTGTCTGAGATTAAATAGAATGCTTCTGTGACGGTGAAAGCAGAAACAAAATCCTGCATGTTTAATCAATTACCCAGAACATTTTGCAGAGTCCAATTAAATGCAGAGATAAAGGGACGCTGCAAATTGCAAATCAATAACAGCTAATTTTTCTCTTTTTCACTCAAGCAGCAGGAATTTGAATGTTAACAGCTATGTTAACAGCTAATTTTTCTCTTTTCCACTCTAGTAGGAATTTGAATGTTAACGTATAGTAATTTTGGAGAAATGACATGTCATCTACTAAAAGCCTTCCCTATTTTATTAGGATAAGGTTAGGATGGTGATAATGATGATGAAAGGTGTCCACGTAACCTCTCCCAATTAATACATCTACTACAACCTCTCTAGCTTTGAATCCATGGAACAACTCC
The DNA here is from genome assembly GCA_015680685.1 of Gnetum montanum. NCBI lineage: Eukaryota > Viridiplantae > Streptophyta > Gnetopsida > Gnetales > Gnetaceae > Gnetum > Gnetum montanum. The sequence goes on along the minus strand of MNCI01008365.1, from coordinate 4,773 downwards.
TTTGATGTTGAGGTTATCTACATTTTACGAAATAGGAAGTGATTTTCAAGGAATCCCTTGGGTTCCTAGTCATTGCTCAAAGCACTAGATAAGTCTTTCCCCACTGGAATCTACCTAAAGTATGATGCCCAACTCATCATGCTACTTGCAACTCCATCCTACATGATTGACATTGAGGACCCTGAGAACCCTACCACTTTAGCATCATCAATGATGGAGGCATCACTACTATCATTGTGAGTCCATCCACCTTGCCTATTAATAGCAAAGGTTCCCCCCTCTAATTCTTTACAATTGTAAGCTTGGTACAAACATCCATCTTCAATTCTTGTAGCCTTGGTCCATGGTTCTCTTAGTATGTTATGGTAGGGGATGGGTTAAGGCATATGTGAGTTAAACTCTACTCTCAAATTTGGGAGTCTTCTCTATGACATCTCTGTTGATGTCAACACTCCCATGCTCACATGGGGCCATGGTTATCAACATTTCTATTTCTCTCCCTTAATAACCACAGTAAAATCATGTGAGTAGTGGTCATTTAAACTACTAGGTGGTGGTCATTAATGGTAGCGGTTATTGTCATTAGTGGCAAACGTTTTGGAAGTTACAGCAATTACGGTTATTAATTATGGCGGTTATGGACATTAGTGGCAAACGTTTCGGAAGTCACGACAATTATAGTCATTAATGATGATGGTTACGGACATTAGTGACAAACGTTTTGGAAGTTATGGCAATTACGGTCATTAATGATGACCGTTACAAACATAAGTGGGTACTTAATTGGAGAATGTGGGCATTATTAATGATGACGGTTACAGACATTAGTGACAAATGTTTTGGAAGCTATGGCAATTACAGTCATTAATGATGACCGTTACGAATATAAGTGGGCACATATGTGAGTTAAACTCTACTCTCAAATTTGGGAGTCTTCTCTATGACATCTCTTTTGATGTCAACACTCCCATGCTCACATAGGGCCATGATTATCAACGTTTCTATTTCTCTCCCTTAATAACCACAGTAAAATCATGTCAGTAGTGGTCATTTAAACTACCAGGTGGTGGTCATTAATGGTAGCGATTACTTTCATTAGTGGCAAACATTTTGGAAGTTACAGCAATTACGGTTATTAATGATGATGGTTATGGACATTAGTGGCAAACATTTCAGAAGTTATGACAATTACAGTCATTAATGATGGTGGTTACGGACATTAGTGACAAACGTTTTAGAAGTTATGGCAATTACAGTCATTAATGATGACCGTTACGGACATAAGTGGGCACTTAATTGGAGAATGTGGGCATTATTAATGATGGCGGTTACGGACATTAGTGACAAATGTTTTGAAAGTTATGGCAATTACGGTCATTAATGATGACCGTTACGAACATAAGTGGGCACATATGTGAATTAAACTCTACTCTCAAATTTGGGAGTCTTCTCTATGACATCTCTGTTGATGTCAACACTCCCATGCTCACATGGGGCCATGATTATCAATGTTTCTATTTCTCTCCCTTAATAACCACAGTAAAATCATGTGAGTAGTGGGCATTTAAACTACCAGGTGGTGGTCATTAATGGTAGCGGTTACTGTCATTAGTGGCAAACGTTTCAGAAGTTACAGCAATTACGGTTATTAATGATGACGGTTACGAACATTAGTGGCAAACGTTTCAGAAGTTACAACAATTACAGTCATTAATGATGGTAGTTACGAACATTAGTGACAAACGTTTTGCAAGTTATGGCAATTACAGTCATTAATGATGACCGTTACGGACATAAGTGGGCACTTAATTGGAGAATTTGGACATTATTAATGATGGCAGTTACGGACATTAGTGACAAACGTTTTGGAAGTTATGGCAATTACGGTCATTAATGATGACCGTTACGAACATAAGTGGGCACATATGTGAGTTAAACTCTACTCTCAAATTTGGGAGTCTTCTCTATGACATCTTTGTTGATGTCAACGCTTCAATGCTCACATGGTGCCATGATTATCAACGTTTCTATTTCTCTCCCTTAATAACCACAGTAAAATCATGTGAGTAGTGGGTATTTAAACTACTAGGTGGTGGTCATTAATGGTAGTGGTTACAATCATTAGTGGCAAACATTTCGGAAGTTACGGCAATTATCGTTATTAATGATGGTGGTTACGGACATTAGTGGCAAATGTTTTGGAAGTTACGACAATTATAGTCATTAATGATGGTCGTTATAGACATTAGTGAAAGCAAGCCTTCATTGTTAACACACCCCAGAGTGAAAGCAAGCCTTCATAACCTCTCTTGTAAGGGACAAGTGTTCTAACAATTATGCTACACTTCTTAGTACAATGGATACTCTTTTTCTCAATGCACATAAAAAATGTATGGCTTTAATACTTACTAATGCATGTAATAAATCAGAAATTTTCATGTATGTAGGCAAAGGCCGTGACTCAATGAGGTATAACTCATTTATTTGGAGCACATAGCTTCTAATTTCCAAGTTACTATATTTCTTCCAAAGTGTATGCTTGGACATGCACCAACAATGAAAAAGCATAGTCAAATGCCTCACATACTTAAATAGTTAACCTATGTTGATAAAATAAAGCACCTAGATGATAAATAAAGGTGAAGAGTTAAAATTTAGCATTTCATTTGGTGCTAATTTCTCCTTTTTAGCAATTTATGTTGAAAAGAAAACTACTCCCATTTATTACTAGTGAGAAAATCAAGATTTATACTCTATGCCTCTAATTTTTATGAATGCTTTTATAGGTGATAATTCAAGCCATGATTATTACGAACATCATAATGCAAAGTCATATTATAGTCTTTGCTCTTATAACTTTGATTCTAGCATCGAATGTTGAGTTATAATTTGACTATGTCTTGGAGATAAATGAGAACTAAGATGATGAGAACTTAAGCAAAGCTTGCTAATAGCATTCTGATACTTGATGGGAATAATAGCTAAGAGATGGTAATCTTCTACATTTAATTTATTATATATATTAGACATAGTTGGTCTAAGTTATGGCCTATTAAGACATGATTTATGGTATCACCTATTTATTGACTATCCAAATGACCAATCTAATCTCACCATTTAGTTTGTAAGGTTGAAAAACATTAATAATAACTATTCATATGTTAGGAATGAACATCGAATGCTTGAGTTATGCTAAATCTAACTTCCAATGATCTTAAGGCATAGTTTAAGCGCAAGGATTAAAAACTAAATTGTGGAATTCTATAGGATAGATCTAGCTTTTCCATTACATCCATGAGGTCAAAATTTATTAGAAATAACTCTTTTTTGTTGAAAACCTATGTTAGAATCAAAAGTTATGTGCTTCTAATGATTAAAATTTTGGACATGAATTTTAAGACTTCCCAAGAGATCATTCATCCTACTACTACTCTAATACGAGCATACTTAATTATGAGATTTTTATTCAAGTTGCTATGAAACTATCAGTTTGACCATTTGGTCAAATTCAACCATGTCTACATATTAAAAGTATCTGTTCTTTCTATTGACTAATGAAATTTTTAAATCTTCCATCACTTGATAGACTTTTATTCCAACATTGTGCTAGTACAAAGAAATAGTCATAGTGGACACTATGCTAGTATGAAGCATTGGTATAGTGGAGTCCATGCTAGTATGGAGTGGTGGTTCTTCTAGCATCAATGGAGTGTGGTTAGTAGCAAGGAACTCAATACATAGGAGGTGAAGACAAATAGGTGGCATGTTAGAAAAGGCATACATGATGGAAGCAATGAGGAGCACAACATTTTTAGCACAAAAGTAGTAGAGAAGATGTGAGAAATGCATAGGGTATAGTGTCTATTTTGGTGGTGGCATTGTGGGGGTTTTAGCAACATATGTAGTGCCATTTAGACAATGGTTAATCCAACACCATTAGCAGTGGTAGATGCCATGCTATTGGTGCAGCCTTTGAAACATCATTTTTGTGTGGATACATTATTTTTGATGCAGCCTAGCCTTGTAAACCTGTTAGGTTATGGCTTAGCCAAGCTAGTGCTTTGCAGCATTGTGGTTAGTTCCTTAGGATGGCTACCCTAACCCTATCCATTAGGACTAAAGTATAATTTTTTAACTTAAAATTTTATATGTTTATTTTTATTAATGGATTATTTAAATACAAGGAAAGTTGTCATGGTAACTAGTAGGAAGATGCTTAAGAGTTTAAGCTCTAAACATCAAGGTCATGAATTTGATTTTGGGTGATTATAGAATACTGAAATGACTTATTTCATTGTACTGGACCTTAATATGTTGACGTATGGTTGACATGAATATTTTTCAGTGACTTAAGCTTGATTATAAATGATAAATTTGCTTTGGAATAATGAATTAGGCTTGGGGTTTCCCTAATTTTATTGATATATGGGTTCTAGATACGGGTAGGTAATACTAAGTTATTGGGGTTCAAGTGTTTAGGGGACAAGATTTGTAGCAAGACAATGTCATAATATTCTTAACTATTGTTTACTATGCTCATAAAAGAGACATAAGGATAACCTTAGTCAATTAATGAAATTTTTGATAGTACTATAGATGGGTAGGAGCTACATGAATTAATGTTACCATTGTCTTATCAAAGTTCTCATAGTTGATGTACCTTGTTGATGATTGGTCAAGATTCTTTAAATTTTGATTATTTATATACATAAAAGTAATTAGGGAGAGATATTTTTGGTTGATGTAGTTCATCTTAAACATGATGTGCATCTG
>MNCI01008363.1:223780-272240 GCA_015680685.1 Gnetum montanum | reverse complement strand
TTTTGTGGTTAAATGACTTGATAGAATCCATCCTTAGTCCAGACCAAAACCAACCACTTTCAGTGACTTCACATCGACATTCTAGGATCACTCCATCCCTTGAGACACAATAGTGCTCCCACAGAACAACCACTATTCCTTATTAGAGAAGAAGTAGGAAGTGAGAAAAGGCCTTACTTAGAGGGGTCTAGTCCCATAACTAGTGCCTGTAGCCCATTTATTTTGTCTAAGGGGTGTACTTTGAATTCCCATTGTTTGTTTTTGTTTTTGTTTTCTTTTGAAATGGGAACCACACCATGAGAAGACACATGCATTTATTTTTCCCAAGGGGTATGCGTTGAATTCTCATCTTTTTTTTATAATTAGAACCACATCATGCAAGGACTTATTCAACTTCCTTTATTAGATGGCATGGAAAGGTAAGGAGTCTATGAAAACACACATGCACCCAGGCAAACAGAAAAGCACAAAGAATACTGAATTCCCTTGAAGCCACATCTTGTTCAAACCTTTGAATCCTTCCCAATTCTGAAAACTACCAAAGTCACAAATTTATTAAATTTTTATTAATGAAAAGGGAACTACACATTTCCAAAACAAGGAAAATCATAGAGTGTGTGGATGGGTGGATGTTGTGGACTCACTACCTGTTGCATGAAGAAGAAACCATGTCCTAATTATCCATAATGAAATTCAAAGCCAAAAACTAGATACCAACAATCAAATAAACACAATAGTACATACCACTATCAAGTAACGCATTACCAATGTACCTTGTAGTTATTAACAAAAAGTTAGAAAACCACATCAAATAAAAGAAAATATAACAGAAAGTGTAAAATATTCAAGAAATATCAAATGTACTAACAATGGTGTAAAACAAAAATTAGAAAAGATTAATAACATAAAAAAAAATATGGAAAGGAAAGAATGTGTAACATAAAAAACGTGTAAAACAAAAAAGTTTGAAAAACTGAGGAGCCACTTGTATGATTAACATGAGTGACCATCTCCCCCATGACTAAGTTGAGAGAAGGAGATCCAAAATATGGAGCATGTTTGTCCATCTAATGAGGTGCTTATTGTGTTGGCTAGCATATGCTCATGGAAAGATTTGATTTGTTGAATGTTGACCAGTTGTTTCTTGTTTGGGCTCTTGGGTTTATAAATCATCATGACCCTTGAAGGAAAAGTTTCATAAATAATATAAGGTCCTTCCCACAACATTTGGAACTTAGTTCATTGAGGTACGTGTGTGGGGTTCTAGTAGAGAACCTTATCTCCTAATTGAAATTTGACTTTTCTAATTTTCAAGTTATGACACTTTTTGTTGTAGGCCTTGTGCAACTCATTAGATGATAAGGCTACTAATCGATTTTTGTCTAGCATGTTGAGATTCATTAGTCATTCTTTTTGGGATAGACTTAAGTCAAGGTCAAGGTCACAAGTTGTTGAAAGTGTATAGAGTTAAGATTAAATAGGAAGTGTTGGTAATTTACTATACACAAGCTCATTGAGAGAGTAGCCTATAGGAAGTTTCCAAGTTGAGCGGTAGACCCAAAGGGCATCATTGAGTTTTGTGCCCTAGTCCTTCTTATACTTGCTAACAATTCTTGTTAGTATTCATGTGATTTCCCTATTAGTAACCTTAGCTTAACCATTAGCTTGGGCATGGTAAGGTGTTGTGAGCTTGTGTTCAACCCCTAAGCATTGCATGAGCTTTCGAAAAGTAGTGCTTGTAAAATGAGTTCTATTGTTAGAAATTAATGCACGTGGCATTCCAAACCTATTTACAACATTTTTTTGTACAAACTGAGCAACAGTAGAGAATGTATAGTCAATGACAACTACTACTTCTACCCATTTCGTACAATAGTCAATAGTGACTGTGATGTACGCCTTTCTATTTGACATGGGCATGATCGAACCCATGAAATTAATGCCCTAAATATCGAATGCTTCTAATGCTTGAATCCATTGTTGAGGTTTCTCCATTTGAGTAGTCATTCCACCATCTCATTGGCATCGTTCACAAGAGTGAATGAAATGATGAGCATTCCTGAAGAGTGTTGGCCAATACTACCCTACCATCAAGATTCTAATGGCCATGCATCTCCTAGCATAGTGTCCTCCACAAGGACCTTCATGAGCATCTTGAATAATGCGCAATTGATTAGCATCAAGGACATACCAACGAACCAAGCCATTAGCGCACACCTTGTAAAGGTGTCCATTCATCTCCATGAAGTGCTTTACCTGGTGAAGAAACTGTTGTTTCTTCTAATGATCCAACCCTTGTGGCATCTCCTGAGTGAGAAGATAGATGAAAAAGTTATCATACCATTTTGGCTCATTGGGCATTTGTTTAGTTATAGCCCTAGAAAACAGGAGTTCATTAGAAAATGTATCAGATAATGGGTTTTGTCCTCTTTGTTGTCTCATTGCAACCGAGACAAGTAATTAGCAACCACATTCTGAGTGTCCTTTCGATCTACCATTGTAACATCAAATTCCTCCAAGATCACTAGCCATCGTATGACATGAGGGCTCACTATTGGCTTGTTCATTAGGAAGCGGATAGCACTATGGTGAGTGTGCACAAACACCTTATATCCAAGCATGTAATGCTTGAATTTTTCTAGAGCAAACACCATAGCCATTAATTCTTTCTTTGTGGTGGTGTAGTTCAATTATGCATCCACAATGCTTTAGCTAGCACAGTGGATGTAGTATGGATGTTCCTTGTCATCTAGCTACATTAGCATAGCTCCTAAGGCATAATTCGATGCATCTATCATGATATGGAATGACTTGGACTAGTCAGGTGCTTGTAGGATTATAGTTTCTACAAGATTCTCTTTTAGTTGTTGGAATGCTTTCTTACATTCTGTGGTCTAGACGAAGGAAGCATCTTTCTTTGTTAGCTTCACTAATGGTTGTGCAATCTTAGAGAAATTCTCTATAAATCACTAGTAGTAGCTAGTATGTCCAAGGAATGACCAAACATCTTTAACTATTTTTGGCTAACAGGTTATTTCTCAGATAATCCTTATTTTTTCAAGGTCCACCTTAATTCTTGCTTGCAAGATTTTGTGCCCCAGCACAATGCCCACTTGGACCATGAGATGACTTTTCTACCAATTGAGCCACAAATTAGTTTTGACACATCGTTTTAGCACTTGCTCAAGCTGGTCTAGGACTTGCTCAAATGTAGCTCCATAGGTGGAGAAGTCATCCATGAAGACTTCTATACCACTACTGATGAGCGGCGAGGTACTCCTACACCCAACCATACGAATCACGAGCGGTCACACGCAACTCAATCGAATTCCATAGGCTGCAAGCACTTGCATACACTAAACTCTAGCCAGAAAAACCTTAGTTAGAATGGTCGTTGTCTTCCCAACCTCACTAGTGATATTCTAAAGTGATGGTTAAGTGAGATTGAGGCAAATGATTTTTATTGGTTTTCTCTTTTATCTTTAAAAGTCTAATTCTTTAATTGTGAGAAATGGAAAGTTTTCTAAATTATAATTGTTCTACTCTATCATTTAACTCTCCCTAGCATAAGCAACCAATCCCATCTTTCATGCATATCCTGAGCATACTCTAACCACTGCTAGGTTACCAGATGTTAAGCGTCACTAGGTTACCAAGTGTTTGATATATGTTCGAGATGGACATGCCTATGGTTCTCATCAAATATGAAAGAACAATAACAGTAAAGTGATAACAATAAAAGCTTCTAAAATTATTAAAGCATTAAAATATTAAACTATTAAAATGCTTAAGTGATTAAATACAAATGCTACAAGGAATGCTCAAAAAGCTCATCTTTATTGCCAATCATGCCAATGGGGTCAAGTACATTAGTGCTTGAATAAAGAGTTGTGCATGTTTCTCACACCTACTGTGGGCACTTGGAAAAGATTCTAACTCTTATGAGAACAAACTGCAAGAGTTTGGCTACAACTACTCCAAAAGATGCCATAAATGCTGCAGGTGTGCACATATTTATAGCAAGAGACAAACTCTGCATTAATGGGGTTGCGTTAATGTATGGATGGATACGTCAATGGGGTTACATCAATGTGGCCACATCAACGAGGCTTTGTTAACATGGCCCAATCAACGTATCAATTGAACACTTCATCATACCCCCATGACTGAGTAAAAACTCATCCTTGAGTTTATTACAATTTGGAAGGATGAAGTTATTAATTGTACACACGAAGAAACACATTTACACACACACACACTAACTTTATTAACATAGCAAGTGCCCAGGTGTACGGAAAAATAAATTACAAAATTATGGTCAGAAAAAAAATTGAACACCCTGCCAAAAAATGCTAAAGTTGCTGGAGAAGGTCACACCATCCCTGGTGGCAGTGGTTCTGACAGGCCTTCACTAGCTTCTAGTGCATGTGGCTGTTATGGCATTAGTGATGGTTGCCCTACAATAGCTGTAAGTTTCAGAGGTAATCAAAAAGCCTCCAACAATGCCCTCATTTTATCTTCTTTGCTTTTGGGATCATTCACTATCCAGGTAGCTTCACCAATGTGTGTTGGAATAGGAACATCCCAATGACATGGAAGTGCTAGGAAAGAGTTCTTTCAAATTGACAAACCAAATAGTGAATTATTTTTGTTCGATGTCAAATGCTCTAATTGATGTCTACAACTACTAGTAGTTGTTCATTTATCAAGCCAAGTTCTCTGCAACTACATGTTGTCCTTCAAAATGAGTGCAAAGAACTTTGAGTTCCACATTGGCTATTTCTAGCTTTTTCTTTGTCTCTTTATGCACTTGGAACTTACCCTCGTTTAAAGAATACAAGGTGGCCACTTGTTTCTCTAGGTCTGACCGTGGCCTTCCATTTGTTAGCATTGCCAGGTTTACATAATGAAAATTGGCTAACTTCATGTATTCTATCATTTCTTCAATTTGCAACTCTTTGAGGCAGATCTCAGCTTGGTTGTAGGTGTTCAAGCCATTAAAGATGGGTTGCCACACCTCGCCTCCTCCCCGGAGCTGTTGGAGTGCTTGATTTATTTTAGCCTTTGTGAATTGAATCTCTTTTCATTTACTTCTTTTTGCAATTCCACTTGGTCCCTATAATGATTTTTAACTCGTTCAAACTTAAGGGCCTCATTTTTCCAAGCAATGATTTCAATTGCTAATTTTTGTCGCAAGGCTTGAACTTCTTCCATAGACAGATTACGATTTTCAGCTACCAATCTCCTCACATTAGTGTTTACCCTAGCTAGCTCCTCCTGCTATTGATGGATGAAGTCTTTCATGTGTTGATTCTCAACACCAACATTGTGCAAGCGATGAACTTCTGCAGTCAGTCTAACATTCTACTAGTGAACCTCTGCCAACTCCTTACTTAGATGGTAAGCATGAGCATCTGTTAAGGACTTGTCAAAGATTGTTGACTCTCACTCATCCTCAACCTTCTAAAGTTTGGTTTGAAGATGTTGAAAAGCTTCATCCTTGGTGAGTTCATGGTTGAGAAGAGCTGAATCAGCAAGTTGGGCCCTTAATTGGGAAACTTCCATAGCCAAGCATTGATGATCCGCTTGTGCTGCTTCAAGTTACCCCTCCAAGATGAGGCACTTGCCCCAATTGGGTCATAGTAATGTTGTCTGGAATATCAAAGACATCTGAAAGCAGTTGCCCAGTTCCCACCAATCAGTCCAATAACTCTTCATGTTGGGGTATGTTGATCCTGCTACGTGAAGTTTTTACGGACGTTTGTACATCTTCAAGTCCATGTACATCTGGCACAAATGTCATAGGTGCATTAAAGGTCATAGCAATTGTGTTAGCAACCACTTCAACTGTAACTTCTTCTCCCTAGTGTTGCATTACCAGGACCATTGCCCCCTCTCCATCCTCCAAGCACACCAAAAAAGTAGAGGCATTTCTTGAAATGTCATAAAATAATTGTTGAGTGGACACCGTTATTTCTTGGACACTGGGGTCAGTTCTAACAGGCACTTGTGTTCGGGCAATAGAAAACATTGGCCCTGCTCTCTCTAGCATACTCACCAATCGAGCCACTTGCTCAAGATCGCTCATCACAGGGAGATAGACTGAAGTGTCTTCTCCTCCACCAGTTCCTACTGATCACTCTTGTTGGCTCAAGAGCAATTGTCGGATCTCGCGTATTTGTTCTGCAATTGTCTGCGAGCCCAACCTTATTGTTTGCACAAGCAGCGGAGGTGGTTGCTGCTCTTCCTTGAGTTATGTTGTGGTCAGAGTCTTTTCCTTCATCATCTCCTACCATGAGGTAATTGGGGCATGACGAAGTGTGTCATTGGTGTATCGTGCTATCCCTAATCATTCGCACAATTTTCTGATTAGGTAGGGAAAGGGTAGAGCTCATCTTCCACGTTCGTTTTCAGGAAATCTCTTCTCAATCTCCAGGAAAAGCAACTGTGGAAGGTTAATGGGGAACTTTCTGCTTAGAGCGACACATGCACAAGTAGAGAAGGTAGTGATCTTGCTCGATCTTACCATTGGATTTAAGTGGTAAGATGCAATTTTTGAATAAACCCTCTTTGTGATGGTTAGGGTGCTAAACTCCTTACATTCTACCCCATAGCACCACCTAATCCACTCCCCTTTTACCTCAAGGTCTACTTGTTCAAGGATCTCCACCACGTCCACTCCGGTCTCTACCAAACCAAAAGCTTGTGCAATTGCTTTGGCAAAGTAAGAGACATGAATGTCTTTGATTCTTACTCTGGACGCCAATTGCCGATTCGTCCAAAAGAGGTAAGTTTCTCCTAGGTACCATTCACCACTAGAGGTGATGATTGGCCACATAGGAAAGTTTTGCAATTGGGTTTTGACTTCCTCTGGTGCATTCTCTAGAAATGGTCTGAAATTTAACTCTTGAAGGACTATTCGTTGCAACTCCCTCAGCTTAATAACATCAATACAAGCTTGGGTCAGGGTAACCTCAAGCCATGGTGCTACCACTAAAGTCTCGTTCCTTTGTGATTGTTCACCAAGGATGTCCATTTTGGGAATCTGACAAACAGATTCCACATCAAGTTCTTCACGGAGGGGGCTAATTGTGTGTGAGCCCTCTGCATGCTCTAAAGGTTGCACACCTCATCCTCTTCCTATTCTAAGTCGCTTGTCCCTTGGTTGGGATGGTCCTTCTCCCCTTAGATGCCTTGATTTGGGTGCCATCTGCAGTCACATCATAACCATGAATTAAAATGTGTATAAATTGCTAAAAATGGCAATCATACACTTTCTCATTTTGACCAAGCTATGACAATGGCAGGTGCATCCTATTAGGTTCCCTGAAGTATAGTTAAGGGGTTAGAAAAAACAATAAGACATGAGTTGTAATTTATAGTATTGTTTTTGTTTTTTCTTATCTATCCCCTAAGAGGTGTCAAGTATTTGATAATTATAATAATAATTATAGACCTCACNNNCCCCCCACGATGAAGAGCATACCTCCGGTTGCAAAAGAGGGAAAGGATGGGTAGATTAGGACACGCGTTAGGAAAAGTAGGTGCATGGAAAGAAGACGTGGTGTAGAAAAATGGAAAAAAAATCCCCTAGCTGTGTGTACAAATGGACAAAGTTCAAAGGCGCAATGTGGGTATATATAGGATTTTTGCCATGCGTCAATGGGGCCATGTAGATGAGGCTGCGTAAATGCAGGGGGATGCATATACGAGGCCTAGTTGACGTAGTTGTGCTTTAAATGTTGACCTGCATTGACAATTTAAGAAAAAGTCCAAAGGTGTGAATTAGAGCACAATCATGGGGGTGATTTGAAGTCACCGAGACCATAGAACAATATTTGTGAAAAAGGAAGGAATATTGTGACTAGAAGAAGAGTTGAAATGAGGAGAATATCATAGGATGGAACTTTGCAGATGAGGGATCATCGATGGTTAGCATAGAAACAATCAACCAACCATATCAAGGGGATAGTAGATTAACAAACAGAACTAAAGGAGATGCAAGTGGGTCCTCCCCATAGTAGGCGGTAGCCTCAATAGCCCTTACATATCATCAACACAGGAGTCCGTGGACCCCGTAGTTAATTAATGATGACCGTGAGTTAATACCCAAATCCATGAGAACTAGTCAAAGAATTAGAAGTTCTAGCAGAACATGATAGACATTCAAGACATAGAACCGGTAGTGAGGTGAATAATGGGAAGTAAATGAGGAAGAGAGGAGGGAGCGAGATGGAATTCCTAATGTTGGTCACATGAAATCCCATGTGAAGTATGTAATTAAGTGACCCAATAGGATCCATCCTTAGTCCAAACCCAAAACCAACCATGTTCAGTGACATCACATCAACATTTGAAGACTATTCCATCCCCTTGGGCCACAAGAATGCTCCCACAAACAACCACCACTCCAACATGAGTGAGTAAGAGGAAGTGAAAAAGGGCTAAGTTAGAGGGAACAAAGTAAGTCCCATAATTAGTGCTTATAGCCTGTTAGAGGTAGTCTAAGGGGTGTGCTTTGAATTCCCAGGTGTTTGTTTAGTTTTTTTTTTGTCTCAGAACAAAACCATGCAAAGACCAATGCGGTTTCGCATGAATTTGGCCAAGGGGTATGCTTTGAATCCTCATTTTATTTATTTATTTATTGAGGACCACACCATGCAAGGACAAATTGGCATGTAACTTCCTGTTAGGAGAGGATATCGAGTGGTAAGAAGTCCACGAGGACACATGCTTGCATGCAAGGGAATAGAAAAGTACGAAGAATGTTGCATTCCCCTTAAAGTCACACCCTATTCAAACCTTTGGATCCTTCTCAAGTCTGGAAACTACACAAGTCATGAATTAATTAAAGTTGTTGTTAATTGAAAGGGACTGCATGTTTCCAAAAGAAGGAAAACCATGGAGTGGGTGGATGGGCGGATGATATGGACTCACTGCCTGTTACATGAAATGAGAGTTCAATGTGATTACCAAGAACATCAATGCGAAGGCGGGAGCTAGATATAATAGGTGGACCATATCATGCAACCCATTGCAAAAAGAAACAACCACAATAGTACATCTTGTGACAATAAGATAGCTTATTAATGAAAAGTATAAAATAACTGAAAGATAAGCACATACATATACATGTATATAAAAAGAACAAACAAATAAATAGATAAGTAAATAAAGAAATAAAGAAAAAGTAAGCAAGAATGACAAACGTACGAACGATGTTGTAAAACAAAAACTTGCAAAAACAACTGAGGGGCTAGTAGAATTGATTAGCATGAAAGGTGATCTCTTCCATGACTACGTTGAGAAGAGGAGATCCAAAAAATGGAACAAGGTTGGCTGTGTGAGGTGAGGGCAATGGCATTGGTTCGTTGGAGTTCGTGAAAGGGTTTCAATTATTTTGTATTAACTAACTATGTTTTCATGGGATCCTTAGGTTTGTGTCTAAGCAAGGCCCGAACGGAAAGGTTTCGGAAAAAATATAAGGTCCCTCCCACAGTGTTTAAAACTTAGTATGTTGCGGTACATGTGCGGGGTTCCAATAGAGTACCTTATCTCCTTGTTGAAATTTTACCTTTCAAATCCTAAGATCATGACCTTTTTGATTATAGGCCTTGTGTATCTCATTTGATGATAGGGCTACTAGTCGATTCTCATCTAACACATTCAAGTTGATGAGTCGTTCTCATTGTGCTAGTGATAAGTCAAGACCCAAGTTACTGGTGGTAGACAATGTTTGGAGTTCTGTCTGAACTGGGAGTTTCAGTAGTTTTCCATACACTAATTCATAAGGAGAGTAGCCTATAGGAAGTTTCCATGTGAAGCGATAGGCCTAGAGGGCATCGTTAAGTTTTGTACTCCAATCCCTCCTATATTTGCTAATGGTCCTAGTTAGGATCCTTCTAATCTCCCTATTTGTGACTTCGGCTTGCCTGTTGGCTTGGGGGTGATAAGGTGTTGTAAATTGATGGTCAACCCCCAAGTGTTACATAAGTTTACGAAAAGTAGTACCCGTGAAATTAGTTTTATTATCTGAAATGAGTGCACATGGCACCCCAAACCTATTCACAATTTGTTGTTGGACAAACCGTGTAGCTATGTTTCAGGAACAGTCGGTGACGGCTTCTACCTCTGCCCACTTAGTACAGTAGTCTACAACAATGATGATGTATGCCTTCCTATTGGACATGGGTGTGATGAAACCCATGAAGTTGATGCCTCAAATATCAAAGGGTTCTAGTGGCTAGATCGACTGTTGGGGTCCCTCCATTCATGCAGTCATCCCACCATCTCTCTAACATCGTTCACAAGAGCGGGCAAACCATTGCGCATCTCTAAAGAGTGTGGGCCAATAATATCCTGCAAGTAGGATCTTAATGGTTGTGCATCGTCTAGCATAATGGCCCCCATAAGGACCCTCATGAGCATCTTGGAGGACATGCAGTGTATCCACATTAGGGATGCACCATCAAACCAAGCCATCTGCACACACCTTATAAAGGTGTCCGTTGATTTCCATGAAGTGCTTGGCCTTGTGAAGAAACTGTTGCTTCTTCTGATGATCCCACTCTTTTGGTAATTCTTGTGTTGAGAGATAGGTGAGGATGTTTCTAAACTAGGTTGATCCTATGAGCATCTTCTTATTGATTGCTTTGGCGAAAAGGAGTTCATCTAGAAATTGATCGAAGAGTGGCTCCTCCTCCTCTGCGCCGTCCCATCGTAACTGAGATAAGTGGTCAGCAACCACATTCGCAGTTCCCTTCCTGTCTACCATAGTAAGGTCAAATTTCTGAAGGATCACAAGCCATCGTATGATACAGGGGCTCATCGTTGGTTTGTTCATCAGGAACCAAATGGCACTGTGGTCAGTATGTACAAACACCTTGTACCCAAGCACATAGTGTTGAAATTTGTCCAAGGTGAACACCACCGCCATTAATTCCTTTTCGGTGGTGGTGTAGTTTAGTTGAGCACCCACAATGCTTTGGCTTGCATAGTGGATATAATATGAGTGTCTTTGGTCATCCAACTGTGTAAGCATGACTCCCAATGCATAATTAGACACATCTTTTATGATATGAAAAGGTTTGGACCAGTTGGGTGCCCGTAGAATTAGAGTTTCTACAAGTTTCTATTTGAGTGTTTGGAATGCGGATTTGCATTCCTTGGTCCAAAAAAATGGAGCGTCTTTCTTTATTAGCTCCACCAACAATTTGGCGATCTTCAAGAAATTCTCAATGAAGCATCGGTAATAACCAGTGTGGCCAAGGAATGACCGAATATCATTTACAGTACTTAGTTGACTAGTGATTCCTTGGATGATTCTAATTTTCTCAGGATCTATACCAATCCCTGCTTGTGAAATGTGATGCCCCAGAACAATGCCCTCTTGGATCATCAAGTGGCTCTTTTGCCAGTTGAGTTGTAAATTTGTTTTCATGCATCTTTTTAAAACTTACTCAAGGTGGTCCAAGGCTTGTTCAAATGTTGCTCCATAGGTAGAGAAGTCATCCATGAAGACTTCTACCCCATTTCCAATCTGTTGCTGAAAGATGCTGAGGACAAGGCGTTGGAAGGTTGCAGGCGCATTGCATAGGCCAAAGGGCATCTTCTTATATGCAAAAGTCCCCCAGGGTAAATGTTGTCTTCGCCTGGTCTTCGAGCACTATTTGTATTTGGTTATAGCCATTATAACCATCCAAAAAGCTATAGTAACAATGCCTTGCAATAGTATATAATACTTGATCCACAAACGAAAGTGGAAAGTGATCCTTGAAGGTTGCCATGTTTAGTAGTTGAAAATCTATACAAACCCTACATTTGTGATCCTTCTTTGGCATAATAACAAGTGGGCTGACCCATTCACTATCTGAAATAGAATAGATGAACCCCGCTTTCAACAATTTTTCAATTTCATCCTTGACAACTTGCTTGAGTTTGGGGTTCAACCATTTTTGTGGTTGTTGTCGTGGTTTCATGGAGGAGTCGATATAGATCTGATGTTGGCATACCGTAGGATCAACTCTTGTCAATTCATGATATGACCATGCAAAAGCAACCATCCATTTGTTCACCATTTTCAGCAACTTCTTCTTTTGCTTAGGAGCAAGAGTGGCATTGATGATTACCAGCTTGCCATTCTACAAGAATGCATATTCCAAATTGGCCAATAATGTTTTCAATTCTAAGGGCTCCTGTTTAAAGCTTTCAAGGATTTGTAGCTTTCCCCAATCATCACAGTCATCAACAGTGGAGACTTGTTGATGGACCTTTTCCAATTCATTCATGCTTTTCATATAGGCACATACAAGGCCCTCAGATGGTTCCATGCATAAAGTGTTGCTATTAGAGTCGATAGTCAGCCACTAGGTGCCTTCTTGATTCATGGCTGCTGCGTACAGGCATCGTTGAACTTGTGATTCTTCAACACACTGACTGCATGCTTGAATAGATGTTTGCTTAGCANTCCAAGGGTACAGTTATGGATTAGTCTGCCAACTCGAGCTAAATGTTGCTTTTCTTCATCGGGGGTAGGTTCTAAGTCTTGTACATATCGTGTGAAATCAAATTGACACCTGACCCCAAATCTAAGAGAGCTTTGCATGGCTCGTTTCCCGCTACTTGAAGGTATATGAGGGGACTCCTCAAATCAGTCAATTTCTAAGGGAGATGACTTGCCTTTATCCAATCCATCATAGTGTGTAAGCATGACGGTTTGTACTGTGGAGGGTGTTTGGCTTGAAGGTTGCTCGAAGGGTTGAATAGTGGAGGCAATTGAAGGTTCAAAGGCACTGGCCACAAGTGAATGTGAGGGTATGTTTGGGTTATTGGACCGGAAGAAAGGGTGTTTCCATGGATTTGATTCTGGTCCACTCGATTGAGAAGTTGGTTGTAAGTTGATAACCCTTGTGGCATTACATTGTTGTGGCTATGGTGGTATCTCTCCCTGCATAGGTGGAGCAGGAGGTAGCTGAGTGAGGGGTTGATGAGTAGGGATGGTAAGAGAAGGTGACGAAGGATAGTATAGATGTGGGTTCTCTCCCCTAGGTGATGGAGACTGTGTTTGAAAGTATTCTGGGGGGTGGTAATGAGTTTGAAATGGCACGTGACTAGAAGAGTCCCACAGGGAGACTGGTTACTGAACATAGTACCTGTAAAGATTTGGCTATTGGTAAGGGTACTGTTGCCTTGGAGGTGGCATCCCCCACGATTGTGGATGTTTCCATTGCTGGTAATACTCATAGGGTTGTGATGGCACTCAACTTGGATAATATCCTTGTTGCTAGTGGAACTACTTGGGATTGCCTTGTGGATAAGGAAATCTTTGGGGTGTTTGCCTTTTTGCCAAATGAGGATTCAGCACATACACCCTAGACTCTTGTAGATGTGACACCACTAGGCAACACCCCTTAGGATGTTCGTACTAGCATATGTCACCTCCGTCATCCTCCTCTGTGTTAGAGTCTACAACCCGTTCTACCGCAGCAACTTTGCCCTTACCCTTATGGTAGGCATGTTCAACTTCTCTTCTCCTTTGCCAATCTCACTCATTACTTTGCTCTTTGGATTTCTCTGCGATTTTCAATACGCTTTGGAATCATTCATCTAAAGAATCCCACATCTTGTCAACCTTGGCCAAAATTTTAGAGGTAAATTTTTGTAAGGGCAAGGTTTTTCAGTTCACCGCTGCATCCAGTGATGATTCTTCCTCATCTTCACAAAATTGGACTTCCTTCTTTCGAATGGAAGGGTCCTGATTATACTCTTCTGCACTCTCTTTTTCTTTAATTCCCCTTCTTCTTTAGCCACATGCTCAATTAGGCACTGCAACTGATGGGCCCTCAATTCAGATAACTATTTCTAAGTGTAAACTCCTATGATATGGCGGAGCTGTTCCCGTTGAGAGTAGCCATGACTAGGGCATCAATGTAACAATGAGTAATATTTGCCCATGGCTGCATCCAAGGGTTCATGACCACCCTGTTTCCACCCTTGGATCTGTTGTCTCATATTAGCCACTCTGGAGTAGGTTTGGTACTTATTATTGAAAATTTCCAGCATCATACTCCATCTCCTGATTGATTTCAACTCCAAAGACTGGTACCAGCTTTCTGCTTCCTTGATGAGTGTTTGGGAGAATAGCTTGAGTTTTTGCTAATCATTGTCTATGTTCTGTAGGGTGCAAGCATCATGGAATGCTTGCAAGTGAGTCTATGGATAACAATTATATCCCCCTTTAAATTTAAGGATATTGGTCATGTCAAGGCGCTTGATCTGACTATCTTTCAAGTGCCTACTAGGTATTTGAACCACCTCGGCTATGTTAAGCATGCTTTGAGTAGCTAGGTCATAGTCTTGTTGTTGGCCACAACGTCTGTGACAATTTCGGCTACCTCTCCTTTCTTGACGGTGAGACTCGCGTGATTGGTCACGCTTTTCCTCATGTCGTTCCTGTCAGTCCTTACAATCCCATTGGTCTTTTCGATCGCCATCACCCTAATCCTTCCTACTATGATTGTGATCGAAGTCAGAACTTAGTGAAGACAAGGTGGAATGAGAAGATGGAGAAGAGGGAGGAGAACTACCACCACCTCGGTGTCGATCTCCTCCTCTACTCTAATGACAACCTCTATCTTCATGTCCATCTTTCCCTTTGCCACAATGTTTCCTGCGTGATCCCTCATCATCCTGGTGCTCTTGGTCGCTTGATTGTTTACTTTGGATGATGAACTGGATGATTTGATGCATCAGAGGAGGTTCAACCAAATGGGAATCATGAAAAATAGGTTCCTCATCTTCATGTGGGTCCTGCAAGAACAAAAGGTTACTGAACTGTTTTCCTTTTAAGTGTTCATGGCATTTTGCCTGTTGCTGGTCCCGCACACGTTATGCCTCAATTCGATAATAATCTTGATAGTCATGATCCTCCATTATGTATTCCACACCGTGGTCTTGAATGCCTAGTCTGGTAAGAGTTTGAAGTAGCATTCTAGGAACCAATCGATCAGGAGGTAATATGATGTTACCCTCCATGTCCCGCCATCACAGGTGCTCATCTTGATGTAGGATAAAAGGTGAAATTGGGGATATACTCGTCTGGATGTGCGTATACCACCCAACACTCCTACGACATTGGTGGGTTGGATCTATCTTGCCTATGAGAAGAAGACATTTTTGATGTTAGATAACAACTCAACTAGTGTGTCTTATTCTTTTACTTAAACTGCCTAGCATGTGTAGTTTTCACTATCCTAGGTCTGTTCCAACGAAGTGAATGATGATCTTGCTAAGACTAGATAGTGCATGTAAGATTAACAATCCCCGAAAATAGCACCAATGATGAGTGGTGAGGTACCCCTACGTCCAACCATACGAATCACGGGCATTCATGCACAACTCGATCAAATTCTACAGACTACAAGCACTTGCATACACTAAACTTTAGCCAACAAAACCTTAGTTAGAACAGTCGTTGTCTTCCCAACGTCACTGGTGATATTCTAAAGCGATGGTTAAGTGAGATTAAGGCAAATGATTTTTATTAGTTTTTTCTTTTATCTTAAAAAGTCTAATTCTTTAATTGTGGGAAATGGAAAGTTGTGTAAATTACAATTGTTCTACTCTATTATTTAACTCTCCCTAGCATAAGCAACCAATCCCATCTTTCATGCACATCCTGAGCATACTCTAACCATTGCTCGGTTACCAGACGTTAAGCGTCACTGGGTTACCAAGTGTTTGATAAATGTTTGAGACAATCATACCTATGGTTCTCATCAAATATGAAAGGATAATAATAGTAAAGTGATAATAGCAAAAGCTTCTAAAATTATTAAAGTGTTGAAATATTAAACTATTAAAATGCTTAAGTGATTAAATCCAAATGCTACAAGGAATGCTTAAAAAGCTCATCTTTATTCTCGGTCACACCAATGGGGTCAGGTACA
The DNA here is from genome assembly GCA_015680685.1 of Gnetum montanum. Lineage (NCBI taxonomy): Eukaryota > Viridiplantae > Streptophyta > Gnetopsida > Gnetales > Gnetaceae > Gnetum > Gnetum montanum. The sequence continues at coordinate 256,293 of MNCI01008363.1, read as the reverse complement.
TTAGCGCTTGAATATAGATCTGTACACCTTTCTTACACTTGCTGCGGGCACTTGGAAAAGATTCTAACTCTTACAAGAACAAACTACAAGAGTTTGACTACAACTACTCCAAAAGATACCGTAAATGTTGTGGGTGCAGGCATATTTATAGCAAGAGACAGACTCTATGTTAATAGGGTTGCATTAATGCATAGACAGATACGTCGACGTGGTCACGTCAATGCGGCCGCATCAACGAGGCTTTGTTAATGCAGCCTAGTCGACGTATCAACTGAATCCTTCATCAACTACCGATCTACTATTGAAAGATGCTTAGGACCAAGCATTGAAATGTGGCAGGAGCATTGCATAGACTAAACGACATCTTACGATATGCAAAAGTCCCCCATGAACTCGTGAACATTGTCTTTGCTTGGTCCTCTGGTGCAATTTGGATTTGGTTATAGCCACTATAGCCATCTAGGAAGCTGTAGTAGCAATGCCCTAATATTGGGTCTAGCACTTGGTCAACGAATGACAACAAGAAATGATCCTTAAACGTTGTCATATTCAGCAACTTGAAATCTATGTAGACCTACCACCTACCACCTTTCTTTGGTACAATTACGAGTGAACTAACCCACTCACTATCCACAATGGGATAGATGAACCCCACCTTGAGGAGTTACTCAGTTTTCTCCTTAACAATTTTCTTTAATTTGGGGTTCAATCGCCTCTATGGTTGTTGTTTTGGCTTCATGGCCGGGTCGATGTAAATGCAATGCTAGCATATCCTAAGATTAATCCCTATGAGTTCATGATATGACCAAGAAAAATTTGTTGACCATGTTTCAACTACCTTCAACAGCATCTCTTTTTGTTCTGGAGCAAGTCTTACATTGATTATAACTAGCCTCTTATTTTTCAAAAACATGTATTTCATCCCAACTGATAACGGTTTCAGTTCAAGGGGCTCTTGCTTAATTTTCTCAAGAATTTCCAACTCTCCCAAGTGAATATCATCATTTGTATCTTCAGAGAGTTGGTGATGAACTTGCTTGAGTTCATCCATGCTTGTGACATATTCACATGCCAGGCTCTCAACTGGCTCCATGCGAAATGTGTTACTTTCTAAATTAACAATCAACCACTAGGTGCCCTCTTGTTTTGTGGCTATTGCATATAGACACCTTTGAATATCTACTTCTGGCACATACTACTTGCATGCAGAGATGGATGCGTGCGTGATGGTCCAAAGTCCCAAAGTTTCTGCACACAATTGCACCTTGTATTGCTATACGTGATGCATGGAACTCTCTTCTTCTTGATCTTTCCAAATGCATTTTCTTTAGAGATTTTGAGAAAAAGATCTCTAATACCCATTCTTGCATTAATAGTGCTTAGCCATGTCCTTCCCATAATGATTTGGAAGTTTCCTTTGCAATTCCCCACTTTGATTACTAGGAAGTCAACAAGATAAGACCACTTGCAAATAATGGTCACAATGTCTTCTACCAGTCCCAATGGAACAGTGATGGACTAGTTTACCAATTCCAATTTGATGTTGCTCTTCTTGAGAGGAGGCAAGTTCTAGGTAGTGTACATCTCATAAGAAATCAAATTAACATTAGAACATGAATCGAGAAGAGCCTTGCACAGTTCGTTCCTAGCAATCTGCAAATAAATCAAAGGACTTCCAACATTGGCTAATTTCCTAGGAAGGTTTCTTGCACAGATCCAATCAGACATAATATGAGTGAGCATTACAGTATGGATCCTTGGCAAAGTTTGGTTTGAAGGAGGCCTAAAGGAATCTGATATGGAGGAAGAGGCAAGAGTAGGGTTGTCAACTGTGGGTGTAGGTAAAGGCTTAGGTGGGCTACAAGGTCAAAAGAAAGGTCTTTTCTTTGATTGGGCATTCAACCCCTTTGATTGATGATTGGATTGCAAATTAACAGCCCTTGTAGCATTGTGTTGTTGCGGTTGAACAGGTAGTTCACCCTACATAGGAGGAGTAGGTGGTAGCTGTGCAACTGGAGGAAGAGTGTGTGCAGGGATAGGAGGAGGATAATGACAGGAGGTGGCATCCCTTCTTTCATGTGGAAAAGGAGTTCGATAATAATCAGAAGGATGGTAGTAAAGCTAAATATTAGAAATGTGATTGGAAGAGTCACGTGGACACATAGGTTACTGAATGTGGTAACCATATGGATTAGGCTACCCGTAAGGGTATTATTTCCTTAGCAATGCAAACACCCATGATTATGGTTGTTGCCATTGTTGGTACTATTCATATGGTTGCAATGGAGCTCCACTTTGATAATACAATTATTGTTGGTAAAACTATCTAAGATTACCTTGGGGATAAGGCAACCTTCTAGATGTTTACCTTTGTGTAAGTCGTGGATGTAAGGCATACACCCCTGACTCCTCAAGATGGGACATAATAGGACAACATCTCTTAGGATGTTCATACTAGTAGACATCACATCCACGATCATCATCTGATTCATTATTTGTAACCTCTTCTATTGCAGCAATTTTGCCCTCACCTTTGTAATATGCACATTTAACTTCCTTGTGCCTCCTGTGCTCATGATTACTACCTTATTCTTAGGACTCCTCAGCAATTTTAAGGACAACTTAAAATTTGCTATCCATGGAGTCTCTTAACTGATCAACCTTGGTCGTAGGTTCAGATTGGAACTGTTGAAGTGGCAGGGCTTTCTTATGCATCTCCTTGTTAAATACAAATTCATCCTCATTATCATAGAATTGAATCTCTCACTTGCAAATGGAAGAATCACGGTTGTACTCCTCTACACTTTCTATTTTTCTTAGTTTGTCCTCCTCTTTGGTGACCTACTTTGTTAAGCTTTGTACATGACAGGTAGTTAGTTCTGACAATCATCCTTAGGCATAGACACCAAGGGTTTTCCTCATTTCATTATGAAGCTCGTCTACAATGCGGTGAAGTTGAGCCAATTGAGAATAACAATGGTCAAGGCATTTGTGCATCAAGGCATAATATCGGCCAATGGCAGCATCCAAGGGTTCATGTGCTCCTTGCTTTCAACCTTGGATTTGCTTTCTTAAGTTGGATACTCTGGAGTACGTTTGATACTTATCATTGAACAACTCAAGCCTGGTACTTCATCATCTAATAGATTCCAGCTCTAAAGATTGGTACTAGTTCTCTACTTCTTTAATGAGTGTCCTGGGGAACAACTTCAATTTTTGCCACTCCTTTTCTATGTTTTACAAGGCACATGCATCTTGGAAAGCTTGAAGATGATTCTACATATTAGAGTCATATCCTCCTTCAAATCGAGGAATATTGTTCATGTTTAACCATTTGATTGACTATCTTTCACATGCCTTATTGGGATTCTGACTGCCTCTGCAATGTTAAGCATACTTCGGGTAGCAAATAGAGGCTCATCAAGGCCTTGATCATGGTGTATATGATGCCCTCTACTAGCTCTTTGTTCATGGCGATGTGCCTCTCTTGAACATCTGCATCCTTGATCTTGCTTATCTCGACGATCCCCTTAATTATGGTGGTCTCGTCGATCATTGTGCTCATTTTCACACCTCTATCACGATCTTGTCTTCTGTGGTCACAATCAAAACTAGAAAAAGAAGAAGATGACGAAGGGGAAGAGAAAGGAAAATTAGCACCATCATGGTACCTACTATCACCTCTTTGGTGATCACGACCACAATCACGATTGTGCTTCTTATCAGCATCCCTGTCTTGACTTGCCCCTCTAGATCCTTCTTTGTCATTAGATCTCTTATTATCAGAATCAGGATTGTGAACTATGGAGTGCAAATTTTGGTTTTGACCTTCATTGTCGAAGTTAGGGAGAGAAGCATCATTGCATAGAAAATCTCCAGAGAAGGGTTCTCCACGAGCTTGTTGGTACAACAGGATTGGAGGATCATTAAGCCCTTTTCCCTTTGAAAACTCATAGTGATGTTCTAGCCATCAGTCTTGTAGGCATTGTGCTTTGATGGGATGATAATCCCTAGCGTTGACATCTTCCACATTATATTCCCCATGGCGGTCTTGAAGACCACATTGTGTAAGCATTTGATAGAGCATTGTAGGAGTAGCATGATTGGGTGGCAACACAATGTTGCCCTCCATGTCACGCCACCATAGTTGTTCATCTTGGTGTAGGACGAAGGTGAAGTTTGGTACATACTCATCAGGATGGTTATATATAATTCGATACTGTTGAGATTTTGTTAAATGAACGTTATTAGCCTTGGGCAGAGAAGCGCTCCTATGAGAAGAAGACATTTTTAGTTAGCAAATAAAAATCACAATGTGCTCCAAGAATTTATTGTAGTAATTGTGAAATAAGATATGACTCTCAGGTTTGTTCCAACGATTTAAATACTTTTCACTGGGTTCCAAATAGTGCACAAAACAACAAAAAGGTCCTCGACAATGGTGCCAATGATGAGCAGCGAGGTACCCCTACACCCAACCATACGAATCACTAAGGCATTACGTGCGATCCCGTTGAATTCCATGAACCTATAGTTATCTCGTACACTAGTTTCTCTAGGTAGTGAAACAACGTTGAGAACTTTCGTTGTCTTCCCAACTAAACTTGTGAGGCTCAAGGGTATGGTTTAAGTGTAATTGAGGTATATGAATTTTTGTTGTTTTATATTTTATGGATGTAATCGCCTACAACAAGAATAAGGGTAAAGTAGATTGAAAACTAATGTCTATTGCCTAGTTAGCCTAACACAAGTAATCGCCCCACTTTCTTGAACACATCTTAAACACATATAGCATTGATGGGCTACCAAACATTAAGCATTGTTGGGTTACCAAGTATTATATGAATGCTCAAAGTGGTCATGCTCGTGTTCATTAATTGCTGAAAATAAATTACTTAATCAAATGCATTAAAAAGAGTGAGAAAGTAAAATGCATTAAAGAAAATATTAAGTTATTCTCAGTGTTGCAAGGATTGTCAAAAGAGTTTGTTCTATTCACATCACATTGTTGTGCTTAGGTACATCAGTGCTTGAACAAAGAACTATACACACTCGACTCCTTTTGCGAGCACTTAGAAAATATTCTGACTCTGAGGAAAATAAACTATGAGAGCTTCACTACTTTGACTAAGAATGACTAAAAACCGACTATCAAAAACTACCCAAAATTGGAGCCTAGGCGCAGTATTTATAGACTTGGGGTATACACCCCAATGTCGAACATGTGACATCGGACCAAGGCCCCAGATGTCACGTACCCGACGTCAAAGCAGACAACAAATGCATGTTCATCACCATGGTAATAACCTAGTGGTAGTTGCCATGAATATGCAGTCAAAATTGAGATAATTCATCTTTACAATCTAACTTTGCAAACTATTATTTAATTTTGTATGAAATGAAATGAAATGAAATAAAGCTTTATTGTATTTGAAGTCTCTTGATTTGAAAGTTCAAGCCATGGGTTTAATTCTGGAGGGCAATGATGAGTTATAAAGTTTCAATTACACTATATATATTTTGGTGTACCTATATTACATTTATTTTTGGTTCCAACACACCCACAACTTGGTGTTAGTGTTAGGCAACTCAAGTGATTAGTTCATTATCTTATTAGGCAAGAGGTTGTGAGTTTGAATCACACAAGAAATTGCTATATTCTTCTCTAATTCACCCCTGGTACCCACCTTAAACAATGAGCACTAATGCTTCAAGGCAGTATGCTACCGAACTCTAAGTTATAATTTGAAAATTGCATGAATTCCTTTAGTTACCCCCTTTTCCTACAACATGGTTTGTATCCATCATCCCGAATCAGTTTTTTTCTGGTTTATCAATCAGTTAACCAGGTTTTCTGTAGTTCAACTAGGTGACTCATGGGATAAAGAATTCATACCTTTAAAAGGAACTCGCCGAACATATGTACCTTTCACCCGAGTCGTGACCACTAATTTTTTACAGGGAACTTTAGCTCTCTTAATCTTACCGGCAACCTTACAAAGTTATAATTGCGTAATCTATTGACTGGATTTGTGCACATCTAAACTCTTGGAGACTGGATTTATCAATAATCTACGGACACAAACGGCTCAAAATTCCTTTGCCGGTGTTCCGGTCGGAATAAAGAAATGTATTTCCAAATGTGCACACCGGTTAGAATAAAAAAAATGTATTTCCAAATGTGCACACAATATTCAGTAATAAAAGACTTTTAAATTCGTCCGTACAAACACCAATCAATGGCAGCCGCGTCTGCAGGAGCCGCAGTGGAGCCTTCAAATCAGCAGAGCTAGCTAGCTGACATTAAAAAGTAAATTTAGCGATTAAGGAGACCTGGAGAAGCCTGCGAAATGCAGGGATGATGCATTTCTATTTCGAACTTGCATTCACAAATTTGGTTGGCAAAGAGGCTCATAGGCGCGTCTGCGCTGCTTTTGCTGCTTATTTGTCTTCGTTGCAAGCAGCTTGAGTAAGCGAATGCTGATTGTGTTCATCGCGAGGCTTCGATTTTGCATGCACGCGAAAATTCGGAATATTTGTTTTTGCGTTGCCACCGCCGCAATAAGTGGTGGTGTAGCATATCTGTAAGATACTCTTCAATGTTTGTAGGTTACTGTTGCATCATTAAGTACATTTCTGGCTTACGGAGTGACTCAATGGCTTTGCTGCAACTCCTTTTTTAGGTTCTGGCGGATATTTTCTGGTTTTCTAGCTTAATTTTGTTAGGTTTTGCTGGTATCATAGCGTAGTTGCTCTAGGTTTTTGTTAAGTCGCTTTGTATTTTTTTGCTTCCTAGGGTTTTGACGTTTGTCAATACTAGCCGTGTAAGTAGATTTCTGCGAATTTGCATTTGTTAGCGTTTTTTCCTGGCGTAAAAACTAAACTTATTTCCTCATGTTTATGCTAGAATGTTTTGGAAGCGACTGTAAAGATTGTGAAACCGTTGATTTGCCATAAAAACTAAACTTGTTTCCTAATTTTAATGCTAGAATGTTTTGGAAGCGACTGTAAAGATTGCTAAACCGTTGATTTGCTATCAACCGAGCAAGATTTCAAAGTCTCAGTCGCATGCCAGGAAGCGTTCTCACTTTTCTTTTAAAATGCAATCCATTGTGATCTGTGGCGGTTCTATATTATTCCACCTGTTGGATTATGTACACCATATTTTTAATGTTTGTTTGTGTTGACTGTACGATTGTGTGTTTGACTTTCATTCTAAACTCTTAAGGAAGAACAGTAGCTTGGTTTGAATCGTTGTATTTCGTATTGTTTTAATAGGTCGTTTAAATGTTGGAAGCACATAAAAAAATTGATTAATCATTTAAGTACAACAACTTTCTTGAAATGTATTAGGAAATATGCAAAAGTGTGACAAGGAAAATCAAAGAAATGACTGAAAAGTGTAGATAGCCAAGTAAAAAAACGTTAATCTCCATGATACCGTACTACTATACTCTGTGAAGTTGCTTTTCACAGTTTCGATATTGTTATTACAAGTACGACAAAAAATATCATCTTGGAGTCTAGGTATTATGATGAGAATTTCTTGCATGGTAAATGTTTTTCACTAGGTAATTGTAAAGGTATCTTATTTGGTTCACAATGTTTGTAACTACTGCTCCTAGTTTTATATATTTCGTATATCAAGATACATGTTATGTTTTCCTTTTGATGCTAGAGTTCTTTTTATTGAATCTTCATTCCTTTATAGACATGGTGGGAGGGGAGAATCAAAGCCCTGATCCTGGTAATGGAGTAAAGGAATCAAAAAATGTAATGAATGGTTCTGCAGTTGTGTCGTTTGCGGAGAGAGAGCCTTTGTCGATGGTTGAAGGTATTAGTATTTCTGCCACGGTGGTGCACGATGGTAATCAGAATTTGAATTTCTTTTATATTTATGCTACATGGTGTCTGATGTTAATATTAAGATGCGTTTTCCTTTTTGTTCTGATTATTTAGGTAATTATCTCCCTTGATGATGCAGCTGAGTATGATGACCGACGAGGTTTAGTTAGGGCACAAGAAGATTGTTTTCAGAATTGCAGATATTCATGTTGATGAGCTTTCTAAGGGTGTGGGTCTTGCAAATACTGATTCAAATACGAAAGAAAATTTAGTTTTAAAGAGTGTTGATACTGACAGAGACATTCATAATGTTGCCTTTGAAGAAAATGATGTGTCGTCCAAGAGTGATTGCCTAGGAAAACATGCTGCCATGGTTGGAAGTGGCAAAGAAAGTTTGCCTTTGAAAACGGAAGAAAAGAACATAGCAACTCATGAAGGACTTCTACACAAAGATTTTCAAAATGACTGTGACAATCATATGGACTTTAAGAACATAAAGATAAACCAGACTCAACAAAAATCAATGCCTAAGCCAGCGTTAGTCAATATCAAAAGGGATGATGAGAACCTTGTTCAGATGGCATCATCAGAGACATGCATGGAAGATACAAGCATTGTTAAAAATGTTTCGGCATCAAAAGACTATGATGCTTTGATAAATGATAATAGGGGAACAATGACGGAGATCGAAGCTTCTGTTCTTCCTGTTGAGAGAAGCTCTGTGAATGATGGTCTTGGACAGACTAACATACATTCTCAACCAAATCCATCATCGGACGCAGCAAAAGAAGACAACAGGGTAAATGAAAATGATTCAGTTTTGTTTTCTTCTGATAAGAAAGGTGCTTTTGACGTTCAAAAAAATGCTGTAGATGAGATTATGATTTGTCATGAAAGCGTTAACTTAAGTTTTGAAGAAAATGAATATTCTGGTACTGGGAAGGAGGGTAATGTCACAGTGAAACAAAAATTATTATTTGTTCCTTCTAAAAATACTGAAAGTGTCTGTGAAATTCAACAGGATAATGGTCGTGTTACACAAAGTGCTAATTGTTCAGCTGATGGTGGTGACAATGTCAAAATCACTGGTGGAAAGGAGTGCAGCACAGTGCTGTGTGGTGAGCATGTTTTAGTTGCGGAAGGTAAACTCCCTGAGAAGTCAAGCCCTTCATTTGCTGCAAAGGAAGGTATCATGCCCTCTGCTGTTGCAAGCCATCATCCTCCTAGTGACTCTCATGGTGCTTCAGGTGATGAAATGTCTTACAAGAAGTTTTCTGATGTCTTAATTGAATATAATAATGAAAATATCATTTTTTATGATGTTCACATAAATGATTTTTTTCATTTCTCTCAAATAATGTATAGGTAAACAAACAGAAAGGTCTATTTCTCCTGGGAAGATTGATGTATGTATCTTAATGTAAGTATTTTTTCCTTTTTATTGCATTTTTGATAATTTCTGTTTCAAATGGCATATGCATTATGTGAGTGGCAGGCATTAAATTCGTCTGGAGAAAATGGAGGTGGAAATCTACTTATTGGTAGAAAATTGCGAAAAAAATTTGGAAGGAGATTCTACTTTGGTTCTGTGATTTCTTTTGATGAAGAAAATTCTTGGTACAAGGTGGATATTCTTTCTTTGGAAAAAAGTTTAATGTTAAAATTTTCATGAAGTTTAAAGGGAATAAAAATTCTTTGCGTAGATTAATTGGTTATTATTGATAGTTGTGTTTTAACGCAGGAACTTAGGAACATTTAAATGCAAGTTAAAAAATAGTGCAGGACAACATTGTTGTAGTGTTCATAGTTTTAACATTTACTAAAATTGATTAATGTTGTGTCCAATTCAAACCAATCATTTGGGAATGTGGTTTTGCAGCAGTTTCCTATTTAGCTTAAGTCAGCAATAGCATGCTCTTGGAATCCCATGTTGTAAGTTACAATCTTGTTAGTGCCAATTTTATGAATTGCCATCGTTACAGGCTATATGTCAATTAAGGTTTAGAGGAGCACATGGTTATGTTGATTACATCTCTTAAGTCCATCCTGAGTAACCTTCAAATTTAAATACAGAGAAAGAGACAACAAAGTCTTACTAATTTTTTTGAGATTTACCTTTTATTTTTATTAGAGTAGGTTATGAAAATACATGCATGCTACTAATGCAACTTTATAACCAGATTTCTGGAGATTTGATATAAGAATTGCATGTTACTACATTTAATAGACAGTGCTGTTTATGTTGTTGGGAGCTCGGAGTACAAATGAAGTGTTTTATTTTATAAATGCTGCAGAGAATGGACGTGTATGCAGTTTAAGAGTTGGTCTTATGTGCTAAGCAATTTTAGCCCAGAATGTTGTTTATTGGGGGACGGCAGTTGTCCCATTTGTATTACTGTTTGTCAAACGTTATGTATTCTTGCAAAATTTTAATGTTTTGTGCCATGTTGTAAATGGGCATATTATAAAACCTTGTAAATGAGGCTTTAAGTTTGTTTTCTCCTTTTGAGTTTGAACAGGTGAATATAATATTTCAATAATTATAAAATTTATATTTGGAATTCACCCAATCTCTTTAGAATCTTAGATGTTAACCAAGCAAAATGATCTTGAGCCATTTTGCTAAAATCTTAGAAATCATCATCATCATCATTGTTGCCTTGTCCCAACAAAATGGGGTTGGCCACATGACTTCTCTTTCGCCATTTGCCTGTATAAAGAGCTAGATCATTATCTATTTGCAATTTCTTCAGATCATATTCAATTGTTTTTTCCTGTATTTTTTGGTCTTCCTTTTGGTGGGTTTCTTGGAACACTGATCTAGTAACCTTCCTAAAATCTTAGAAATGATCCTGTAAAGAACATTGTGCAAACTGATAAGTCAAAAATCAGAGATTGATGTTGCACCCTGCTTTTTAGAAAAATTTCCTGATTTTCTAGTCTGTTAGGTATGCAATGTTTACCTTTCATTCCATTTAGTGCTCAGCCATGAGCATAGATGAGTTCTTCACTTTTTTTTCATAAGCATAGATGACTTCTTCACATTCTTCTTTTGTTTACTTTCCATTTATCAATTTCATTTTTTTCAGTTGGGCATTTCTGTATGTCATGAACATTCGTATTATTCTTTTGAAATGAAACGTTACTTTAACTCTTCATTCATTAAGCAAGTCTGTAAAATCTGAGTATTAACACTGTTTATTGTATATTATTTCTTGTAAGGTGACATATGAGGATGGGGATGAAGAGGATCTTGAGTGGGAAGAACTTAAAGAAATACTGATTCCAGCAAAAGAGAGGGAATTGAAAATTCGGAAAGGAAAAACTCCAATGAATCTTGGTCTAAAATCAAGGTGTCCCATGAAATAAATTGTCTTCTGTTAAATTTTGATGAAAAATATTTTCTTTTCTATATATTTGTTGAAATTAGTTATGCTGTACTACTTTCAGAGTTTTTAAAAGAGTTGGAAAGGCTCAAGCTTCAAAGAAGTTGAAGGGAAGGAAAAGAAAACGTAATGTTCCCCGAAAGCAACATTCAACAAACCGGGAGCATCCTGATGATGAGCAGCATGATAAAACCAATTTGGTGCATCTGGATTCAGTTGATAAATTGAAAGACGAGAACATCAAACAAAACTTGCCAGAACGTCCAATAATGAGAAAAAGAAAAGCTGAAACTGATTGGATTCTGGAAGGTCAGCTTATGCCATGGAAGAGGCCTGCAAGAGAGTTGAGGCACCAAAGGGAAGGTAAATTAGTAGATAAGAAAGTGTAAAAGAGTTCTTCAGAAGTGTTTTAACTTTCAAGCAATTTCATATGCACTTGCAGTGATAGAAAATTGTGTTTCAGATGCACATGATAGCAGCAGATCTGATGCTTCTGAAGTGCAAGTACCTGAGAAGGTTAATGTTCCAGGTAGAGGAACAAGCCTTGTAGGAAGAAAGACCAAAAAGGATTTTGGAGGACAGCTGTATGCAGGCAAAGTCATCAATTATGATCCAGTTGCTGGCTATTACAAAGTAATTTGTTCTATCTGGGGAATGTTTTACAATCTCATACTTTGTCCCGATTTCCAGGAAAGTGTAATTCAGTTCAGAAATGTAAATTTATGGTAGAATTGACATTTCTTCCATTTTTATATTCAGGTTAAATACGAGGATGGTGATGAAGAAGAGCTGGAATGGAGTGAACTAGAAGCAACTTTGATTCCTATAGATCATAAGCCTTTATCATTCAAAGAAATGCTTCGTGCTCGTACATTGGCTGCTAGGGACAGCAAGAAGGATAGTTCTACCACAGATATTGATGGTTCCTCAGGAGTTGGTGAAACTCCTAAAAATAATTCTATTGTGAGGGATGATCCAATCCTGTTGAGGTTAAGATTTTTCGATTGAACAGTTGTATGTTCTGTTGATGTTTCAAATGTCAAAATTTCTAATTAAAAGGATTTGCTTTTCCAATGAAAATGCTTAAGCCTTAAGCTTGCTTCTACTTTGATTGAGTAGCCATGATAATCTAGTCGATAGGTTGCATGTCTTTGTTAGCAACAAATGCTCTCCTCACTGCATCGTTTCAAAGATTAGCTGGTATTTTAGACATGACAAAATTTGAAAATCTGAATTCCATCGAGTGAGACTCTGATTCAGTTTTACCAAACTAAAAGAAAATTTAGCTATACTGTGGTTCTGATTATGGTTGTATTCACAACAACATAATATGATGCAATTGTTGACAGTTCAATGGTATGTGGAAATGTAAAAGAAATTGTGGTATGTTATCATGAAAAGAGTTAATGGATGAAGCGAAAAAGTGGATTTATAAATGATTAACGTAACGATGATTGGATATGTAATCCTTGTACTGCAGCTGTTGCTAGACTGAAAAGGGTTCGGAGAGCTACCTGTTTGTTATATTTGATAACTAAAGTTTCAAACACATTAAATTATTAAGTTTAGGTCTAAAGAATGTAAGTTGGGTTAACATATTATTTACATAATTTGAGAGAAATCTTAAAAGCCGCAAAATTTCTAAGTTGCCTTCCCTGCAGCTGACTTCTCTTGTTTTTGTACTTTTTCAAAATTTTAGCCTCTGAAACAATGGTATACCTGTGCTTATTTATGTATTTATTTATTTTTTTGAGTTTTCATAGAAAACATGATGTTAATCTTGCACGTCTTTTGGGAATGGAGTGACCAAACTCTGATAAACATTGATAACATTACCTATATGTTGATGAGTTTCTATCCTAACGTTTAATTCTTTTTGTAGGGATTAATAAATAAAAAAGCATCTAGCATAATCACTTGCCATAAATTTGTTTGCATTTTAAAGTGGTTTGCATAATTATGTTAATATCTTCCAAATGCAGTGGAGCAGACGAAGTCAAAGTGGAATCAAAACGAATGGATTCGGTGCAAACTTTGTTAGTGTCTGATGCTCCAGTTAAGGCAGTTGCCTTTCCACCAAGACCTTTAGCAGCTGCCCGTTTTGCATCTGCTTCTGATGCTGATATATATGAATACTATAGTTGGGGAGAGGCAGGAGGTTTTGACAGGGCAAAATGTCCAGAACTTCGTGCTGCAAAATTGTTGCCAACGTCTTCACCCATTGTTCATCTTGCGGTATGTTTGTAATTTTATTTTTGATGATTTTTAATGATAGATGCCAGAATGCTGAAATCAATGCAATCATTGTACAGTATCTTGGTGATAGTAAATTTTTTTAAAGATTTATAACATACAAATGGTTCCAAGTATGCTTTGTCTATTATTGGAACTTCACATTGATTTGTTTTCGTTTTTGGTTTGCCTTTGTTAATTATGTTATAACCTCAGTTATTGGTTCATTGCTATCATGAAGTCGGTGCAAGTATATCTCAAACATAATGTCCGTTTGTTTCTTTATATGCTATTTTTTGGAGTGTTGATCACCAAAAGGAAATAACCTGTTTGTTTTTAAATTTTATGGATTAAGTTTAAAATTGCTGATCCTCTTTTATCTTCATGAGTGTAATTGTCTTTAGGCAACATGCAAATCCTAATATTTGAAAGTCTTCAATTTGAGAAATGTGAAATGTTCTAGTTATTCAAGATGTTTTTTAATTATTATTGTTGAAAAGACCTGTAGTAAAGTTTACATGATGTTTATTTTGGTTAGCAATCAGGTAGATGCAAACAACGCTTTTATATTTTGGCAATTTTTTGGATAGTTACCATACTTAAGATTATTTTTTTTAATATTTAAAATTGTAGCTAGATTGGTAGATCAAACAACCTCGAGTCCCAACTCCAATGTCAGCTCTGAATGTCCGTTCGTATGAGCATTGCAGTACTTGAGAGAGAATAGCCTGTATTCATTGAAGAAGGGTGTGTGACGTGGAGTAAATTACCCCCCGTGCAGTATGTCTAAAACAGCTTCATAGCGTGCATAGGGTTGATCAAGCTAGAAAGGTGATAATTATCATTTGAAACTTGAAAGGCATCAGAGGATCTGCAGTTTCCAATGTTTGTTTTTTGTTTTTATCTTGTACATGGGGTTGTACCTTGTATCATTTAAGTTCACTTTTCCTTTTAAGGTACACTAGGCATTGTATGTTATCTATCAGACCAGTTTTAGAATTCCTTTTTAACTGAATTTATTTACATAACTCAGCATAGCACATTGGAATTGAACCTGTGACCTGGGGTTCCAGGCCAAGGCTCTTACCACTAAGCTAACATCTCATTGTGACTTTTCCTAATTGTGTATGACCTCTACTAGGGTTGATTTCCTAAGGAACTCCTTGCTAGTTAAATTCGTATACATTATGGATGAATATTTGGCTATATGGTCAGAAAGTTTTCCTTACCAGCTTAGTTATATATGCATAATATATATATCTATAATTTGGCCAAGAGAATCTTTTTTTGTTCTTATGAAGAAAAATCTATACCCTTACCAAATCCTTTGCATGCATGTATAGAAAATTATTTAGTAAGGGAATCAGAAATGTAGTAGAAATAAAAAACATGGCATATATACCCAGTTATATAGTTAGTTTTTTCTGGGCATGGATACACACTATACAATTGGCAATAATGATGGTATAGAAAGATATTCTTGAAAGCTTTGATTGTGTTATGGATTTTATGAAAAAAACTTGGATTTCACTTGGTTAGAATGCTATCTGCCTTTGTTTCTACCTTTTGATTTGGATGAAAATATTAGTTAGCATTACTGATACGTTTCCCTGGAGCATTATGGATGAAAATATTATTTAGCATTGTCAATAGGCTCTCCTACAGTGTTATGGATGGAAAATTATTTAGCATCACCAATAGGCTCCTCTAGAGTGTTATGGACAAAATATTATTTAGCGTTACCGATCTATGATTGGTAGTTGGTAGTTGGCCTCTCAGCCAAAAAAACCATTAAACCAAGGTTCGAGTTCTCACATGTCACTGAGAGAATGGTAGATATATGCTTGAATCCTCCATGATGATGATTATTTATGACTATCTTGCAAGAGTGCATAGAGTCCTAGGTATTTTGGATGAAATTGAGACAAGCTTATGTTGTGCGATGCGATAGAAGACTTGGATTTAGATCAAAGGATAATTCTACAACTAATAATTAGGCCTGCAATTTTGTATGGTAAGATTTGCGGGCTATAAAGAAGCAAGATAAAGAATATGTTCTGTGGCAAACATGAAATCATTTAAGCGGCTGCTGGGCATTACAAGATGAGGTAGAATAAGCAATTTACCTATCATTGAATATCGAATTAGTGCTAAATTCTTCTAGAACTAAGATGTCTGCTAGTCAATTTTGGCTTTGGCTTATCTCGGAGGCCCCCAAGGGTTACGTAGCGGAATTTTGCAAATAGTATCAGTATGTGATGAAATGAGGGACAGCTATCTTAGGTGGTTTTGCCATGTTTAACATAAACCAGAAAAATGCACTTGTCAGCAGAGGTTGCTTGGTTACTGTTGTGAAGGAAAGCAACAAAGAAGAACACCATCCCTTTCCGTGTAAAAACATAAAGAAAAATAAAAAGAAGGGAATGTAAAAAGCTTGGAAAACTAATGCTATGGCTCTGTATGGCAGTTCCACACGACAGGTTAGCCTTGGGGTAAGGTTATGGCGCTGACATATCTGTATGTTGGACTGTTTTCTAATACTCTGAGAATTATTGACACATCCCCAGCGTGGAGGGCATTCAAAGAAATTGATCATGTTTTGTGGTGAACATGAATTTGTTCGTGTATTCTGTTAATGGAGAGGGCAATGTCATTACTTTTCAGAGGAAGGCTACAAGTCTTTTTACAGCAGTGTTAAGGATAAAGATATCGTAAAATGGTTAAAATGTTATGATTCCCCTGGGTGCTAGATGGGGAATCTATTGGCACACGATTTTAGATACATGAGTGGCAAAGGAGAATTCATAACGCCAACATCATGTTTGGGATAAGGTAAAGGATGATGATGATGATTAATTGTTGTATAAAAAGTGATGAGCAGAGGTTTAAGCTGAAGTACGAGTTCCAGGCCTAAGAGAATGGATTAAAGGAAATCAATTACAAGAGTCTAGGATTAGAGTTATTATCATTTAGGGCCAAAGTACTACAGCATAATTACTGGAGAAGTAAATTGTCTTATGAAGTGGAAGTGAGATTGATAGCAAGCCACGGACAAATTAGCTATGAGTGTAGAATGTTCCAGGAAAGATATGTACGAGGGTTGAGGTCAGAGAAAGTTGAACTGGAAAAAACTGTAAAAAAGGAGCAAAATAAGCACTCGAATGAAATACATTTGAATCGGGAAAAGGGAAATGCTTTCAGATTTAGAGAGGAGTTGTACAGAGACAAAGACTTTATGGACAAATCACGCAGGAAGCAAAGATATTTCCAAATTTTAGCTCAAAATTGAAAACTGGACTCTACTAGTTAATTTGAATTGTTATTTCTATGGGTTGCCTTTCCAGTGCATTATAGCATGTCTCAGTGTCCAGTCTCCATCATCATGATCATTACGGTGTCTTTATGCTAACAACAGGGGCTAACCTGTTCAGGAAGAATAATGTTTTGAGTATAGATGCTATTTTATATTTTCCCAAACACTTTGAGTTATGCTATTCTTACGAACATGTTAGGATTCATGCTAGGACTGTAGAATCTACAGTATTTTATTAGATTGATCAATAATTTTCTATATCCAGCTGTCTATTGAACACCAGAGTTATTGAACATATATTTGCACGTGGGACATATATTTTTACAGTGCTCCCACATGGCTTGTAGCGTAGCCCCCTTGGAATAAAGCCTGGGACTTGCACAATCACAAGCCCTATGTGTTAACAAAGTGATCCATACCTCGCTGGCAGTTTACAATCTCCATGCTTGTGGAAAATAAGAATATACAAGTCTGAATGAAGATTACCTAAAGAATCGAAATTCTGGTAATTGTAATCTTTATAATACAAGCAAACAAGTTGGTAAAAAATGTACATGGTTCATTTTTCCCAAGGAATATTTTAAATTGGCTTTACAAAACGTTATTATACCAATCATCACAATGTAGTGAACAAATTTGAAGGCTGTTGATGGTTTCTAAGATGTTGGTTGAATTGATAAGATGATATGACAGTTTAAGGAAGCTGTGATATGCTGACTTAGTGTTAGAGTTTAGTTTTATGTCTCTTGGACAACTCTAAGGGTCTTTTCGGTCATGAGAAAACTTAACACATAATTTGTTAATTGAACAAAATTGTAATTATACATCTTTCATAATTGTTTCTATATTTAGTAGTCACTTTTGATATTCGACTAACTCGTTACAAATCCCTTCTTCATAACATTTCCTTGTCGGCTACATTCTTATGATGCCTGCCTTTGCCTGTTACTCATGACAGGTCTTCTGGGAATCTTCCCAGTTGGTTAGTCTTACGTGGGCTGAGCCCTCATGGACTCCTCTATCAATCCACAGCTCAGCCTGTTCTGGACTACTACCTCACTCGTAGCCTGCCTTTTGTCATAATCATTCTCTTTACTCCAAAGTAACTTTTGGATGGTCTTTACTTCCTTTTTAGGAACTATATCATATTACGAATTACTCATCTCGGATCTTCTTTTCCTCTTTAGGAAACTAGATCCTTGGTTGCTTCTTTTACTTATGAATCACTTGCTAACCTTTTGGTTTCTTCCATAGTCATTACTAATCTATGGATTGTAATGACTTCTGTGTTGTTATACTTCTTGTTGCTGACTGCTTCTAACATATATCTGTTGTTTCTTGTTTCTTAATTCCTTTTCCTTGTTTGTTATTCCATCTAGATCCACACTTCACACTTTTCATAATTGGTTGATAGTTACTTATGTGGAATGGAAAGGTTGGGACGATTCTCAGGATATAATGGCACTTGTTTGCAACAAATTATTTACAAGTAGTTATGAATAGTCTTAATCTGTTACAAAATTGATGATTGTACATTGTGTTACGGAGGTGTTGGAACCCAAAATAATTGAAACATAGGCACAGCCCAAGATTTATAGAAGTTTATAACTCAGTGCTGCCAAGTAGAATCAAACCTGTGACTTTGGGCTACCAGGACAAGACCCATACCACTACTAGGCTAACCTCATTGTACATTGTGTTATGATCCTAATTTAACATTCCCCTTCAATTATTAGTTTCATAACTTCATTTGTTGTTTTTTGTGAAGTCGATGAGTGGTGAAGAATGTTTTACAAGTGTGCAATATTTCATGGTGGCCAGTCACAAAGATTTATATATTTGTAAGAATTGATGCAATTATTCCCCTTTACTCATGAGTTTGTAGAAATAACAAATGTCATAATAAATCGTGGACACAAGGAACTTCTCTTCTTTATTAATCTCAAGGGGTAATAGTACATCATGGAGTGCCACTTTGGGGAATGGACAGTGGATTCCATTTCTCTGAGAAGAGACGCCCAGGATGCATGTGGAGGGTCTGCAGGTTCTTGTGGAACAGCAATAACAGGGACAATAGCAGATGATAGTTCAGAAGGAGAGGGAGGATGCACTTCGGCTTCTAATACATCCATTGTTGGTTCTAGAGGTAGTGCTTCTGGCTGTTGGTCATGGATGGCTTCAGTGGTTCTTGTGGAACAGCAATAACAGGGACAATAGCAGATGATAGTTCAGAAGGAGAGGGAGGATGCACTTCGGCTTCTAATACATCCATTGTTGGTTCTAGAGGTAGTGCTTCTGGCTGTTGGTCATGGATGGCTTCAGTGGTTCTTGTGGAACAGCAATAACAGGGACAATAGCAGATGATAGTTCAGAAGGAGAGGGAGGATGCACTTCGGCTTCTAATACATCCATTGTTGGTTCTAGAGGTAGTGCTTCTGGCTGTTGGTCATGGATGGCTTCAGTGCTTCCATCTCCCTTCGTAACTCTTCCAGTTCTGCTCAGCAAGCCTTCACTTCTTTTTCTTTAGAGATGAGCTGCATTTGATACTCGTCTGCCGATGAATTGGCAGCATACATTCTATCATTGGCTTCCTAGATATTGACTTGTAGTGTTTGATACTCTATCATTAGTTTTTAATTGGTCTTACAAAAATCTTTAACTTCTTGTTTCAGCTGTCGAGCTTTATCCTGTAGCTCTTCCTTCTCTCGTAAGTGCTGCTCCTTGATCTTCGTAACTTCCTCTTCCTTTTCTTTCATAGATAGAGCTGCCGACTGGGTCCTTGATCCACTAGCTGTAATTTAGGCCTAATATATGCCTTGTAGTGTTCCACTGTGTGCAAACTTCTGAAAATCTCATTTCATTTTATTAAATTTGCTAATCTAAAGTTGCACGACAGTTTCCAATTTTTCTTTTACTTTCTCAATTAGTGATAAAAAATTGGAATTAACACACTTATGGTACCAACTCATTCTTATTCTATTTTCAAACCTTTGATGGACAACCTAATACTCTTTGTAGCCTGCTTGTGGTACGTTCAAAATTTCTTGGATTTCTTTCTTTCCAAATTACAAAGATGACATGAGCTAGCAGAGGATTCCAAATTTCATTATTGTGGGTTCTTTCACCAGTATATTTCCAAGCTGCTGCCAAATCTTGTAATGATTTTGGCTTTCATAAAATGCTGATCCGTAGCTGCTCAATCCTTACTCCAGATGTAAGGAATTGCGGAGCGATGCATAAAAATACTAGCAAATCCTACAGAATTATAAATGAAACCCAGTTAAGTCTACATAATTATATTTTTGACATATATTTTCAGTTTTGCAATTTCTTTATCTAAGAGAAACGAGGCAATACCATATTTTAAGCAAAGAATTAAGGTGTTAGTGGAAGTGGCTTTCTGGACCTAAAAGTGCAGATTCCAGTATTTTAATTGCAATATGTTGATATGGATAGACTCTCAGCAAGAAATCACTTGCAATCTAATTAAGTGTTAGTCAATTTGAGAATCATTATGGACATTTTTTTGATCTTAATAGAGTGAGCTATTTGTGGTTCTGGAGGTTTTTGCATGTGGCTTGTGTTGCGTTTGGAAGCTTATTTTTTATTAACTGTAATGTTGTGATAAATGAGCTCATCTGTTGTAGTTTATGTAAGGAATATGCATCAAAGGTGTTAAAAATATTCTTACCAATTCCTTAACATACTTGAGTGGACGCCTGAATGCTCGCTGAAATGTTTAAAATTCTACAGGCTAGCCACCATCATCTTGCTGCTATAACTGCAGCTGGTCAAGTATGGTTGTGGAGAAACAGACACGGAAATATTCATACACGTTGTAATGAATGGGAGCATATATCATGCTTGGAGGATAAGGGGGTGATATTGGTGGATGTTGCAGGTCCTGATCTTGATCGTAAACAGTCTGGATATGAAGCTGATCAAGAGGATCAAGTCAGTGCTTTGTTTTTTTCGTTAGGACTATATTTGGAAGTTTGTTAAAGCTCCTTTGCAATGAATTTGTATGCAGGTTCCAGATCCGTTTTATCTTGTCGCAATTGGTCATGATGGTCAGGATTATATTTTGCAGGGTTCACAAGCTCAGGAGCCAGTATGTTTTTTTTTTTTAAATAATTTTGCTCATCTGTTGCACCTTTTTGTCTGACCTTTTTTGTTTCTTGCTGCTCAGATTATGTTATTTGTATTTTCGTTTGTCATCTTCTGTTCATCTGACAGACTTTTTACGCGCTTTAGGTGAGAACTTATCAACACAATCATGAACCACGCTATGCCTCGCTTATTGAGCTATTTGCAGAGTCATCCAACTCATCTGCAGATGAAGTTGGGAATGTAGTTCAAGTTAGTGTGGGCACTGTGGAAGCACCGGATGAATCACCGTTCATTGGGTGTGTATGAAGTTGTATATTTATCGGTTCCTTTATGTTTGTGCAAGCAAGTCATCCTTCTTGTTATATTTGATTGTCTACTTACTTCTTAAATAATTTATTAAAGGTACATCACTGATACTGGTCGTGTGTATATACGTTCTGCGACAAAAGATTACATGGATGAAGCCAACTTAGTATCTGGTTTCACGGGAAAGCCAATCAAAATTCAGGTCAGCACATAATCAGACTTTCATAATGTGGTTTTTCGAGAGTCGTTGCCGACCCCTATTAAATTTAGTGCACAAATTGTAAGTGAATAAACCTGATCATCATGTTGAGAGGCAGCCTTTGCCAAGCTCTCTTAGGCATCATGGTGTAAGGCAGGCTTTTTCAAGGGTTTAGTCGTCATAACAGAAAAACAATCAATTTATTAGACAGAAAATATAGGATAGATTCTGAGTCACAGTTGGGGCATACACACGTATTTTATACCTTTGAAAGTATGGCAAATCAAGTACATGAATCGTAACATTAAATTTTTTTTTCAAATTAGAAAATATCATTTGGAGAATTCTATTTGGTATGACAACATGAACATATCAACATTAGCTTACAAAGCTCTTTTTGTCCAGGATGTGACTCAGTTTTAAAAATGATTTGGGTAGTCTTCACAATAAATGCATTGTCCATTTTTCAGAACTATTGGCTTTCCTATCACTGATTTAGAGCAACCTAAAAGTCGCCAACTTTTTGTTAGCACGAGGAAAGTATTTATGTTTGATGTATTTTCCTAATTTCCTTGACATCTTTATATGCGAATGGTTAGATTTGGAATTCATATATCGTTGCAGTTATTGGGAAGTAAATGTACAGAATACTTATTGTTAACAATTTCATTATGCTGTATATCTGCCAGTGTGGCAGAGTATTTCATGCAATAATAATGACGGATGATGGTCGGGCTTGGACATGGGGCCATGGCTATTATCCAGGAGACAAAGCTTTAGGATCCTCAGGATTTCCAGTAGCCACATGTCAACCAGCAGTTGGAACCCTTGTTGGAAGAAAGGTAAAAGGTTTTTGGAGAAAAGAACAAGAGAAAGAGGACATGTACATCTTGATATAATCAGAGCCAAAATAATTTGAGCCTTCTAAAGTTATCTTCTCATTTATAATATTGAATGCTCAGGTTATTGATATTGGTTGTTACGGAGAGGACTTCATAGCACTTACAAACGATGGGGATGTTCACCAGTGGACACATGCAGTTCCAAATCCTGCTGCAGGAGTATATAATGTTCCTGATACTCCATTATATGGTCGTGGTCCATGCATTCCACATGGTGAAAAACTGAAGCAGGTGGCTATTGGTACTGGCATGTGCGCTGGTATAACAGAGACTGGAACTGTACATACTTGGAGAACAGACATGAAAGGTGGGTTTTCAGGTCTGGCTGTACCAGAAAGAGGAGGAGTAACACCCCTTGGTCATGAGGAAAATCATAAAGACACTACCGTCAGTTCTTTGGGTAGGTATCTTTTAAATACCATATTGAATTTGGCTACATATTTCATTCTATCATAAGCTGCTCATGGTAATCGTGTGAGATGTCCTAGTCCATTGTGTGAATGCTAATAGAGAGATGGTGGTCGTATTTACTATTTCAGGTCATCGATCTGCTGCACGAATAATTTGTGTGGCGGGATCCTTGATAGTAGTAGTCAGAAAAAGGAGCAGAGGTCGAATAGGATCAAAGAAAAGGGTTGACAAATCGAAAGTTGAATCTGCAGCGGGAAATAAAGAATAAGGGACTTGTTTAACGATCCCACGTTGCTCTTATGGTTGATTTGAGTATCATGACTGGATAGGGTTGTTTTTAAAGTAACTATTGTTAATGATGTATATTGATCCGAAACCTGTTTGTGTAGCGTCTGGAAGGGCTAAAGTTTTCTGATGCACAAAATCTTTCCCAAAGTGTTCACCATGCTTTATGTAAAATCCCGTCAGTTATGCACAAATGAAAACTTATAAGATTTTGTTATAGAGCCCCTCATTCCTGAAGAGTCATAATGTATGAAAAATTTGCGTTTATTTTTTTTATAAAGTTATGTCCTGATCGTCAAAATTCTAGCAGTGTTAATTTTTCTGTTCTGGCTATTGTCAATGTTGCATCATGATTTACCAGTCGATATACTCTGACATCGTTTGAATGGCCACTGAGCGTGCTTGTGGGTTTCTCCTTCCTTTTTTTTACAAGGAAATTCACTCTTTTCTGATTGGACACCCGGGAAGCTCACCAACAGTTTTGGGGTGGTAATTTCAAGGCACATGGGTTCTTACCGGTACTTTTGGAGATGCTAGTTTTTCAAGTTCGTACCGGTAGGTCATAGCAATTTACAGAATATTCAGCCTTAAAAGAAAAAACTTGGCGTAGCCGTTGCAGATTGAATACTTATTTCAGTGCAAGCAAGACGATTCTAGGATATAAATTCTTAATACTCGTCTTCGTTTGAGAATGGGGGCTTGATAGCCGTTGTTATTTCAGCTAGATACAGGTTGGTTGACTGCTTTTCCAATCTGTTGAGTGAAAACGAAAGAATTTTTAATTGTTAGTTTGGTAACGGAATATGAGATCTTGAAAAGCTTTACAAGAATGCGGTCTTTGGGAAAAACTGTTTGAGAATTGGCATCATATGTGCTAGTTCAGAGTAACGATATAGATATATGGTTCAAGGGACGTAATAAAATTTCAGATATTGAGATGTTACAATTGTGAGACTGATAATTATATTGAAAATGTGCTGGCATTATATGGGTCCTAGTGGATGTACCTGAAAACTTCAGTTTCAGGTATGCTAATTTAATTTGACCGATGGTAATCTAGTTTTAGTTGTCGCAATAACATAGTTCTAGTGATAATCTTAAGTAAAATAATTATCATTTCAAGACAAATCTATTTAAGCAAAATTGCTCAATTAGTGTGTATATTTTGGCTGAGGCGTCATAATTCGGTAATGTTAACATTGATTTTCCATGCCATTTTGGTAACGCAACTTTGTGCATAACGGTGACATGAGAAGCCTAGGTGTTGCAACATTCCTAAAACAAACAACCAACTTTGTGCTATTTAGGTAATGTCAACTTTGTGCATAACGTTGATGTGTAACTAAAATGTGTAACTAAAATTTCAGATGTATGGTTGAAATTAGAACTGTGGTCTTTGTGGTTGAAATTAGAACCGTGGTCTCTGCTGCAACCACGATTAGCAGATCTGTCAAAGCCATGACCTACCCTCTTCATAGTTTTTGCTCTACCCTCTTCATAGTTTTTGCTCTGCTGCAGGATCTCAGCACATTTGATACTCCCTTTTCAGCTGCTTCTGAAACTTCGTTCGTTCTAATTAGAAAAAAATCCAAACAAAAATTCGTTTGTTCTGATTAGAAAAAAATCCAAACAAAAATTGAAATGGTGTTTAAGTAGTTTATCATCTACGATGTCCCCAGTGCTTCAGTGCCATTGATGCCCTAGTTTCATCTTTGCAAAGCTCTTCCAAATCTCCAAGAATTTTCTGGCATGTCCTCGTACTACAACCCGGCATGGATTTCAAGAGCTCGGCTAAGGAGTCCCTCCCCTGTGCATTAACGATGATAGTAGGATACATCACGTGGATTCTTGAGTTGATGAATCACCTGAGGAAGGAAGAGAAACCGATATCTTCTCATTTTCGCGGAGATTTGCAGGATATTTTAAGTAGCAGAGACGGAAAATGGTTATTTTCTTATCTTTGTTTTTTCATCATGTAACAACTAGACCATCCTGCAAAGCCAGGATATTTTAATCAACAGAGATAAAAATGGTTATCTTCTTTACTTTGTTTTTTCTGGACCATCCAGCAAAAAATCCTCAACATCTGTTGTCAGAAAATCATCATCCAACAACGGCGACCGCGACTATGAGAAGAAGGGCGAACTGAAGAAATGCACGAGGACGATGTAGACTAATTTGCAAACAAAAATCTGCTGAATGAAAGGCGATGTCAGCAGAAAATGCAGACAAATGAAATGAAGTGTTGGAGAGATAGAATATAGCTCCTCACCATCACCTGAGCTTCCTAAAATTTTACGTACTCGATGGCCTCTCCCGGAATGAGAGACACAAGACAGAAGTTTCTGGCACTGTATCAATGGTTTAGTAGCATGCTGTAGGTTCATTCTCCTCCGCTTCTGAGGAACCGTGTTGTTATCAATCCAGGTATGTTGTCTTGACGTTTCTCTGTATTGCTGCTGCCTTCCATTCTGCATCAAACTTTCAATTCAGAGAAATTTCCCGTTAATGTTATTGGCTTCTGGTTTTTCAAGTTCTCTGGTTCAAATTTTTGGCAATTGAAATTATGTTCTAAACTTGTCACAGAAATGGAGCTAAGCTAATACAACAAAAAAAAAATCTTAAAATGATTCAACAACGGAAAAAAATATAGGTGCTTAAAAAATGCTTCATCTCTGTAATCTCTGATCTTTACTACTCACACTCTAGAGAGACGCGGTTGCTATTTTCTCTCTTACCACTGTTAGTTTTCTGAATTCTGCGTGTCCAAATTTATATGTTGCCGAGGTACTTTTCCGGAACTGTAATTCTCTTCTTTTATTTTCACAGCTGCTATGCTCATGTTCACCGTTTACTCTCTTTGCAGGATGTCACTTTGCAGCAGGCATATATGATTGAAAGTGTAATTATTCTTACAATTTAATAAAGAAGGCTCATGTAAAGAAACTATCCCTACAGNTACAATTTAATAAAGAAGGCTCATGTAAAGAAACTATCCCTACAGACAGATATATCTAGATGACGGAAAAAAAGAACTCGAATGAAGAATCCTGCTTGGACGGAGAACATTACAAATAATGTATAGCGGAAACCTATTAGTGCCCAAGTGCTAATAACAGGACTGAGCTTTAATTTTTACCAATGCTTTCCAAAATCCAAACATAGATTTAATAGAGAACCTGGTTATTACCCCTGCAGAAAGATGCCGGTCAGCGGCTGCTTCGGATTTTTGCTTCCTCTACTTTGTATTTCCATTTTCTCATGTCATAAATTCAAATTAGCATTTTCCGTTTCAAAAGCGATATCCACGGCGGTGTAAGACAACAAATTTCCATTTTCTCTTTTCGTGAAACTCATGCACAGCAGAAATTCAAATATAGCATTTTCCATTTCAAAAGTGATATTCACTACAGTTAGATACAACATATTTCCGTTTTCTCTTCTATATATTTATAATGAGATTACAGACAGGATTCCCTGGCCCCACGTGTTTATTATACCTGGTTATTATATAATTAAATGATAAGACCGACAGTCAAGCATTTGGAAAACACTGTAATGAATTAATCATGAGCAGGAGACTAAGACATAACCATCGAGTATGTAGGAATTTCAGCAGCAGCAGGAGCAGCACCGGAAAAACCAACTAAACTAAGCAATCCATGAAAAGCCAGCTAAACCAAGCAATCCAGAATTCCAAGCAGGAACCAGCAATCCAACATCACAAAGGAGCAATCCAACATAGGAAGAGCCGTGTATTCATACACGTTATTTGCTTATCAAACGTAAGTTAAAATGATAGCATCAGTGAAGAAGCTCAACACCAACAATTCAGCAGAAGCACCCATTAATATACATGTATTTATATACAAACATGCACAGAAAGTTGCAACTTACTGGAAACTGCATGCACGGAATGGTAAATATCTTAGACCATTTGTGCAGTACGGTGCAGTGAATAAAACCAGGCAAAACTGTAGTAGGGACTAAATTGATCATTCGTTTAAATTGTTTGAGTTTGAGTGATTGATGTATTATCTACAAAGGGGTGATGATTCACAACAAAAAAAATTTAGAGAAGTTTTGATGAATATATGAGAATGAAAGATGACCGATGAGGATTATGACTTTTTAAGGTTGAGAATGCAACTTCCATCAACATCGGATGGACGAGATGGATTTGAGGATTCTGTGCATTTGTTTGATACAAAGAATAAAGTGTATATGCATAATGAAAAAATATTGCTCAAAATGCAGAACCAGTTGCACGGTGCATAGTAGATCAAAAGACAAATGGTGAGAAATTTTGGGATGTATATGTATAATGAAAAAATATTGCTTAAAATGCAGAAAGACAAATGGTGTATAGTAGATAGAAAGACAAATGGTGTGAAATTTTGGGATGATTCAAAAGGAGAATTGGATCGAGTAGTGTTCATTTGTGAGGATGCAAGGGTTATGCTCACTTTTAATTTATGGTCAGAAGCAGGATTGGTTAATGATGCATTGGAAGTCACTAAGAAAATAATATATAGTCCACACTATCAACCTTCACAGATGTTATCATATGTCATCATTGAGTTTGACTTTTATATTGGAGTACCGTATCATAACGAACATCCTCGACAAATACCCATTCCACTAATTATACGTGAAAGATCTTGCCAACTACCACTTAGATTAGCATGGGCTTTAACGATACATAAGTAATAGGGAATGGCATTGGAGAAAACGTGTATAGATGTTGGTAGCAAGGAAAGGTCTTACATTTGTGGCACTATCTCGAGTGAGGAGTATTGACAGTTTAAAGATATTTCCTCCGATGTCCAAAGAAAAATATATCAAGATATTTAAGGTTTCGCATCTTCGAAGTAGATTGGATGAAGAGCAACGCATTAAATCTAATGAAGAATGATCTCATTATGTCATCTAATTTTTACCATTTTGAATGTCAAATCATTTGTAACTATACATTTTCAATTAAGCAAATTTGTACATTGATCATTTCTGCTGTATTACAACATATTTATGATCATTTAATAAAGCATTCCATGGTCTTATAATATTTCTATATATTATGTTTAAATCATCACTGCAGCAGACGACTGTTTTTATTATGCTCTCACTCTCGGCCAAAAAAACAACAAATTCAGCCGAGGGTGAGAGCATACACTAATTAATGGAATTTTTTTTTTCAGAAAATCCATTTTTAAGAAAAATAAGGTACAAAACTCTTGTTCTTCGTCTAGAAGACATGAAAATTTGGGTTTTTAAATCTTGTTCTTCGTCCATAAGTTTTAAAATTTTTTACTCAAAGAACTTCTTACTTGTAAACTAATAAGATGCTCTTGGCCAATTTATAGATATATATGATAAATATATAACTAAGTTAGTTGGATACAATGGGTTATATAAGTTGTGTCGAAGTGTCATTGGTTTTTGCTTAAGTTCTATTATTGCTATATAAAAGCTTAATAGTAGTTAAAGTTTTGGTTTTAACATCCCATATCCTTAATTTTAAACAAAGGTAAGTTAGGATATGGAATGAGGCTCACTTCTAAATTGAAATGAGATTAGTAAATGTCAGGTAGAATACATCTTAAATAAAATGCTCAACAAAGGTAAGTTAGGATATGGAATGAGGCTCACTTCTAAATTGAAATGAGATTAGTAAATGTCAGGTAGAATACATCTTAAATAAAATGCTCAAGGTTTAGGAATGATATGTACATCTTTGGTTAACTTCTTTATTACTTGGTCTATCTTTTTTACTAGTTAAAATATTTTAAAAATGTAATTACATAGGAAAAAATGAGATAGAGCATGTTTCCATGTTTATTCAATATTGATAATACCCTAAATATACAGGTTAAAAGATTGCCATGGAAACAAATTGCAAATTAATTGAATTATAAACTTCCTTTTACCAAATTGCAAGCACTAGAATAAATTTTCCTTTTAATTGTAAAATCAAACTGATTTATCATTAAACAAGTTGTATTTTTGTTTAAAAAGGAAAATTCCTCATGGGGAGTGTTCACTCTAGTACGCTAGAGTATGGCTAAGTTAGGGTATGACTAATTTTTCTTGGTTAATTATGCCAACACGTTAAAACCATAACCATTAATGCACTTAAGGATTTTAACTATTGCTTGGGAATGCATCCCTACAGTGAAAAAAAAATATCCCTACTTATCACTATTGGAATGTACTTGGGAGTTAGAAGACTTCCATGATGATTTTGCAGACTCTCAAAAGAAGATTGAAATGTACTTGGGAGTTGGAAGACTTCAAGGAACAAATGGTTGTCCAAAGTTGGAAAAATTACAAACAATAATTGGTAAGTCCATAGAACATCAGTAAGTTGTAAACACGTCTCGTTCATTTGTCAGACCTGGTTTCCAAAATCTTAAGACGTTTTGAACTTGTTTTCAAGATTGCATGACTGAGTCCAAACTTCTCAGCCTCAATATTGTTTCTAGGATACAAACAGAAAAGACAGACAAGGAAACACTTACCGGTAATCTGCAATTATTCAAGGATGAATAGCGGCAGGAAGGAGTACATCAAGTATCCTTACTTTCCTCAGAAATTGTTAGGAAGAGGAGGCTTTTCCAGAGTGTTGAAATGCCAGCACAGCGAGACCAAGAAAATATACGCCATGAAACTGATCAACCTGAAAGGGCAACCTCTACAGGATTTCAAAGATAAGTAAGCATCATGGAAATCCTTCAGCATGCCAACAACACAGTAAAAATCCACGATCACTGGGTGGACGAATCTGCATGGAGTTTCTGAGCGGTGGAACTCTCTTGTGGGTTCTGTTGATGCCAACATCGCCCATGCTCTGCACGCGCCATGACTTATTAGTTAAATCATTAAGGTTTGTCATTGCCATGCAAAGAAAATCCATATTAGTCTGAGGCATTCTCTTAAAACAATTAGGGAACATTCTCTAATCCCAAAGCAATTAAGATATAGGATCATTGTCAAAAATTGATGCGTGGAAGGATACATTCAATTCTGTTCACGCAGGTGGCCTGACTCTCTTTAAATGCCTTTCACATGCCATTTCATTTTTTTTTTCCTTGGCGTTGTGGTAGGAAATCTCATCGTCTTTTTCCAATTTTTACGTTGCGAACTACGACCAGAAACATTTATCGTGTTGATTTTAGTATGGATCAATGTTGATTCAGACAAGCTATCTCTGTCCATACCGTTTAGCACAACCATTTTGCCATTTACTTGCAGGATTTGGCACGAGGACAAAATATATAAATGCAAAAAACTCCTGTACGCTCTGCATGGATTATTTAATACGTGTGCGTCTATGTGAAGTAGCAGACGTTTCCAGAAATGTGGATACGTGCAGGGCATCGAGTGAACTTCGCACATAACTGGTGTGGTAGAACGGAGTTACGTAACGGCCCCAGGTGGTGGACAACGTGGCGGTCCCGGAGTTACGTAACGGCTCTGGGTGGTGGCGGAAGTTACATTGGTGGTAACCGTTGGCGTGGACGTTACCATTGCAGTAATTGACCTTTTCAGTGTCATGTAGCTCTGGGGTTGAGACTATTTCCAGATTTCATACTTATAGCAAAAACACCCTAAGCAATAGTATCCATAAATAAGTTTTTTAGGTGTTGGTGTATCCAAAATTTATGGATCAACGAGTTATAATTTCATATTGAAAAGATGGCTTCACGATCACACACCAACAGTGTACCTACGTGATTTTGGGTTTGGGTTGGCCTTGGGTTGGCCATGCACAGTTCCAGCAGCCTACGTATGGACAAAATTGGGGTTTCCCGATACCTGACCCCGGAGATTTGTCGAAGTGAGGGAACCAAAACCTACGATGCCGTCACTACTGACGTGTTCTCCTGCGGGGTCGTATTGTATGCCATGCTGACTGGATGCCTCGAGGGGCCATACATAGACTTCCACGTGGACATGGACATACATGTGGAACGAATTAGTAATTTTGTTTACGATGACGGTCTTTCTCATAATGCGTCTCCCCAAGTGCGCCAATTTTTTCATGGCATGCTGCACGCTGATCCACGTAAAAGGATCACCGTTGATGACGTGCTTGGGCTTGCATGGTTAAAGGGTAGGGATGGGTATGGTTTCAAATGTCTTTGTGAAGAGGCCCAAAGAGGAGGTCATGCAAGTTTTGGCCAAGGTTGTAGAGGTTTTTGGGTTTGACTTTGATGTGGTTGGCAAGGTGGGATATATGTGTAAGACTAGTCAAGGTTCCAAAGCCTTTCTTGATAACGTACCATGGGGAAAGCATGAAGGTCCATGCGTTTCCTTTTACATGTCTCATGAAGGTGGGGAGCCACCCTATTTGGAGGGTGTTAAGGTGGAAGCTATTGTAGTTGGTAGAGAAGGGTATTTTAAGGCGGCCTAACATAGAGCATTCTTTATTGGAAATAGGAGTTTATATAGAGTGGGAAAACGTTGATAAGTATAAGGAGGTAAACTGAGGAATAAAAGAAAAAGAATTTCACCATAATTGATGTTTATTGATTTTTTAGGAGTGGAAAATTTGAACTTTCAAAAATAAAAAATTATGGTAGTGAAAAATGATGGATCATTATATAACAAATTTCAATTTTATATTATTAATATTAAGTTTGTAACAATTTATGATACATTATTCTATAATACATTTGGTAATTTATTAGTTACTTTTAAAAGCATAGTATTAATGATTTAGGAGCATCTTGTAAACATCATTGTTAGTTCATAAATACTTATTAAAAGGTTTTAATGAATTAGTATCTTTCATCAAGAAAGTGCCATCATTTGTTATGATGGTAAGATGCTTGCTTCTTAAGTTGTAAGGCTTAGGTTTGAGCTATAACATAACTACTAAAAAAGATATTAGGCTTTCACTCATCTATTAGTCCTTGCCCAAATGAATTTTATTAACATCAATATTGATAGGTAGAACTATAGTAGTGTTTTGTTCAAGCTATGCCAATGTTTTCTTCAAAAAGTCATCTTAAGTAATTTATGCTAGCATTTCTTGTTTAAGTGCTATCTTAAGCCATCTATGCTAACATTTCTTGTTTAAGTGTTGTTTTAGGCTTAACAAAAAAATAACCTTCCATCATTAAGCTTGATTAAGTTTTGTGTTGATTATTACTATATTGATATTACAAGTAAGAATTAAATTCATGAATTTAAAACATCATAATTTTAGCTTTGATGAGTCGCGATATCGCATACGCGATATCGCATCCCATCTTATTATCTATAAATAAGAGGCGGCTTTCCTTGTTTTAGGCAGTTAGACTTAGACACTTAGCTAAACTTTTGCAGTTTTACCATTCTAGAGTTAGAATAATTTCCATGTGCCCGTAGAAGGAGTCTTAAAGTGAACGGATCTTTATTCGAGAAAATTGTACCTGAGCACACATTTGTGTATGGCAATAAAGACGAACTTTATGATAAAGCTTGCAACATATGGACTAAGCTAAATAGTAATTAATTATTGTTGAATGTTTAAATGCTTT
>MNCI01008363.1:197701-221647 GCA_015680685.1 Gnetum montanum | reverse complement strand
CCCACGACTTAACAAACAGCAAGCACCCCAACGGTTACCGTATCCCCAAGGTAACCCAAGGTAGTTCCACCAACCTTCAACGTATTATCCAAGTGGAACTCCACCACAACCTATTAAGCAACATCAATAGTGGCAATACCCATAGTCATGGGGGATGCCACCACCAAGGCAACAATATCCCTATCGGTAACTAGATTCATATGGCTACTACGTGCAGCAGCTAATCTCTCCACGTGACTCTGTTGGTCATGTGACATCAAAATGTCACTACTAAGCTCAGGAGTATTATAGGACTCCTTCTCCTAGGGGAGATAACCCACAGACATACCATCCTCCAAATCCATCCGCAACTCTCACACCAATAGCTCCATTACCACCTGCTCCACAATGTAAGGGGAACTCCTCACTCAACCACAGCAACGCAATGCTACGAGGGCTATGAATCTTCAACCTGTTGCTAGTTTTGACAACCATATGAAGAGAAGACCTTTCTTCAGAACCAACAGTCCAACCAAGCCCTCACAACCACAAGCGGTTGAACCTCTAAACGGCTCCCTTCAAACCAAAAATTGAGCTCGACACACACGGTTATGTTAAACCATGCTGTTATTGACTGGATTAAAGAGGGCCACCTTCCTAGGAAATTCTTTGACCTCGGAAGCCCTCTAATCTATCTCCATATCACTGGGAATGAACCATGTAAAGCTCTTCTAGACTTAGGTTCTAGAGTCAACTTAATATCACAAGAGATGTACAAAGCCTGGAACCTGCCTCCATTAAAGAAGAGTAATATTCGCCTAGAGTTGGCCAACTAGTCCATCACTGTTCCCTTGGGACTGGTGGAGGACATCGTTACCACTGTGTGTGGGTGGTCATACTTAGCTGATTTCCTAGTGATACAAGGAAATAATGATAAAGGGGACTTCCCAATAATAATGGGAAGGGCATGGCTAAGTACCATAAGTGCATGCCTAGGAATCCGTGATCTTTCCTTGGAAATATCTAATTAAAACACTTTTGAGAAGATCGAGAAGAAGAAAGTCCCATGCATCACATACAGTGATACAAGGTGTGATTATGTACATGAGTGTTCAGCATTGCCTACATGCAATCGGTGTGCACAAGAAATTAACATACAAAAGTGCCTATATGTAGCAACCACATGACAAGAAGACACCTAGTGGTTGATAGCTAATGAAGAGAGAAACTCACCAACGTGCATGGAACTAACTGAGGGAACAACTTGCGCTCACGTTGAAAGCATAGGTACATTGGAGCAAGAGCGTTGCCAACTTCCAAACCTTAACCTAAAAACATCAATTGGGAAAAGTTGGAAACTCCTAAAAAATTCAAACACGTGCCTTGATAAGAGATTATTAGTCAATGTGCAACAGACCAAACCTTACCATGAATCTAGAATGGTCAATGCACATAATACCTTGGAGAAGCGACGACCCCACTCATTACTTCGAATCTCCCCCTTCCAACTCAGTCATGGGGGAGATGGCCACCTTTGCTGATCATTCAAGGCCCTCAGTTCCTTTATAAGTTTTTGTTTTACACATTTTTGTTTTACAAATTTATTTAACTTTTCTTGTTTTTGTTTTGCAACATTGTTTATGCCCTTTCATTTCTTTGTGTGTTTATTTATTTATTTAGGTTCGTCACCTAATAAGTGCTCCTGATGGTGGTATGAACTGTATTCCATTGATTGCTAATGTTTGGTTTTTACCTTGGAGTTATAATGTTGATACTAAGGTATGGTTCTTTTGATATAACAGGAAATGAGTCAATGTCATCCATGCATCCATGAATTTCTATGGTCTCTCTTGGCTTGGAACTATACAGTCCCTTTCTTTATATAATAGAACTATCAATGAATTGGTGACTATGCATTTTTCAAACTACGGAAGGACTCAAGGATTGAAAAGGGTGTGACTTCAAAGGGGATTTGATGCATTTGTGCTGGCCATTCTCTTAGGTGCTTGGATGTTTTCTTCTTGGGTTTTCCTTACCATTCTGACGTTGCTCCATTATTGGGAAGCTGAGCTAATAAAAAAAATAAGTCTTTGCATGGTGTGATTCTCATGCAAAAAAAAAAAAAAAAAAACAACAGAAAAACAGTGAAAATTCAAAGCACACTCCTTAGAAGAAATAATCATTTGGGCTACAAGCACTGGTTATGGAACTAAACAAACATGTTCCCTCTAACTAAGGTCCTTTCTCGCTTCCTACATTCTCCTTTCTTGTTCCTCGGAATGATGGTGACTCTTTGGCAGAAGCATTCTTACTACTTCAAGTAGATGGATTGGCCAAGTGTATTAATGTGAAGTCACTGAATGTGGATTGTTTGAGGCTGGATTTGGAATGAGATCTACTAAGTCACATTAACCATAAATACACAAGGGGCTGTAGACCACCTTGTTCATGGGACTCCATTCCATTCTCTTCTCCTCATCATTCTTTCTCCATTTTCCACCTCATTGCCGACTGTATCAGTAGTCTATATTTTGGTTGATACATTGTTTTCTTTTTGGTAAATTCTTATGGTTAAGACTTTAACTCTTGCTTCCAAATGACATTTCCAGAGCCTACAAACTCTTTGAATGTGGGATTGTTAGGGCATTAAGGGCATGAGCCTACTTTGGGGAGGACCCACTGGCATTCCTATTTGGTGCATTAGTTAACTTCTTTCCCTTAAACATTTCCACAATCACCATTTATTTTATTCATTTGCACCTTTGACATCCATTTTATTGACGTTGCCATTGTTTCTTTTTCTCCATCTTTCTTATTCCTTATATTTTTCCATTTTGTCGCTATCGGAGGATCGCTCTTAGTCATGGTGGTCCTGGTCCAATTTTTCAATTTTCTCCTAACCTCTACACCTTACACCTTCGGTAGTTACCAATGTTATATCTCCAGAATCCATATTAGCCATATCACACAGCCAATAAACCGTACACCGAGGCAATGTATTAATTACATTATGATTTATTTATCCTTGCTAATATGAGACTGTGTTGTGTGTGTATATGGTAATCATACAACAATGGACTGGTGCTGGGGAAAACACTTAGGATGGACTGGTGCTGGAACTGTATGCAAGGAACAAGATCAATGGTGCGGTTATGGATGGACAACGAAAGGTGCAATTTTGGCATCAGCAGCAACAGATCTTCTTTTTCTTCTCTCTCTTTCTCTCTCTCTCTCTCTCTCTCTTCTCTCTCAGCTACCAAATAAGGCCTGATGTCAAATATGTATAGTGTTCACTCTTGTGGTCATGAACACTAATATTACCATGTATTGTAATGATGATCTGTTCACGTGTCACCCCATTCACCATTAGTTTCATCCAAGTCAATAATCCCATACCTTCCCAATATTTTATAAGGAACTTGAGGATGACTTTTCATTCAGTCATGGGGGTATGATGAGCCATGATATCGCGTACGCGATATCACATCCATGATATCGCGTCCCATCTTATTATCTATAAATAAGAGGCGGCTTCCCTTGTTTTAGGAAGTTAGACTAAGACCCTTAGCTAAACTCTTGCAGTTTTACCATTCTAGAGTTATAATAATTTCCATGTGCCTGTAGTAGGAGTCTTAAAATGAACGAATCTTTATTCGAGAAAATTGTACCTAAGCACACAAGTGTGTACGGCAATAAAGATGAATTTGATGATAAACCTTGCAGCATATGGACTAAGCTAAATAGTAATTAATTATTGTTGAATGTTTAAATGTTTTCCTAGTTAATTAATCTCTCTCAACCCTTAACTTTCCTAGTTAAGTACACTTAGTACGACAGCTTTGAGCATGTGTGTAGCGCTTGGTAACCTAGTAACGATTAGCATTTGGTAATCCCAGCAGCGTTGCACTGGTTCAGGATGTGTGCAGTAAGTGGGAACAGATACTGGTGTTAGGAATAATTAAACTTAGTTAGTGAATAGTTAATGAAAGTTAGTCACTTAGTTCTCTTCACTTTACCCTATTAGCATAAGACATTAAAAAGATAAAAGATATATAAATCATATACCTCAAGCTTACTTAACCATACAACCGTGACAATACAAGTAAGTTTGGGAAGACAACGATTAATTAACCTTAAGTGTTCCATTAAGGCGTGCAAGCACTTAGTCCTTGGAGTTCGACTGGATTGCACATGAAACACTCGTATTTGTATGGTTGAGTGTAGGGGTACCTCACCACTCATCAAGCTTCAATTCATTAGTGTGGTAAAATTTACAATGATGTCTTGTCTTAGAAAACTAAGTCATCCTTAGTAGATTTTAATAAATAGCCATGAACTATTAAATGTTCATGGCTTAATAGTGCTTGATACAATCCTAGAATTAATTTTATGTTAACTTTTTAAATTTACAATTGATAGATTACATGGAAAGAATGTCAAAGTCTTTATGACATTACTACTTACGTTTTGTAGTTTAACTGAAAGTTGATAGTTTTAAGGATTCAAAGTTGGGATAATGATTTGCTTGGATTTTATTGGATGGATGATTAACTTATTCTTATTTTTAACACTAAGCATGCATATAGAGTGATTAGTGCACATAATACTATTTGGCCCAAATTCAATTGAGTATGGGAATATAATCACTCCTTGCACCTTATGAAGAAGAGCATTCAAGTTTTATAAGCGGTGAATATCCCCTACACTGAACTATATGAATCATAGGTGTTCACGTGTATTCTGATCGAATTCTATGGATAGAACTAGTGTGGTATCTAGATTAATAAGTGTTAATCACAAGTCATTGTTTTCTCACTTTGACTAGTCATAGCTTTATCATGTATGGTTTAGTCCAAAGTGAGGCATATGATTATTGATGTTATGCAGCTGTGGTTAAGTTATATAAAAACATTGAAAATTAATTATGTAACTAACATGAATAATAAAAAGAAGATAAATTCTAAACTATCCTAAGGACAATGAGTGTCTATTCCTAGCTTTCCATACACATCTTAAACTCACTTACCCATTGCTAGGATTATCGAGTATTATACCATTGGAAGAACGAAGCAATAATGCTACTGGGATTACCAAACAAATATGTGTTTGTGCTTGAAAGTGGTTACACTCATGCCACCAATTGATTAATATGAATGAAAATGTAAATCTTAACTAAGTACATGGAAAGTAAATTGCATTGATAGAAAATCTCTTCTAAGTCAAAGTGTTGCAATAAATATGAATCAATCTCAATCTTATTGTTATTCATAAAATGTGTCTAGGTACAATTCCACTTGAATAAGACACCATACAATTGACTCAAATCCACATTGCAGGCACTCATTGACTATTTGCTAAGTTTACAAAGGAAAACTGCAGTAGTTTGATTATACTCCTAATTGAATGGTGCCTTTATGCGAAGCGTGTCCACATATATATAGGCTTTAGGTGACTTAGCATATATGCATATGCACCAATGCATCTAAGGATGTGTCAATAGTCATGCATCAATGGGGATGCATCAACAGATGATGCTTCATCATACTTTCACGATTGACTAGTCACTCCTCCTAGAGTTATATATATAAATGGATGAAGTTCCATTACAAAAATTATGGGGTAACCAATGCTAGATTGACATCCATTATAAAACTTGAGAGTTGCATTACAAAATTTTATTCAAGTGGATGCATTACAACATGATAAAAAGATTGGATAGACATTGAACTTTGCAAGATTGCAAAAGTGTTTAAAAATTTGTTGATGATGAGTCTTCATGTTGCTGTTAGTGGTGGTAGTTTTTTAAATCTTGGTTGTTATGTTGATGCTTTTCTTTTATGCAAATTTTTTGAAGGATGGACTAAAATTTATCCTTATCAACCCATGGTTTTCAAGGCCACAAACATGTGATGTTTGACCTTTAATTGTTGTATATGCTGTTTTTCCATGGGCGTATCCTCCTCTTGGCCTCTTTTCCTTATGTTGTAAAAGACCTTCAACCTTAGGCATTCCTTTTGGCATCATCTACAATCACCAAAGTATTAACGTTAGTTTTGGTGATTTTTCCTTAATGATTAACCCTTTCTAGATCCTTGGTTAGCTCAAAATTAGAAAAAATTTGGTATTTAGGCTTAAGGTGATTATGAAATAATGTTCCCAAGGCTATGAGATCATGAAAATCATCAAGTTAACTAAGTTATTTTGATTATTTTTACTATTAGTCACCATAATGTTTGAATATGGGATGTTATAAAAATTTCAAAAATCACATCCTTAGACTCCATGACAATGAGCTTAACTCCAAAAGCTCATAAGTTTTTGAACAACTAAAATCAAAGATCTAATTTACAAAATATTGCAAATGTATCAGAATATTGAAAATCATGAGGTTCCAAGATGATCACGAAATATTGGCTTTGGAGGATAGTTCAATATAAAAGCATTAAAAATTAATTGAAATTGATGAGAAGTAATCTCAAAATCATGTATAAATTTATAGAAGTTGTCCATGATGTCTTTGAAGATGTGATGCTTTGGTTTAGAGCCATGATTAGTAAAAGTCATGCAAGTGGTCCTTTCCAAAGCAGGCTCCCACCATAGTATCTTTTCATAACCACTCCTATAGATGTACATGGGCATCTTAGAAGTTGAATGTGAGTCATTCCTTATTCGAAACAACACAAAATTGACTTAGTTGGAATCCTACACTATACTATATAAAACCATTAGGTACATAATGACATGTTGTAGTGAGGTGGACAATGAAATGAGAATAGATTATAAAGATTGGAGTGTGAGGTACCTGACCATGTCTATAATAGGTTCTTGTACCAATTGTGATTAAAATGGCCATCATACCCATTCATCCAAGTTTCAAACCAAGTCCATACCATTAACAATGAACTTGCATTAATGTGCCCCTCCTCACATATCATTATGAGTTTAGAACAATCACAGAGAATGAACATCATTCGAAAAAGGGAAGAAAAGAGAAGAAGAAACTAATTTTATAGATTATTGGGGAAGAAATTTGGGCCTGAGTTAGAGGGATGCCTTCAGGCATGGGTAGCATGTCTTTCTAGTCCCATAAGCAGTGTTTGTATCCCAAGAGATCTTCATAGAGGTGTGTTTATTATTGTTTTTTTTCTTTTTTTAACTAAATGGGAACCATATGTTACAAAGACATACTTCATTTTACGAACTATAGGAGGAGTGATGATAAATTCCATGAGGAGTTATAGGCTTTAAGAAGAAAGTTAAGAAGAGAACCCAACAAATCCCCTTGAGGTGACACCCTTTTCCATTCCCACTAGGTCTTTTTCCCTTTCTTAATGCATAAAGATCAGTAATTAATTTTAGTTTTGTATGAGAAGAACCATATTTCTTTCATGATAAATAACTATTATTTAAAGAAACTGAAGGGATGGATGATGTGACCCCATTGCATTACACAATTATTTACCCAATCAACTTGGTAGCATAGGATAAAGATCCAACACGTGGTGTTGACTTCTGCATCATGACTAGAAAAATTATTAACAAAAACATAGTAAACATCCATAAAACATAAAGGAAATAGCTCAGGAAAAGAGAATGTTATAAAAAAAATGAAACATAAGAAGAAATGAAAAACATACTAAGAATTGGAAAATTTTGAAGAAATAGAAAAATGATAAAAAATTGTAAAACAAAAAATGAAAATGCACTTATCAGTTATTGATTCAAGATGGGGCATCTTCCCCATGACTAAAATTAGGGATAAGCATTTAGAAAATCGACTGCACATTCCCTTGGTTATACATCATAAGTTTTCCATTTATCATATTTAGTGATTTGAGTTGTTGTTGGTTAGTGCAT
Organism: Gnetum montanum; assembly: GCA_015680685.1. Lineage (NCBI taxonomy): Eukaryota > Viridiplantae > Streptophyta > Gnetopsida > Gnetales > Gnetaceae > Gnetum > Gnetum montanum. The sequence goes on along the minus strand of MNCI01008363.1, from coordinate 213,811 downwards.
TTAACATTGATGATAATTAGGTTTTGATCATTTGGAGCCATATATCCAACTAGACTAGAAGGTGTTTTCTTTTTAGAGGGTCCAAATATGTTTCCTTTTTGATTTTCCATTTTATTTCTTGGGTATTCTTGTTTAACAATTTCTTCTGGTGTATATTCAGAGTGTAATATGTCCTTTTCTAAGTTCTCTATTTGGTTCCTTTTCTTAGGATAAGAAGTAATAAGTGTGTTGGATGTTTCCATGCATCTTTTGGGGAGTTTGATATTCTCATTTTCTAGCCCTTGGGAATCTTTTGGTGTAATGGCTATTGTGTAGAAAGGTTTTACACACACACTTGCTTCTTAAGTTTATTAATGTTGGTATAGGGATTGTGTTGATACTTTGAACTTGCACACATACTTGTTCCTTAAGTTTATTAAGGTTGGTATAGGGATTGTGTTGATACTTTGAACTTTTGGCCTACACTTGCATCCTTTATCATTGTTAGTAATGCATGGAATTTTTTGTCTCTTTATAGTATCATGTTTAGCTTGTATGATTTGTGTTGGATTTTGAGTGGTGATGGTTGTTTGAGTTCATAAGTCCACTAGTTTAATTCATAGGTGTGGAAACCATCCTAAAGAAAGGATATTTCTAGGGATTGTTCTTAGGGCTACTAGCATTGTTATTTACTTGTACATTTACAGTCTAAGTGGCATTCTTCTGTTCAGGTTGTAGTGCCAATTCTTCCTGCATTATTTGTTGTGGCATATGTTGGAAGGAAATATAAGAGTATTGAGGATGTGATGAATGATGAGAGGACTGGAATGGTGATCTCACTGGAGATGTTGTGAGTTGATGGTATTCCATAGGGTGGTAGTAGTGCATTGAGCTATGGGTAATAGAACCCATTAGGAGAAATTATTTGTTAAACATATTATCCATAAGGATCTAGCTAGTAATAGGGATATTGCTAGTTTAGTGATGGCATCCCCCAAATTGTGGGTTTTGCCATTGTTTTTGATAGTATTCTTGAGGTTGAGGAGGAGTTCCACTTGGATAGTACTATTGGTTGTAGGACTATCTATAATTACCTTGTGGATAAGGTAATCTTCTAGGCATTTGCTTTTTTATGAACTTGGAATTTAAAGTAAAAGCCCTAGACTCTTATAGATGTAAGATAGTTGGGAAATATCCTTTTGGATATTCATATTGATAGATGTCACATCCATGCTAGTTCTCTGAATCTGAGACTGTAAACCCCTCTACTACAATTATTTTTCCTTTTTGACAATAAGTGTCCTTGCCTATTTTCTTGTTGTTTTTCTCTTCTTGTTTTGATCACTTGATCCTATTTGCTTTATCTTCTCCTCTATGATTTTCAAGTTGGTTATTCATCCTTCAATTTCGACATCTTATCTACCCTTTCTTCAATCCAAATGATAGAATTTTGTATTGATAAGGTTTTTTGTAAAATAAACTCATTAAGAACTACCTCTTCTTCCTAATCATAAATATGAACCTCCTTCTTGTAAAGAGTAGGATCCTAGTTATATTTCTCTATGCTCTCTCTTTTACACAACTCTCCTTCTTCTTTTTCCATATGTTCAATCAACCTTTATATTCAATGGACTTTTAGTTTTGATAATCTTCCTTGGGCATTAATCCCTAGGGTCTTCCTTATTTTATTACAAAGTCCATCTATGATGTGAAAAAGCTATTCTTTTTGAGAAAATCAATGGCTTGGTGATGAAGAATTAATAAGATAGATTGCGTCAATACATGCTCATCGATGTATTCCCATTGATGTATCTTATGATGCATTGATGTAGATATGTCAATGCTAATGCATGCGTTACCTATATAAATGTGCACACCCATGCCTCGTCCATGCATTGCATATATATATGTATATTGGTAACGCAATAAAAAAAGAACATATATGCAATGCATTGTAAAAGGAACAAAAATGTTACATAGAATCATATCTATAAAAAGTAGAGTGTACATGGCTTGAAAAATAGATATATAGAACAATAGAGAATAGATCTATGATAAATGAAGAAAACAACATTTTAAATTGGAAAAATAGCAAAGTAGATCTACTACAATGATAAATGCATATTAGAGAAAGAAAGACTAAAAGAAAGAATATATAGAAAAAGAATATAAGAGAATGTAGTGGAAAATTTTGCAAGATGGAACTAGGAACTAGTGATGACTGATGAAGAGCTATGTTACTTCATTCTCTCTCTTATGCATGTGCCTGATTGAAGATCTGATAGAACTATTACAAATTAGAAGTTGATAAAAAGTAATGGAAATAAAAAGGAATCAAATATGTATGTTGAACTGAATTTAAAGGGTTATCTACATGTCAAGAGGACAACATGAAGGGGATAAGAATGTATTAGCAAGTAGAAAAAGAAATTAGAAAGGAATTCAATGAATTAGGAATCACTAAGTCTTTTGATTATTTCTTGAAAGTGACTATCTTGTAAAGAAGCATTTTTTAGTAAGTTCTTTAAAATGCTAAAATATTTCAAGTGCCAAAGCCAAAAGCTAGCCAAACCCTACCTATTTATAGGCCATAAGTGCCTCTTACACTATGAAGAAACGACATATTGTGGTCCATATAGCAAAAATGATGTGCATAGACGAAGTAGATATAAAAAATATAATTGATGTAAAAAGTGACATCAAACATCAAAAGTGGGATTGACATTGCACATCAAAATGGAAAATTATGTTGTAGTTAAAGACTAGAAACTATGTTGTTAATGATGTAAAACATTGCATTTGGAATTGTTGAAGATGGCTTGAGCTAGAAAAGCCATAGAATGTATTTAGAACTTTGACTTATGCAAAAAAAGTCAAAGTGGGTACAACATCTTTGATGAGTGGCGAGGTATTCCTACACTCAACCATACAAATACGAGCGTTTCATGCACGCTCTGGTCAAACTCCGTAAACAGGCTAGTTGTGGTATATAGATAGTTACTCATTGATCGCAGTTTGCTATCTAGTATTTACTTTGTCACGTATGGTTTAGTCCAAAGTGAGGTGTATGATGTAGTTTCTAACGTAGTGCTACTCCTAGAGGCAATGGAAAATAACTTTAATTAAGCTAGGAGGAAAAGGGAGAGAGAGTCTATGCTAGCCTAAGTGCAATGAGCATCTATTCCTTAATCACCCGTACACATCTTGGACCTCGTGCACGACTACTACTGGGATTACCAAGCGCATGGCCTAGGTATGCTACTGGGATACTAAGTAGTCACACTTGAATGCTCGTGATTAAGTTGTACTCATTTCACGTTTAAGGAGTTTAGGATGAAGAGATATTAACTATGAAAGCAATAAATAACAATTAAATAATTAAACTAAGTGAATGCTGCAATGATGAAGTAATCTCGATCTTTATTTCTGGTCATGTGCATGTCCAAGTATATCACACTAGAATAAAGGTGTTGTACAATTACAATGATCACATTGCAGGCATGCACTGGGAGAAAGGGTTGAGAGGAAAAGAATGACAAAAAGACTCTACTCTAACTAACTTCTAAAACTTAAAAGATTGGATCCTCTCATGTGCCTACATGTGTATTTATAGGCTCACATAGGAGTCATGATATCGTGTATCCGATATTGTTATTTGGGCTACGATATCGCATACTTGATATCGTGGATCCAATATCGGGGTCTGATATCACAGCCTAATAAATCACGATTCATCATACCACCACAACTAAATGAAAACTTGTCCTTAAGTCAAAATGAGAACAAACCCCATTAATTACATAGTGGATAGGTATGGGATTATTGACTGACGGGGAATTTATTCATGTTGCAGTGGAGAACTCAATAGAGGAAAATTGGGACACAACACAAAAAATGAAAATCATAAAATTACAAAATTTTTTGGAACTCATGTGGTTCCAGGTGGTGGTGGCTCCTCCATGGGTTTCTTCCCCTTATCTTATGCTCTAGGTTTTGGAATTTGATGATGTTGAAGTAATTCTTGGAGCTTTTCATCTTTCGTTAGAGGATCCTATGTAATCCATGCTGATGCTCCAATATTTAATGGAGTTAGCACCTCCCATGGGCATGGTAGTTGCAGAAACATTTTGTTTGCTTTAACATACCAGGCTGCAAACAACTGTTATTCCTCCTCGTAGGCTCTGGCCTTGTTCTTTTACTCTTGAAAATTTGTAAGCCATCGAGCCAAGTATGCTATGACATCTTTTTGTCCTTGCTTTAACCACCTCTAGTTTAGAATTTGCAACTTCCAATTTTTGCAACGTTTTCTTGTGCTCTGCGAATTCTGCTTCATATTTGGCGTACGTGGCTGCTACCTGCCCCTCGAGCTCTATCCTCAAGTGCCCTGCTATCAACATGGCTAGATTGGCATACTATAGGTTTGCCAATTCCATGTACTCTGTGAGGTCTTGAATCTATAGGTCCTGACTCTTAAGTTCCGCCTGGTGGGCAATTGCATATGTGTCCAATATGGCCTGCCAATCAGTGTGGTGAGCACTGAAAGCATTGATGTGGGCCTTGGCCATATGGATCTCCTTCTTGATGACTTTCTTGTATATTCCCACCTGGTCTTGGAAATGTTCTAATTTTTCATGCCATTTGGCCTTGTTTTGCCATGTGCTTATTTCGATGGCAGTCTTCTAACGGATTGTGCGTACCTCCTTCATTAAGAGGGTTCGATTTTATCTAGCCAAATGGTTCATATCTTGATTGACCTTGATCAATTGTTCTCATAGTTGTTGAAAGTTTTCTTTGAGAACATTCTTCTATTTTTCCACAGTGATCAATCAAAGATTGTCAACAACGAGTTGTTTATTCTCCTCTTGTAAGGCTTTGAGTGCCTTGGCATGCGCATAGGTTTACACTTGTGCCTTGGAGGCATCCTAGTCAGCCTTCTCTTTCTCCTTCGCCACTCTCTTATTGTCCACTAATAGTTTTTTGAGTTGCTTGGTCCTGAAGGTGTCCAGCTGGGCCGTGGGAATGAATTGAGAGGGGTCCTGCTATGTAGCTTGTGGGGTTACGAGCGTCTCGTAGAGTTTTACTAACTTTGCTTCTGCGTGGTCAACCCTGATTTCTGCCATAACCAACTTTCCCTTAGTAGAGATGAGGTCTGATTGTGCTATTGTGACATCTTGTGGGATATCAAACAAGGACATCATTACTTGTCCTATTTGCAGTAACCGATCAAGCACATCCTCATGCTCTGTAGGAGTCATTGAGGGATTGGCCAATGTTTGAGCATCACGTGCTCCTGTGAAGTCTGCTGGTGGCACAATAGGGACATTGAAGGATTCTTTGATGTGGCCTGTGACCACTTTTTCAGCTCTTGCTGCATCTTGGTGCTACATGACCACCACTGTGGCCCCTTCACCAGACTCGAGTTGCACTTGAAAGGATGCAATATTCCCTGAAATCTATTGTGATTAATTAGTCTCCCCTCCTCCTATCTAAATGAACACCTCACCTCGTGCATGATCTATAGAGACAATGGAATGTATGGTATCGTTGATGATGCAGAAGAGATTAGCATCATCATGACTCCCCCAATTGACCATCTCAGCGATGGCCCTGAGATGGCTCATTGATGGTCTATAAGCCTGCGGTGGTGGTGGTTGGTCTTGTTGGCTTATGCTGGGCCTCGCTTCTTATTGTTGACTGGGCCTCAAGCTTGGAAGTTGGATAGGCCCTATAGTTTGAGTTATAGTGGGCCTCACCATTTGTTCTTGCTCTTGCTCTGGCTCTGGCTCCAGTGTCTTACTAGCATTTTTCCTTAGAGTTGGTGGCTTCAGTAGTTCATTGAATGAAGCATTTTGGGCTCTTTTGAGGATGTTGTTGGTGTACCCTAGAATTCCAGCATGTTTGCACAACTTCCTAATGAGACAAGGGAAGGGCAACACAAATTTTCTTGTCTTGCGTTCTTCGAACCACCTTAAGATCTCCATGAGATATAGATGGGGTAGGTTAGCATTAACTTTTTCCATCAATATCGTGCTTCCTCTTGTCACATATGTTGAAATCCTATTTAATCCTTTTGTGGGGAAGATGTGATAAGTACCAATCTTGAAGTAGATTCTCTCTTCCAGCGTCAATTCTCCATATATCTTATCTTCTTTACCGTACACCCTGTCCAACCAAACCTTTCACGCATCAGCATCAGAGCGAGTGGACAGGTGAGCAACTTTTAGCCCCATATTCGAAAGGCTTAACACTTCCAAAATGGCCTTGGTGGAAAAATCAATAGAGACACCACTGATGTCAATTATGGTTCCTTCTTCTTTATTGTGCCAAAATTGGTAAGTTCTACTAAGTACCAGGCATCGCTTTCGGAGAGGATAGGCCATAATGGGGATCCTTTGAGTTGGTCCTTGACAGCCTCAAGAGCAAATTTTGTGAAGGGCTCGAAGTACAAGTCCACGATCATTGTAGTTGATGTGGACCTTTTATGGATGGCTTGAACACACTTTGGGGGTAATGTGAGGTGTTGTCCCTATTCATGCACTGTAGCAGCTCCACCTTCTACTTGTCTTGATTGTATAGTAGTAGGAATCTCTTGATGGATATTGAAGGATTATGCCTCCTGCTGTGTATGTTGTTCGGTAGATGCCTGTCCTCTATCGCTTCTGGGTCTCTTAGATGCACCTTGAGAGGGACCTTCTTGTTGCCTAAGCTTTGGGGCCATCTGCAATCACACGGGGCTAATCATTAGTAAGGTTTCTTACCAAAGTTAAGTTATACCTTACTCCTTGCCTTAATGAATCTATTTTTTATTCCGTGCGATTTTAAGTTAGAAATTTTATGGAAATGTCCCCAAAAGGTTTTAATATTTGGCCCACTTTGCTTAGGTGGTTTCAAAGTTTAATTTCCCGGTATAGATAAGGAGATGAAAATTTTTTTGGCACATGTTTATTATTTTTATAACTAATTACCCTTGATAGTGTCTTTTGGGCGATGATGAATTTCAAAAAATTTATGTGCAATTCAGCATGTACCCTTCCCCCATGACTAAGCTAAACACTTTGGGTTCAAGTAGGTTCAAACAGAATGAAAATCGGAGCACTAGTGAGCATGTTATGGTTATCGGAACAAGAGATGCGCAATTGCAAGTTATAGAAGAAAATTTGAAAAAATCCCTTGCGTGAATAGTTGCAAATGATGTTGATGTTCATGCGGGGTGGGGGGGTGGGGGTGGGTCTTCCATATATATAGATTGTAAGGATGCGATATTGCGGTTGACCTGATATCGAGTCCTATCGAAAATAGGGTACTTAGAAAAATTTATAAATTTTTGAAACTCCAAGGTATAAACTGAGGACTTTAGGTTAATGGAAAGGGTCCAGGGTAATATAAACTAGTCTTGAAGGCACAAGAAATATAATGATGTAAAATCTGACAATGAAAGTAATGAAGAGTATCAGGAAAAAAGGACATGTGTTGGCTCATAGAAATGTTTGAGCTGGAAGGATGATAAGGGAAAGAAGATTGTTGGTAATACTTGGAGGGTATAAGATGATGTGTGGGAGATGTGTTACGAGTGCAAATTACAAGGGTTACACAAGTGGGTCCTCCCCAAAGCAGGTTCCTACCAATAATGCCCTTACGAAACCACACCTTAAAATGTCCGTAGGCACTAGAAGGGTTAAATGTAATCCACACTAGTTTCACAAAACACAAACATGTAGATACCACTGTAATGAGGTATGAATTCAATGCTACATAAGACACGAGTCACAAATACATGAATAGTGAGGTGAGGTGAATTGTAGAAGGGATTACAGAGATTAGGACATGAGGTAACTAACTCAGGGCATATTGAATCCTATGTGTAAGGCATGATTAGGGTGTCATGAACCGTCACTTCAAAATCAGGAGTCCATTCCTCTGATCAGTGACATCACATTGCTTCATCCAATGATGGACAACCATAAGAGCACCATGATAGCAAGGCATACGATCACTTGGAATTTTGTTCAAGGAAGGAGTGATTATGCTTTGTGGCACTCAATTCTTTTTTGATGTATTACCTTATCCAGAGAAGCTGCCTACCTTCAGGCATGGGTGCATGTCTTTCCAGTGGGATCCCCTAGATTAGCATTATTATTTTTTTCTGGTTGAGTACCTTTTGATTACTCTTACTTCCATTTTTCATTAGATCTACAAGGATCTTAGTACAACCAAGCTGCATGATAACTCCTACAAATGTCACCAAAGAAAATCCACAAATCCCCTTGATGTCACACCCTAGTCATTCCCTCTTGGTCCATCCTTCTTGGCTTTGGGTACAATAACACAAGGTTACTTTAAGTTTTAATGATTAGGAATATCATTGTACCTAGGGTAGAGCCTCTTATTAATAGAATGGATGGATGGATGTTGTGGGCTCATTGTTCAAATAATTAGTTACCCAAGACTTGAGAGCATAGAACAACACCTCAACCAACGAGTCACATGAGTGTTTTATTCGTAGATGAGATTACTTATAAAAAGATGAAAAAGACAAAAAGACAAAACAATAAATTGAAAAATGAAAAAATGGAAAACAAAAAATTGTAAAACTGAAGAAAATGAAAAATATTTATTAGTCCTGCTTGTTAGAATGGAGGATACCCCCCATAACTAAATGGTTGAGCATAGTGAGGATTAATAAATGAAAAGTTGGGATCCTTGCATGTTGGACATATTGGGATTTGGTCATATCCGAACCACTAGGTGTTTTTTGATGTGGTGGTTGGAACGTACCCCGAGTGGGGTTCACACACTTGATTATAGTAAGCATAGTGGGGAAATTTATAGTATGTAGTTAATTAATGAGTGGTTGACCCACTATAGCATCCATGACCATAAGGTGGTATGCAAGGATCAACATATCTCCCCATGTGGCTATATTCATTGGGCCCCATAGTTGTTGGACTATTGAGTGGTGGCCCTGATAAAGTAACATGAGGCATTGGGTTTGAAGAGGAAGATCCACCATAGTGTTGGACTTGTGCTGAGTTGGAGGATGTAGTGGGCTTAAAATTGTGCTATCCCTTCTTATAGTCATGCCAAAAGAAGGGGTGTATTTGATGTTGAGGAGAGTTCCCACTGCTGTTGTTTGTAGAAGCACAAGTAATATTCGTGGGTTGCTGCTGTGGTGAAAACCCTTCTGGAACACTTAGTGGCGATGTAGAAGGAGGTGAAGGATGAGAATGTTGAAGTTGTGGAGAAGTGTAATGTACATGAGGTGGTGGTCCTATTGGAGAGGATATGGGTTGATAGTATTGAGGAGAATGATAATAATATGGTGAGATAGAGGATGTTGACCTAGTTGGGGAAACAAGATGTTAAACTTGATAAGCACTTAGGTTCGGATGGTATGAAGGGTGTAACCAGTTTGGGGGTGGCCTCCCCCACGATTGGAATTGTTGCCACTGTGATCGAACACAGTATCTCTGTATGAACTCTATATGTAACACTCTTTCCCAATGCTCCTGTAAATGTGACAAGATTGGACATTGGCCCTTGGGTTGATTGTATAGGCAAATGTTGCATTGATATGTATGATTGGCAATTGAGGTCTTATTTTTTTTACCCTTCTTTTTGATTGTCTGAGGGTATTTTTTCCTGCTTCTTAGTTCATCATGACTCTACCTCCAATAATGTTGGCATATTCTCCACACTTTTTATGCGTCCATTCCATCATCTTATTGATCTTTGCCTTAATTTCATCCAATGATTGTAGTGTTGGCAAAGATGGTTCCACCTCCTTGAGGTGAGTTGATTTCTCCTTTTATTATCATGGGCCCTTGTTGATTTTTGGGTCTATTAAGATTTTTTAGCATTCTCCCATTTAGCCATTTCTCCTTCTTCTTTTGCTACCCACTTGATAAGCTCTTGAAATTGATGGGTTTGTAGCTCATATAGTTGACCCCGGGCATACATCCCTAAGGTTTCCCTTGTTTCATTATGGATCCCATCAATAATGTGGTACAGTAGCCTTTCCTTAGAGAACTCGTGGCCTGGGCAATTGTTTAATAATGCATAATATCTTTCTAAGGCCATGTCCAAGGGTTCATGTTGCACTTGTTTCCACTCTTGGATTTGTCTCCTCAAGGCTGACACTCTTGCGTATGTTTGATATATTTCATTGAAGAGTTCTACCATTGTTGGCCAATGTCAAATTGATTTTGGTTTTAAGGACCTATACCATACTTTTGCTTGGCCAATTAGTGTCAGAGGAAAGAGATTAAGTTTTTTCCATCCATTATCAATATTATTCCATGCATAGGCATTGTAGAAGGCTCATAAATGTTGTTGCAGATCTAATTCATAGCCTCCTAAGAATTTGGGAAAGTTGTTTAAGTCAAGCTTGGGTAGACGGCTTTCCTTGTGATGCTTGTAGGATATTCGAATAGCCTCTTGTATTTCCATTAGGCTTGTAGTGTCTAGTAGGGGTTCATCGTCACTAGGTATGTTATGCATTCATGAGTTGGGATGATGTTGTCTTCGTTTATGTTCATAGGAAGCCCCTACATCAGATTGGGTACTCCAAACTTCATCTTCATCATTATATAATTCGTTGGTTCTCCAATGAATTTCCATACTTGTTGTTGCATTATCATAGTCTTGTGAGAGAGACATGGTTGTGAATTTGTGTGTGATTTAATTGCAATTATTATTATTATTTATTATATTTTTTCCTGAAAGATATATCATCAAGGCTTTGCTACAGCAATCTTATATGATGTAACTAATCCAAATAACTAGCACCGTCCCTGGCAATGGTGTCAATGATGAGTGGCGAGGTACCCCTATACTCAACCATATGAATATGAGTATTTCATGCATAATCTAGTTGAACTCCATACACGGGCTAGTTGTGGTATCTAGATAGTTACTCTCTGATCGTAGTTCGCTATCTTCCCACCTGGACTAGTATTTGCTTTGTCACGTATGGTTTAGTCCAGAGTGAGGTGTATGATGTAGTTTCTAACCTAGTGCTACTCCTAGAGGCAATGGAAAATAACTTTAATTAAGCTAGGAGGAAAAGGGAGAGAGAATCTAAGCTAGCCTAAGTGCGATGAGCATTTGTTCCTTAATCATCCATACACAGCTTGGACCTTGTGCACGACTACTACTGGGATTATCAAGCGCATGGCCTAGGTACGCTATTGGGATACCAAGTAGTCACACTTGAATGCTCATGATTAAGTCATACTCATTCCATGTTTAAGGAGTTTAGGGTAAAGAGATATTAACTATGAAGGAAATAAATAACAATAACAATTAAATAATTAAGCTAAGTGAATGCTGTAATGATGAAGTAATCTCGATCATTATTTTCAGTCATGTGCATATCCAAGTACGTCACACTCGAATAAAGGTGTCATACAATTACAATCATCACACTGTGGGAATGCACTGGAAGAAAGGGTTGAGAGGAAAAGAATGACAAAAAGACTCTACTCTAACTGACTTCTAAAACTTAAAAGACTAACTCCTCTTGTGTGCCTACATGTGTATTTATAGGCTCACACAAGAGTCATGATATCTTGTATTTAATATTGTTATTTGGGTTGCAATATCGTGTACCTGATATTGTGGATTCGATATTAGGGGTCCAATATCGTAGCTTGATGAATCATGATTCATCAATCTTTCTTCAAAATGATATTATGTTGGACTAATTTAGGATCAAAAATAGGCATGTCACTATAGCCCCAAGCAATAGGAGTTGAATGCTTTTGAAGGATGGCTAAAATGGTTTCCTTAAGATCTTGGGAAAGTAGGGCACTAAGTTGGAGTGTCTTTTCTCCACCTTTGTTGTTGAGTATGGTCATATCAGCTAAATAATCATTTGTTAAAGATGGTTTTTAATCAAGAAAATAGAGATAATAATGGGAAAACAAATCATCCTTAGTGATGTCTAGGAAAGCAATGATAACAACAATGTCTTTTAACTATAATTCAACGTCAATAAAAGATAAGTCCAAAGCTTAACATATTTTGTTGATTATGATAGTAAAGAAGAAATGAGTATTTAAACAATTAGGTGTTAGCCTAGTGATAAGAGTTTTAATTTGAAACTCCAAGTCATGTGTTTAATTCTAGTGGGTAATGCTGAGTTATAAAGTTCTAATTGAATAATATTACAATGTTTTTGGGGTTCCAACACCCGTCAACATCTCTAGGAAATGAATATTTTGGTAATAAATTGTGTTTTTCATAGGCTAAGATATTGGGTATCCAATATCAAGGATATGATATCTTAGGCCTGATATCGGAGTTGTGATATCATGTATATGATATTAGGGCACAACCTATGACATCAGATATTCGATATTGCCAGATGTGTGCCTGCCTATAAATACAACACTTAGGTGCATGATTCATCCTATTCTTTTGTCAATAGAGTAGCCGAACTCTTGTAGTTTTATTCCATAATCTTAGAGAATAGTAAGTAAGTGCTCGTAGTGTGGATATGAGTCAATTGTATGGTGTCTTATTTGAGTGGTAATGTACCTAGACACATTTCATGAACAATAATAAGATCAAGATTGATTCTTATTCATTGCATTACTTTGACTTAGATTAGATTTACTTTCCATGGAATTTATGTTTCATGTACTTAGTTAATACTTACATTTTCATGCAAGTTAATGACTTGGTAGAATGAGTGCAACCAGTTTTGAGTGTAAATACTTATTCACTTGGTAATCCCAGTTGCATTGTTGCTTGGTTCACCAAATAGTGTAGTGCTTGGCAAGCTATGAATGGACACTCATTCCCCATAGGCTAGTTTAACATTTATCTTTTCATTAATTAGATTAAATAATTAATTTCTCTATTATCATTAGGAGTAGCATAAAGCCACAACAACATCAACCATCATATGCCTCATCTTAGACTAAACCATACGTGACAAAGCTACCACTAGTCCAAGTGGTAAGACAATGAACTACAATCAAGGCATAACGATCTAGATGCCACAACTAGTTCCATCCATGAAATTCAACTGGATCATGCATGAACACTTGTGATTTGTATGATTGGGTGTTGTAACGACAGAAAACGTCGGCAGCTGGGAATACCGATCGAGATTCCGACGTACACAGTTTTAGCCATGGATCCGCGCGAGGGCTATGCTGGAAAAACGAATCCGCGGCGCCCTGAATGGTCTTGTCGATCAGACAGGGACTTACGGGTCGGTAAAACGGTGAAAATTACGTGGAGAGAAAGTGATATGTTTCGAAGAGTGGTAAAACGAGGGGAAAACGATGTAGTTGGATTGCAACGGCGATAATGCTAAACACGATAAAAGGGGGGTTGACATAAGAGAAGCTCGAAGTTTCAAGATCTGCGCTTTGACTTACAAATGTATATTTCTTATGAGAAATTACACTGGGGAATCCCCGATTACAAGATGTGAAACAAGCACAGAATAATAAGCAAAACGGTCTAAACAGAAGTCTAATCTACCTCGTGAGCTAAAGCTGAGATGCAAGGCAGGCCAAGCTTTGACGTTTACCGATCAACTGTTTCTGATTGACAGAGTCCTTTCAGCAGAAAGATTGCTCCTATCACCGGTGCTCAAATCGAACTGTACTCTGCTTCGGCTGTAAGGTGATGATGTCCACGATTGCCAAAGCGCTGTTTTCTGTATCTTTGCTCCAAAGTGCTAAATGCTCTGGTGCTCAGAAATATGCTTTTTGCTTCTCTGATTTGCCAACCCCTGTATCTCTGTCAACTGGGGTATTTATAGGCCGCGACGCTTCGTGGAAAAGGCTCAACCCTGATGATGTGGGTCCCGGATATTGCGGGCCCTACTGGCATGATCTTTTAAGTCAGACTATGACTATGCACAACACGCTTGTTTGCGTGTTGTGTGTGTGAAGAGTAGGCACATGCTGAGCGTGCTTTAATTGCTTTCAGGCTGTATTACACTCATTCGCGTTGCGTTGCGTGTATGAGCGTAATCTGGTGTAAAAACAATAAGCTCAGAGTTGCTTTACGCTCACTACGCAGTTGCGCGTGTCAAAGCGTAAACAATGTACAACTTTACGCTCACTACGCAGTTGCGCGTGATGAAGCGTAAGCAATGTATAAGTTACGCTCACTACGCAGCTGCGCGTAATGAAGCGTAAACAATGTATGCCTTACGCTCACTACGCAGCTGTGCGTAGTGAAGCGTAAAACAATGTGCAACTTGAATGATAACATATGCAATGGTACGCACCGCCGCGTAACGAGCGTAAAAACAAGTTATTTATGCGCCGCGAGGAAAAGCGTCAAACTGTTGCGCTTCTCTAGATTCATCGTTTGACTATTTTGGAGCTTATTACACTCATTACGCTGCCATGCGTATAGAGCATAAACTTGTCCTGGAACCAAGCTAGAGCGCGCTCTCGCTTGAATTGCGAATCTTTGCCTAAGGCCGACCCGTAATTTTTCACGGTGTTTCAATGGCCCCTCTTTGTTGACGGTTGGAGGGATTACCCGAAAGACGTCGACAAAGAATGCGAAACACCAAATTGGCAAAGCAAGAACAACGTTCATCCATGGCTACTCAAGTATTGCCCTCTCAAAATGGAAGAGCAAGACTGGCAAGTATGGGGGATAGAGGGATAGAGTTGGAAACAGGTTCAGAGAAAATGCAAAATGCGTTATGGATGGCAGGGGTATGAAATACGCGATCAACAGGAATGCTTTCAGACGAGCGTAGCGCGTCAGCCTAAGGTTTCTCTGTTACCGATTATAGCAGGAATGCGTGCAAAAGGAGCGTTGCGCATCACTTTCTGCAATGTCTCTGCTAGCGTGAATGCGGCAAGATGAATACGTGCGTATGTAAGTTTTGCGTATGGGAACTGGGTGGTGGGGATGGAGGAAAACAAGAGTTAAGGGTAAGATTGTACGAGGTGTAGACGTGCAGAGCTAAGTGGTCGGGCAAACCTAAGCAGCCATTTCAACACGCTGTTGTACTCTGCTGCTCAGATGGAACGCACCTTTGGACGACATCCTCCAAGGCAAGTAACCTGCAACCACCAAAGAAAATAGAGGACACCATTGCTCATGAACAGAAGGCGAGGTTCTTGAAACCAATGCTTTCTGATGTTAGATAAACGAGCTGTAAAGAAGGAGCAGGGACACGCGGGCGGAGCTGCCAATCTTGATGATTCGGCACTGCATATCTTCGCCAAAAAGGCATCAGACACAGTGCAGCTAACTGGCTACACCAGGAACCGGCCAGATGAATTTGAGAAGCCGGCGTCCGATAGCGATGATTGGCGGAGATTCCCGGGGCCGTAACCGTCGAGGATTTTGTCGGGGCTCCGAATGGCGAGGCTAAACTCCTAGAGGTACCACCACTGCGGCGGGTGTGGTGGCGGCATCTCCGAGGGATCAGTAAGATGCCTCTTTGCTTATCCGAGGAATCAGTAGGATGCCAGTAGGGTGGCGATACTGGGACTGTTCCAGCATCCCACCTCGTCTGTGGTGCAGCTGTACAAGAATGATCACGCTCTCTTGGACATGGCATCGATTTGTACACCCCAGTTTTAAGTCCTGGTAGACTGGTATTACTGGTTTTAAGTCTCAGCAGACCATGGTCACAGTTTAAAGTCTGGGCAGCCCGAGAAGTGCTAGTTTTACGTCGTAGCGGACGGTTACCATTTACCAGTTTAGCGTCGTGGCGGACGCGTGCCAAAGATTCCAGTTTTTCGTCTTGGCGGACCTGTACAATCTTGCCAGTTTTACGTCGTAGCGGACGCTTACCGCTTGCCAGTTTAGCGTCGTGGCGGACGCGAGCAAGGCATGCCAGTTTTACGTCATAGCGGACGGTCAGTGCCAGTTTAACGTCGTAGCGGACGTTTGGTGCCAATTTTACGTCGTAGCGGACGATCAGTGTCAGTTTTACGTCGTAGCGGACAGGTGATGCCATACCTACTGTCGACACCGTAGATGCTGCTAGATGAAATACCGCTTCAAGTATACATGATTTACAGGGTTTGCTAATTCGTTGCCATTGACGTCTGCTAACTTGAATGCTCCGTTGCCATATACGTCGATCACCAAGAAAGGGCCTTCCCAATTTGCAGAGAACTTGCCTACTGGTTCACG
>MNCI01008363.1:166661-187331 GCA_015680685.1 Gnetum montanum | reverse complement strand
GTGTTGGGATCCCCCTCTCCATTATACTTGGTAAAATGGGGGAGGGACATCCCTGGTGGCTACGACAGCATGGGGACTGCTGGATTGATCGGATCATCTTGATAGAAGTCCATGATCTGAATGGTATCAGATCCAGCGGTCTTGAGGCATCGCACCTCCTCAGTAAGCGTTTGGATAAGTTGGAAATCTTGATCCAAACCTGTTAAGGGAGGTGTCTATGCAGCAGGGACAGGAGGTTGGACTGGGAGGGCAGCCCTAGGAAACTAAAATGCTGGGTGTGGTTGGCTAACCACTGGTGGAGCAGGAATTCCTGCTGGCTGGGGGGCCTGCGAGGACCACCATCCCCCTGCTTGAGACAAAGGGTTAACTGCCGCCTGCTAGATAGGATAACGATAAGTATATTGAGGAAACACCTACGAAGATTGTGATGCAGGTGCGACCGAGGGCTGTGCACCATACACCGCAGACGGGTGATGTTGCATAGCTGGGTTGATCCATTGACCTGTTGCAGCATATTGCATAAAGGTCTGCTGTGGTACGGTTATAGTATTTTGCTGAGTTAGCGGGGGCAGGAACCTTTGCGCTGAGCGAGTTGTTGGTACAGTGTGAGCCTGTACCTGAGGGATGAACTGGGGCGCGGTGGTCACCGGGATCATCGCAGGAATGCTGATTCCGTGGTGGGACGGACGCACCCCTGTGTTATGGTGCGGTTGTTGTGCTTGCAACCCGGACGGCTGCGCATTGGCCAGCGGAAAGTCAGGGATGTGCGTCTGCGTGGTCACGGCTGAGTCCAGAGAAGCTGCCTCTCCGTTGAAAGGAAACAATGGATTTACATCCGTGTGGGGTGTCAGAGTATGGAACGAGTGTTCCGACAGGGCCGCGAATTCATCCTCTGCCTCTTCCTCACGCTGGGGTTCCACCACGGGTTGTGAAGTCTGGCCTCTGGCCATGACCAACTGTGCCATAATTTCATGTTGGTGCTCGGTCAAGGGGATTATGTCGTAGGCCGTTGGCTTAAAATCATAACCCCCTCGATGGAGCGCTTCAAAGTTTCGCTTTGCCTCCCGCTCGGCTCGGCTGAGAGCCAGCTTCGCCTGGATCTTAACGCATATGAAATTGTATTCTTCAGGGGTTATGACCGTAAAGATAGGCTCTTTCCCCTGAAGCCTCAATGATCGGCGCAATGGTCCCTGAGGTCCCGTTGCACCAGGAGCTGGTCCTGTGGCTGCTGTAGGATTGGTAGGTGCGACACCCAGATCGGTGGCGACCATGGCGGTTGTGTTTGAGTAAAAAGAATCCATTGATCAATGAAGTCGAGAGTAACTGATAATCGGATCTCAAAGAAAATGGCTGGTAACAAAAAGCAAAACAGGCTTTCTACCCTGTAGGATTTCAAAGAAATCGTCCTTGCGACCGATCTATACCACACGATTAACCGTAGACTTCCCTAGAGGTATTACGTCTATGGTTTAGGGTATGGATCTCTAACAGGGTTACCCGAAATGTTCGGATCGGAGCCTGAAGGCCCTCCTTCTAGCGCCAGAAAACTGTAACGACAGAAAACGTCGGCAGCTGGAAATACCGACCGATATTCCGGCGTACACAGTTTTAGCCACGGATCCGCGCGAGGGCTATGCTGGAAAAACGAATCCGCGGCACCCTGAACGGTCTTGTCAATCAGACAGGGACTTACGGGTCGGTAAAACGATGAAAATTACGTGGAGAGAAAGCAATTTGTTTCGAAGAGTGGTAAAACGAGGGGAAAACGATGTAGTTGGATTGCAACGACGATAATGCTAAACACGATAAAAGGAGGTTGACATAAGAGAAGCNGCTGTAAGGTGATGATGTCCACGATTGCCAAAGCGCTGTTCTCTGTATCTCTGCTCCAAAGTGCTAAGTGCTCTGGTGCTCAGAAATATGCTTTTTGCTTCTCTGATTTGCCAACCCCTGTATCTCTGTCAACTGGGGTATTTATAGGCCGCGACGCTTCGTGGAAAAGGCTCAACCCTGATGATGTGGGTCTCGGATATTGCGGGCCCTGCTGTCATGATCTTTTAAGTCAGACTGTGACTACGCACAACACGCTTGTTTGCATGTTGTGCGTGTGAAGAGTAGGCACATGCTGAGCGTGCTTTAATTGCTTTCAGGCTGTATTACACTCATTCGCGTTGCGTTGCGTGTATGAGCGTAATCTGGTGTAAAAACAATA
The DNA here is from genome assembly GCA_015680685.1 of Gnetum montanum. Lineage (NCBI taxonomy): Eukaryota > Viridiplantae > Streptophyta > Gnetopsida > Gnetales > Gnetaceae > Gnetum > Gnetum montanum. The sequence goes on along the minus strand of MNCI01008363.1, from coordinate 185,119 downwards.
AGCTCAGAGTTGCTTTACGCTCACTACGCAGTTGCGCGTGTCAAAGCGTAAACAATGTACAACTTTACGCTCACTATGCAGTTGTGCGTGATGAAGCATAAGCAATGTATAAGTTACGCTCACTACGCAGCTGCGCGTAATGAAGTGTAAACAATGTATGCCTTACGCTCACTACGCAGCTGTGCGTAATGAAGCGTAAAACAATGTGCAACTTGAATGATAACATACGCAATGGTACGCACCGCCGCATAACGAGCGTAAAAACAAGTTATTTATGCGCCGCGAGGAAAAGTGTCAAACTGTTGTGCTTCTCTAGATTCATCCTTTGACTATTTTGGAGCTTATTACACTCATTACGCTGCCATGAGTATAGAGCGTAAACTTGTCCTGGAACCAAGCTGGAGCGCGCTCTCGCTTGAATTGCGAATCTTTGCCTGAGGCCGACCCGTAATTTTTCACGGTGTTTCAGGTGTAGGGGGTATCCATTAATAATCATTTTGGATCCATGTAGTATTTATCTCGATGTTTGTCTCTTTTATTAGAATACATTGAAAGAGACCCCATGATAGATCAATCTAATAAGAGAAGTTTCTTTGAGTAAGAAGCATAAATTTCTTGAGTGTCTTTGAGTAGGAAGCACAAAATTCAATTGTATCTTCAAGTAAAAAGCACGGATGTTTATTATGACTTTGAGTAAGAAACACAATTTCTATTATATTTTCAAGTATGCATTGTTGGTGATTAGAAGGCTACTTTTCTTCCAAAATAGGGGTTGGAAGAAGTATGAATAGTCATTTGGTTTTCATGCTAACTATTATCTCCTACTTTTAGAACTACATAGCATTGATGTTTTATGTTCATGATACAAAAGTATGAAGGTAGCATTGATGTAGCATCCCAATGTTTTAAATCTAGGATCTTATATTCATTATTGATTTTCTTACGCTTGTTTCTTAAGCATAAGGGTATATTTAATATATTATGCCAATAATATAGTGTATTTTACTAATAATTTACGTTAATGAATTTTAATGTATCTCTTATAATAATGAGGTATTAGCCTGATTGTAAGGCTCTTGACTTGAAAGCTCTAAGTCATGGGTTTGATTTTAGTGGGTAATGCTAAGTTATAAAGTTTTAATTGAGCTATATATCTTGGGATGTGCCTATATTACAATTATATTAGGGTTTTAACATCTCCTCTCTTATACTCTAAATTTGTATTTTTACTATATTTATATTTTAGGATTTGATACCTTCCCTTTCTCTTATGCTTACGTTTATGATTATGCATCTTGAGGTTTGAATCCTTGAATCCTTATTTACATGCATTGGCATTTTATACGTTATAGTATATTTGCTTATAAGCTTATGTATGACACTTTGGAACTCTTGGTAAGCTTACATGTTTTATTATATTTCAATATTATGTTTATTAAAGTTTTAACCTTGGATCTTGCTTTTATTATATGTTTGGAAATTATATTTTTATATTTCTATTTTTGATTATTATTTCTTAGTATTTACTAATGCTTAGTACCTTTTTTGAAGGACATGTGGAAATATGGTGATGGTCCATTGATGGTATTTTTTATATTTTATTTAAATTATATTTTTATATTATTCAGTTTTGAAATACTATAAGAATATAGTTATGATACATGTTAAATAAATATTTGGTGCTTATTTTAGTTATTCTTTTATTTTATCTTGGAATCAATTTTTGGACATGAGACTCATTATAGCACTCTCTCAGAAACTTTAATCCAGTAGTTAACTATTGGATCCTTGTGTGGATACATGTTATTGTATTTTTAGTAAATAATTATTAATTATTTATTCTTGAAATTGTCCACATCCTACCTTTCATGCTTATAAATACTTGGTAATGTTGTTTCTCTTGACATCAATGGTACTTTACGCTCTCTTCCATTCTCTTACTCATAGCCATGCTTGGTGGATCTCTTGACGATTTTTAGAATTGAACCTATTCTTACTCAATAAAGCTTGGATTTTAGCTAATATTTTAAGGTCAAGGAAATATTATTGATTTTACATCTTGATTGTATCTATTTTTGATAAGCAACTTACCTTTTTGTACCTGCTTTCTTTTGTGATGATTTTATCCTTTAATCAAACTATATATGTTACTAATCTAACTCTGGTTTAATGATCAATTAATAATTTTTTGTTTTTATAACTTTTCACTTTGTGCATCATGCTCATCTTTATCTTATGTCACCTTATTCTTTTGATGATGAGTAAACATTTCAAATGTGTGTAGGAACATTTGACATGCCAAATAGCTTAAGAAAATAATTAGAATGCATTAAACATGATTTATGATAGAGGCAATTAATATAGTGGTTGGTACTTTATAATCGATACTCATGTTGAAGTTAGTATTAGGCTTGGTTTTAGGGTGATGATGAGGAGCTAGAACCAAGAAAAGCTATAGTGTTAATGCTAGCCATAACATAATCCAATAGTTGGAGATTGACATTACATAATGGTTCTACCCCATAGTTGGACATTTTCAGATATGAGGGTTAGCCTAGCTAAGGTAGTACACCAAACACTCCTTGATGGATAGTTAGGTTAGTATGAACCTTATAGTTCCTCCAAATGTCTAATGATGGATACCTCATGGTTAAATCCATGGGTAGAAAAATCATGGTTAATGGTAGATTAACATATTAACAGTAATGTTCATGGCTGGTTAACAATTATACTTTGATTAATGAATTTATTAATTAGTTATTATTATTAGTTCTAACAATGTATCTGTAGTGTGGGCCCCACCTAGCTTGTTTTAGGTGGCACCAAGATGATTTCCTCTACTATGAATATTTTATAAGATTTCCTACATGTGTTTCATGCATATCTTAGTTAGAAGGCTTAGATAAAGGTTCTTAGTAATGTTATAGATGCTATATCATTGTATGCTACAAGAGCATTGATGATAACAAATGCTTTGAAAATAATGGATTCAAGCAGTGTTGTATATTTAAAGCCATATTGTGGATTTGTAAAATAGTCTTAATTTTTACTTATGCAACTCATGTATCCTGTTGGACTTGGAAAATTCTATTGTTGGAATAGAAACTAGAAAATCTTAGATGCTAGAATAGTTTTAACCTCGAATCTCCAAGGCCTTTAAAAAATGTAATTCAAGGCACCGTAGATTGTTTGTCCAATCACCCAAGGACTTAAAAAAATGTAAATGAAAATGGAAATAGAAATAGAAATGAAAATGGAAATGGAAATGGAAATGGAATTGCAGATCCAAAATAAAAATAGATATAGAAATTAAAACTTGAATGTAATATGCATAATAATAAACTATAAATTTATTGAAATGGAAAATGCATAAAGTATAGGGCTCAAGAGGTATAGATTTGTGTGCTAGGTGCACATGAGGTTTGCTTGGAAGGAGCTTGAAGTTTGTTGGAGCTTGTAGTCTACACTTGAAACCCCACGATGCAGATACTTCCCAACCCCAGTTTCCAGCAACTCCCTACTAGTTACCACTGGAATTTGCAACTATGATCATTGATGGTGTTCCACGCTTGAAGCAGTGGCATCATGTTGGGAGTCTCTAATGCCCAGTGTAGATACCGATTTGGTCTCAAAGATGTTTCAAGGTTACAAAGGCTCTTGGTTGCAAAAATGCTGAAAATGCTTTTCCAATTGTGGAATAGAACGACCTCAAATTTTTGGAACCTAACTAAGGTGTTTATATCTGGTTTTTATAGGTTGTAGAATTGTTGTTTTTAGAATTTGTACATCATAATCATGATTACTGAAAGATTGCTATCTATTTATAGGTGTAATGGCCATTAGTTCTCAATGTAGGTGACCATTTATAGCAAGTTTGGATACATAGTAGTCACCAAAGCCCATATGGATACTATAAATAGTAAATAGACATTTGTAACTACACTAACACCATCTCAACTATGCTAACCTTGGTGGAATACATTGAAGTTGATAGAAAATGATGGTGACCTTGATGTCTACACTGGCCATGTTGCAATTACTAAAGACTTAGGGTGACTACACTGGCACTTTTGGAAAAATGGAAAATGAAACATCCCAAAAATTTCAACATTGGATATGTGTGCCTACACTGGGTTTTGTGGTGACTATGCTAGATTTTGATGGAAATGCAAAGCCAACACCATTTATGCTGCACGTAGATGGTTCCAGCGTAGTTGAGGCTATACCCCTACAGAAACCTATGAAAATGAAAAATTTAGCAATTCCTAAGGCATTTTTAGCCTTCCCAAGCCCAAATATAGACATGAGGTAATTTTTTCCTCTTGGGAAGTGAGGCAATAGCAAGTTTTGAGGCATTTTTCAACCTCAAAAGCTAAAGTATGCAAGATTTCAGCTCATGGACTACAAATCTTACATTTACAATAAAATCTTACCTCAAGTTGGAAAAAGAGGTTATAATTTACAACATGAATTTTCTTGGTGGTGCTTCATTGGTTCCTTTTTGTTGATGTTTGGAGGATTAAGCTAAGATACATCGACAAAGAATAAAAAACACCATTGTAGGTCCATTGTCGATGTTCCCTCTCCATGCTTGATTCAATAGTATCAAACCATGCCAAAGAGTGCCTGTGATGATGGGATAAGGTCATGGTAAGGGCTACCATTAGCTATAGGCAAATGGTCATAAAGTTAACAACGAGTTCCAAATGTTGATGCCATGGCTATGATGTTGCATAGACATGTTGATCAATCAATTAGAGCTTTGGGATTTGTGTTTTTGAAGTGTTGGTCACTCAACAATGCATTTGAAGAGCCAACACCTCACCCCAAAGTTTCGTTGGCCATTAGGATCGTTCCTTTGCATGTTTGAAGCCATCAATTTGTTCTTTTGGGTCTTATTGGCCATTTGACTTCTTGGAAATTTGCTTTCCCCCTTATTTTTTTTTGTTTTGTTGGGTGAAACCTTCATTTGGTTTCATTACCAAAGTTGGTTATGATTTGGTCTTCCCATTGAATGAGATGTATCACATTCGATGGACTTAATGAATTTTTCATTGAATGAGATGTGTTAAGTTCAATGGACTTGTAGATGGAGTACAACGAAGGGATGTGATATGGCCATAATGCATGAGTGTTAGACATAGGTCAACATTGTCGTTTAAGGGTAAGGAAGGTCATAATTAGGCTACGAGGTTGGGCTCAAGGAGAGGTAATAGGAGGGATGTGGAATAAGCACTCTTGGTATGGTAGGATAAGCTAATCAAATCTTACACATTTAAGTCACATGATGACTTTCTATCATAATGAGTTGCACCTTTGTGATGGAATCTCAAGCTTCATCTTGCAAGCATAACTCCAAGAAGGCAAGAAAACAAGACAAAGAAAACATGTTGTTAAAATATGATGTATAGGACCACACTAGACAACTAGTAGACCAGGTCATAATGGATCACTATAGTTACAACACTAGAAGATTTGTGTGATGTGCATTAGACCCACAAAGCTTGTAATTCATTTGTTGTGCCAAACACGTAGAGAGAGTAAGAAGGAAAAAGAGAATATGCAGGTTTGCTTGTTGTAGACCATTAGGGTCATCAACATTGGTTATTCGTTGCAACTTGTGAATAATGATAAAAAACACTACAAGCAAACATGTGATTGTTAGATGTAATTAGGGCTATTTGATGGCTTTGATGTTGCATAACAAGGGTTTTATGAGGTCATGAGTAGGCCTAAGTTTTGCTGAGGAACTTGGTCATATGTGTTTTCTCCTCACCATCGTGGTCTTAAATGGGAACTTTGACTAAGGGACCCTCCGTGATGTTTTTGGATTCAAGGTTAATGGTAGTGATGCTACTTTAAGATTTTATTGTTGTATAGTAAAATGGTTTCAAAGTCTTAGGTTAACTTGGTCTAACCACATCACAAAAGGAACCCATTTAGGCTCTGAGGCTAGTCCAATTTGCTCCCTTATCCTCTTGGCTCATTCTTGCATGTCAACATAAGCATGTCAACCCATTTGTATAATAAAATTATTAAATAATGTAAAATACATTAATAATAACACATTAATTCAATGGCCAAATGAGGTTAAAACATGGTCAAAAAACATTACAATAGGTGGATTAAGGTAAATTAGGGTAAAACAAAGGCCAAATGATGTAGGATAGGGTTAAATGAAGGCAAAATGATGGTCAAAACCATAATGAATGATGTCAAATAAGGTTAAATAAGGCTATGCTGATGTCAAATGGTATTAATTAATGTCAAATCAAGTTAACGAACGTTTGAGCAATGCTAAGTTATGGAAGAATGTAGTTAAACAAAATCACATTTTACCAGTTTTAGGCCTTGGTAGGCCATGTTGCCAGTTAAAGGCCTTGGTAGCCCATAGTTACATGGTGTTAAATGATGGTTAAGAATGGTCAAACCCCATTACCTAACACCAATAAAAGGCTAAATGAAGGTCAATAGAGGCCACAATAGAGAAAACAAGGTAAATATGATAAACTAAAGTCATGTAGAAATTGAATGAGGTGAATTGATGGTAATAAAGGTCAACAACACATGACAAGATCAAAAAAAGTCAAAACACCATGAAATAACGTCAAATCAATCAAAGTGGAATACATGTGGTAAAACATGATCAATATTAGTAAAAAAGGTTAGATTTTGCCAATTTTAGGCCTTAGCGAGCCATGGTAGGAGGCTACAAGGTTTCTAGGGGAGTTTGGGCATGTGATGAGGTTATTCTGGGGCTGTTTCAGGGAAAAATTAACACTTTTTTAGTGATTACCTTGGGTCCTATTGGTGACTACATTGGCCTAGCATAGTCATGTAATCCTCTATGTAGTTAGCACTAATGAAAAGTTTCCTAGGTTCAATATGACCACTTTTGAACTCCTAATGGTCCAAACAGCTAGTGCGGGGGGTTGGTATTGAAGATTGGTACATTTTGACTTTCCTAGAATTTGATGTTTCAACTAGTGACTATGTTGGAATAGCATAGTTAAGGTAGGCCCTAGCATAGACACATGGAATAAGTGAATGACTGGGGCTTTAGGGTTCAAACTAGGGCTCTACTAGTTAGGATAGTGTAGGCTCTTGGAAGGACTGAATTGACTTTTCAAAGAGTGAATTTGGATAAAAAAAGTGATTTTTATGGTATTTCCCATTAGACTACATTGGGTTGTTGTAGTCATGCATGGCCTCAATGTAGTTGAATGGAATTTGGTATTTCCATGGATGAAATAGATTGAAATTGTAGTTAGGTGAAATTGAATAGGGTTATGGACTTTCCAAGTTAGGTTTTAGGCGACTTGGAGTGATATGATGCTAGTCAACCTTGTCACAAAACATTTCTACACTACAAATACATTGGACTAGCATAGTCATAGGCTTCCATAGTGTAGTCATGCTAAAAATTTGATTTTAAGTATGATCAATTTACCATGATATTGGACTTTTGGGATCACTCGTGTTGCTAGATGGGGTTTTGACATGAAAATTGTCAGTTCTGGTGGTTGGTTGGGTCTTGGAAAGGCCATATACCTCTTGACTATGCTAGCCTAGCATATGCGTGTAATCCTTAATCTAGTTGAGAGGTTTTTGACAAAAAATGATGAGTTCTAGGTTGATTTCCTAGGTTTTGTGGTCTCAACAGGCTCTAGTAGGGTTCTAGGTCTCTCCAAAAGTTAATTTGAGTTGTTTATGACATATTTTTGGATTTCCCATGTGGACTACATTGGGCTCTACTAATGACTACATTGGTCCATTGTAGGCATGTAGTTCCCAATGTAGTTAACAGGTTTGGAATGAAAAGTGGTGATTTTTATGGTTAAAATAGGCTTTGGTAGAGTCCCAAGATTTTCCAAAAGTCAATATGAATTATTTATAGACTAGTTTTAGGTTTTCCATGTGGACTACAGTAGGCTCTACTAGTGACTATGCTGGCCTAGCGTAGTCATGTAATTCCAAGCATAGTTGATAGGTCTGGGATGAAAAGTGATAAGTTTTGTCTTGATTCCCAGTTTGGTAGGGTTCTAAAGTTTTTGAAAAGTTAGTTTGAATCATTTTTGGTCCATTTTGGACTCTCACATATGGACTACACTAGGCTCCACTGATCACTACATTGGCCTAGTGTAGGTATGTAATGACCAGTGTAGTTGGGATTGGAAAATATGGTTTGAAAAGATTTTAGCTTTATTGGTTATTAATCTAGGGTCATTGGGAGTTGTATGAAGGTGTAGAAGTCATGGAATGGTAGTTTGGAGGTTTATTGTTGTTTCCATTCCCAATCCCAATTGTAAACCTTGTGAGTATGCTAGACCAACATAGTCATAGACTCCCTTTAGTGTAGTCATAGGTTTTGGCTAATTTTTGACATCATTTAGTAAATTTCACAAAGTTTGGAAGCTATTGAGAACTCTGGCTAGGGTTTGGGAACATGGCATGGTGGCTTGATGTTGATTACAAGTTTGATTCGTAGAAGTAGGCTTATTCCATTCTTAACTATATTGGGCCAATGTAGTCATGCTCCTGGCTAGCATAGTCATCCCCAAGAACTAGTTTGTAACAAGATTTTTAGCTATTTCGATGCTTGGTGACTACTAATTCTAACTCCTAGTTGCTAATTTTGGTCACAGGGCTTCATGGGTTGATGAACAATGTATATGGATTGTCATAAAGTGGTAAAAGGCATCACATTCCATTTGACTATGTTGGGCTAGCATAGTTAGGCTTTAGGCTAGTGTAGCCACATGGGATAACCAATTTTCACATGAATTTTGTGGTTTTTTACAACTCAATTTGCATAGATGTTGAAACTTGGTTTTCTACCTTGAGCCTAAGGTTTTATGGGATAAATGTGGGAGTGTAGACTAGGTTTTGGAAGTGAATGGGATTTGGAATCTATCCCAAGGCTTTTAAGATTCAACATGGAAACAAAAATCTTAGTCCTAATTTGTCATTTTCATATTTTTGGTTGTAAACTCTCATTTTCATTTTTTGGTTGTAAACTATTATTTTCATTTTTTTAGTTGTAAATTATCATTTTCATTTTTTCACTTGTAAACTGTCATTTTCATGTTTTTGATTGTAAACTATCATTTTCATTCAAGTGTGAATTGTTCCATATGGTTGCATTTTTTTGGCTGATGTTGTTGGCTACTTAGTTTATTCTTTTTGGTTACATATTTATGTTTTATATTTATTATTATAGATCATTGATGTTCCATATGATGCTTGCTAGTTTAAGGCTATGGTAGGTGATGAGTGGCAAGGTACCCGTATGCCCAACCATACAAATCACTAAGGCATTCATGCGTGATATGGTCAAATTCCATGGATTCCTAGTGTTTATGTACACAGGATTCAATCTAGGAGGTGAATCTAATCATGGAATGATCGTTGTCTTCCCAAATACACTTGTGAGGCTTAGTTGTATGGTTAACTATAATTAAGGCACATGATTTTTATTATTTTATATATTTTGTTTGCCTAAGGTTGGTAATAGATTGAGAGTAAATTGATTAACTAATTCAACTAATTTAATTGCTAATTAATAGGTAACTATCCTAACATAAGCATTCGATCCCGCTTTCTATACACATCTTGAACATGTACAACACTGCTGGGCAACACAGTGTTAAGTGCTACTAGATTTACTAAGCATTTATATGTATGCTCAAAGTGGTCGTACTTATGTGTGCTAGTATATTTATCTTAATTAATTCCTTAAGGTATTAATCATTCTATCTTAATTAATTACTCAATTAATGAAAATAATATATACATAAATAAATCATTAAGCTAGTCCAAGTGATGCAAGGTTTATGAAAAACCTTGCCTTTATTACTGCACATACTATGGTGCTCATGTACAATAATGCTCGAATAAAGATCCCTACACTCCTTAACTCCTACTATAGGCACTTAGAAAATTATTCTATCTCTTACAAAAACAAACTGTAAGAGTTCCACTAGGAACTAAAAATCCTCCTTCCATCAACAAGGCTAGGGTGTTGTATGTATAGACCTACTAGAATGCCACGTTGATGGGTACACATCAACATGGAAAACCCTACGTTGATGGAATCTTATCAATGAGGTTACGTTGATGGCATCTTGTCGATTAGGTCGATCGAAGGCACTTCATCATACCCCCATGATTGAATGAAAACTCATCTTTGAGTTCTTTACAAAATTGAAAAAGTATGGGATTATTGATTGACACTTGGCATAACAAAACTAACAGAACAAAATAAAACTAAGTGCCTAGGTGTAAAAATGGACATTGATTACAAAATTGTGGTGTTCATGACATAAAATTGAAGATGTGAGGATAGTTAAAAAGATTAGATGATCCTAGGCAATGGAGGTTGCTAAGGTTTCAAAGGATCTTCTTTTGCTTCGAATGCACATAGTGGTTGAGGTAGCTATGGCTATTCTGCTGTAGATGCCACTTCTAGTGAAAGGCAAAAGACATCCAACAATGCCTTCATCTTCTCCTCCTTACTTTGGGGATCATTTCTAGTCCATGCAGTATCACCAATGTGGATTGGAATGGAGATATCCCATGGATAGGGAATTATTGGAAATAACTCTTTTAAATTGACAAAATAGGTAGCGAATTGCTTGCATTCAATATGGAATACTCTAAGTGCATTATACAGCTCATGGTAGTCATTCATCCTCTTGATTATGTTCTTGATAGTTGATCTTTGATTAGTGAACTTTGCCTTGAGAACCTCAAGTTCTGCATTTTCCACTATAAGCTTCTACTTGGTGTCCTTGTGGTGCTTAAACTCTACCTCATACAATAAGTATGAGATGCTCACTTGTTTCTCCAATTTAGATCATGGCCATCTAGTAGTTAGCATAACTAGATTTACATATTGGAGATTGGCAAGCTCCATGAATTCTATCATCTTCTCAATCTACAACTCCTTCATGTGGATCTCCACTTTGTTGTAGGCATTTATCCCATCAACAATAGGTTGCCATATCTCTTTTCCTTTTTGGAGTTGTTAGAAGGTCTCATTTACTTTTTCCTTTCCCAATTGGATGTGTATTTCATTTACTTATTTTTATAGATTTACCTAATCTTTGTAGTGATTTTTGATTCTCAAATTTTGGAGCCTTTGATTTCCACGTGGCTATATTGATTGTAGTCTTTTGGTGAAAAGCATGGACCTCCTCCATGGAGGGGTTTATGTTTTCTGTTGCCAATCTCCTTAGCTTAGTGTTCACTTTGGCTAGCTTTTGCTACTATTAATGGATGAAATATGCCATCTACTATTTTTACGCATCGACATTTCATAGGCACTGTTTACTGAGTGGATGGTGGAGGTGGTGGTTACTACTATTTTTGGATGATTTTTTTAGGGACTTTGTCCTTCATCATCTTCATCTAGTTAGCAGATGGAGCACATTGGACATCATTATTTGTATAGTAGGTTATTCCTCCCCTCTGACATAGTTTTCTAATGAGGCATGAAAAGGGGAGTGCCTTCCTTCCATGTTTGTTCTCCTTGAAGTGCTTTTCTATCTCAAGATAGATTAGTAATGGAAGGTTGACAGGGAATCTACTGCTTAGAGTGGCACATGCACAGGTAGAGAAGGTAGTGATATTTCTTGGCCTCATCATTGGATTAAGATGAAAGGCCACAATCTTATAATAGATTCTCTTTGTTGATGTGATTGCACCATACTCCTTACAGTTGATTCCATAACACTATTGTATTCATTCTTTCTTGATGTTGGGGTATACCTATATTGGAATCTTAGTGAGATTCACTTTAGTTTTTGGTAATTCAAGTGCCTTCAAAATGGATTGCATTGAGTAGGACATTGAAATATCCTTGATCTTGATCGTTGAACTAGCTTGTCTATTATTCTAGAATAAGAATGTCTCTCCCATTTACCACTTTCCACTGGAAGTGATGATGGGCCACATGAGAGAGGTCTTTAGTTGATCTTGTACTTCTTGAGGTGGTTGCTCCAACAAAGAGCCAAAATTCAACTCTTAAAGCATCATTTTCAAAACCTCTGATTGGATTTGCTTGAGGTAGGCTTTTGTCAAAGTCATCTTAATGTTTGCTTATGGAGCTGGTGCCTCATCTCGATGGGATTTCTTTGTTGCTACTACTTGTTCTAGAATTAGATGGATAGATTCCACCTTGGGCTCCTCCATAAGAGGTCCTTTAGTTAGCATGGGTTGTTGCTTATTCTTATTGGGCCTATTTTTTGGGAACTGTTTAGGACGCAACTGCCAACAAGTGTCCTCAAACATGATTTAGGTACTTGCTGGTCTCTGGCAACACCAAGGCCCAAATACCTCCAAATAGACTCAGAAGTTAATGTGAGTATGTGTGTGTGCTGTTGTAAAAAATGAAACAATTAGGTTGTGTGTAAAACTATAAATGAATTATCTTAAAGAGATTTAGCCAACTTTGCAAAGTACTGTGAGTTGTTAAGAATTCTTATTCTATTCAATTTTCTAGTCTATGCGGTCCTTATAATACCTACTTGTAACAAATAAAGTTTTGCAAAAACATTTGAGCACAACTTTACAAATCTACTTCTAATTTTCCCCAGAGAAAGAGATAGTTCCATAAGAAAACTAGAAATAGAGCGAGATTCAATGGAAATAGAAAGAAGAGAAAAAGAAAGCAGATTTGTGTAAAGATCTCAAATGTTTAAACAAGGTAAAATGATACGAGTAAACACTTCACAATAAAGCTATCCTAAATTCAATAACTATGAATTGTTCAAACTTCCAAGGCTCAAATAAGCAACTTCTTCAAGACAATCCTACTATGCTACCCAAAACATTGCTGTGTAAACCACCATGTACCAGACTCTATTTTGGCTAGATAATGGATGTCAACAATTGCATTCAACAGAACCTTCAAAAGACTTGACAATTTTTGATTGAAATACCATGGAGATTCACTTTAAAGATAAAAGAAGCTATTCTGGTCCTATCAAAATACCAAATATTTTTTGAACCCTCTTGACTATTGAATTGTTTAACGACTTGACTACATGTAGAGGCTCTCTTACAACAATCTCAATAGTAGTTCTTATACATTACACAATAATAAAATTCACTACTAAATTGCTCTTAAGGCTTTCAAACACAAGCTCTTCTATGGCAAAATTTTAATAGAAATTTTCTATCATGCAACAAGAACAATAAGAGCAATCTACAAATTCAAAAATTACTTGCCAAGCATGATAATATCTAAAACACTAGCTAAAAAATTTAAACAAAGTAAAAAATAATAAGCATAACTCACAGGACTATGAAAAAGAGGCTGAAATGTTGTCTTTAACAAGTCATCTTACAAGCAATCTTTCACAATGTCTTCTTTACAAATGCTCTTCCCCCCAAGAGTATGTCCCATTTAGTTGCCAAGTGGTCACCATGGAGATAAAAAAGATGTAGTTGACAAGTGTCTAGTTGTCACAAACACCATGGTAGTTAATCATAATTACTTTAATTGAGAAGTGTTCAATCCACATGGGACTTTGAAAAAGTGTCCCATAAATTCCCTTTCTTTTTTAAACAATAAGTAAATATAATTTTTTATCCTAGGAGAAAATTAAAATTTAACATGACCACTTTCACCATAGTGGAATTATGCACCCTTGGAATCTCGATTATGGTCATCAGAAAATAATTGTTCAGAATCTTGGTTAAAACCAATCATTTTAATTTCTGAATAGCTTTGTTTAGACACATTAGCATCATCTGTTTACTAGGTGTTGCTCAATTTTCATGCCCGCCACTGTCCACAATTTTGTTTCAATCATCGTCACAAGTGCAGCAGCTACAGCAGAGAGGCCAAGATTAAAGCCAAAGTCATGGGTCAGCAACACAAGCAGGTTCAAGGCTGGAGGCTCATTCCCTTGACATCCAATAGCAATAACAAGGCGGCTACAAGCCCTAGTTCACCATATCACAATAATGGCCACCATTGTCGCCTAAATAAATCCCATCACTATCTGCCTTGATAAAGCCCTCAAAACCTTAAATGAGCAAGGCGGAGCTAGAAAGATGTTGATCTAGAACAATCTTCCCACAGCTACAACGCCACATGCTTTATAGTCCATGCACAAGAGCCTTTGCTCTGGATCCCTTGCCGACGTATTTTCAGGCCCACCGCGGCTGCGTGTTTCAGCCAGTGTACATGGACAACGCCGTGTTGTTGCCGCCCTCTCCGTCGGTGCTCACCGTCGGATTCCCGATCACGCCCGGCTTCAAGGTTGGGGATTCCATTATCAAGGCTCATGTCTAAGCTGTGCCAGTGCCGCTCCCTGACTGATTTCTCATTTTTTATTTGAAACACAAAGCATCCATTTTTGTGGCCCTACTGTGCTGATTTCAGAGGCTAAATCTATCGAGTCCAATCCTTATGCTGCAGTTGATTGATTTTGTTTGGTTTTGCGTGGAAGAAGATGGTTATTCAAGGAAATTTTTGTGGGTAGATTCACCCAGTTCTTTCATGGATTTTAGCTATGAAGGGTTATTGTATTAATTTACATTTGATTTCTTTAGTTGTAATTTTCCAGATTTCACCTGTTCGGAGATCTTTGAAATTCGCATGGCCAAACACGCATATGGTTCTGCCTCGGGCGTTCGTAGTATTGTGGATAGTTTTTACTCCTCTTTTTTCTTTCTTGCGACTTTTTCCTCCTTACTTCATCCACTTTTTAGCCATGATTGCCTTCACTTGAGCTGCCACTCAATGTTTTACATTACCTGCAAGCATTCAGGTCGCTTTCCAAAGCCGGATCCTGTAGCAAAGAAATGAAGAATTCTACCATTTTCTAGTATGGTATTGTTACTAGAACCACTGCAAATTCATCCCTGCTTCGGTAGTTGCAAATGTTGAGTCACTGGTGTCTTCTAGATACACCGAAGCTCTATTTTTAGTGATAGTTATTTAGTATCAGAAGGTTTGAAAATTTGCTGAGCATCCTGGCAATTTCTACATGAACTATACATGCCCTACACTAGCAGAGCTAAAGGTGTAATGGAAATTATTACAACCATCATTCCCGGCGAGACCTCCATGTGTGCTCTGCGTTCACTGAATTTCTAGGACCATATTCTTGGTAGGATGCCCTTGTCTACCATGATTTAAGATTTCCATCAGCTGCAGTTACGCGCTACATTTTTCTTGGAATTTATTTCTCTACCATGCCCTGGTGCTTTGTCAAATACGAGCTAGAAACCCTCTTGTGTTTTTGCCCTTTTATGCGAAGAATTCACTCTCTATATACTACAGATTATTGAAGGAGATCTTCTTTTTCTTTTGTAGGTTCCAGGAGCAAATGATAATTGTGGTTTAGGGTTCTAATCGTCTGAAATCTTTACCCCAGATTTACCTAGGGCTTCCTCCGTTTTTCTTTCCAAAAACCTTTAATCAATTTTATCATGCCAACTTGTTCCATGAAATGGCCAAAATGTGCCAACACTATTTTTGGCCCCTTCCTATTTGTGGTTGTTTGTCCTGTGGCTGTGATGATCCTCCTTCCTATGTGTGCTTCCCCTTTGGTGCCATCTATGGTGACAACACATCCAAGGATTAGTATATAGAATGTGTAACTTATAATGTTTTGACACCTTGTCTCATCAGTTGGTTACTCTTAGGCTAAGGTTGGACCATGGTAAATTCGTTATTTTATTAGTTTTTAAGTTCAAAGTGTTATTGAAGCTAGTTGGAAGGGTTTAACTTTTGTAATATGATGTTTTCATGTTGGTTTCTTTCTTAAACCTTTGTGGGAGTTAGAAACACTTGGAAAAATTTTGGTTAAAAACTTTAGGTTGTGATCCACACAACTAAGAACTTACCTCTGGTAGCTATAGGGTTAAAGAATGGAGTGATTTGGACAAACGGTTAGGAAGATATGGCTTCTAGAATGTTTTGGGCTTTGAAAACTACAAATACTCCTCTGGCATTTGAAATGAAATGTGAAAAATTTGAAGTGTGGACACACACACACACACACACACAGACACACACACACACACTATATTCACACTACATTGATGAGGTCCCATATATGTAGGGGGGTCTCACAATGGGTATGTGTTTACAAAGGTTGTAAGAAAAGTTTTTCAACTTGAATTTCTCATAATACATAGAATTTTCTAATGAAATTAGGGTCTATGGAGTTCTAGAAAAGTGAAGAACTTGATGGAATCATCTAAGAGTGTCTTTGAAAGTTTGAAAATTGAAAAACTAGGTGGAGAATGTGTTTATTAAAAAAATTACCTTAAGGAGCACACAATTAGATGCATTGGATTGGACGTACGAAGGTTTGAATTGCAGGAATGTCTAAGTATGAGGTACATAACTAACCCAACCAAGAGATATGCAAGTGTGTTCTTTCCATAGTAGGCACATGCCATTTTTGCTCTTGCATAACCTTAACCTAAGGAGTCCATGGGCCCCATAGGTGATTAATGGTTATGAAAGTTAAGGACCAAAACTTGGAAAAATCTACCTAAGAATTCAAGCACGTCAAACCAAGACATCAAATAGGGACATGGACACGAGCAATGAGGTAAGTTGTGGAAAGCATAGATGGATGAGAGAGAAAGTGAAATGGATTTCTTAATTAAGGTCACATGAAGTCCCTCATAAATTTTGTGGTTAAATGTCTTGATAAAATCCATCTTTAGTCTAGACCATAATCAACCATGTTTAGTGACTTTGCATCCCCACTCTAAGACTAGTCCACCTCCTTGAGACACAAGAGTGCTCCCATAGATCAATTGTCATTCCTTATAGAGAATAAAAGAGAATCATGAAGTGAGCAAGGGCCTTAGCTAAAGGGGACCTTTAGGCATGGGTAACATATTTTTCTAGTCCCATAACCAATTCTTGTAGCCCATTATTCTATCTAAGGGGTGTGCTTTGAATTCCCATCATCATTATTTCATTTTTTTTGTTTTGTGCTTTTGTTTTTACTAGATGAGAACCACACCATGCAAACACTTATTTGACTTCCTGTTATTGGTTGACACAAAATGGTAAGAAATCCATGAAAACAGTTATGCACNGAAAAAGAAACCATGTCTTAGTTATCGGTACCAAAATTTAAAAATAGAAACTAGACATTAGCAATAAAAAATAATAAGTACAAACCACCATTTACAACAACTACAACACCACTGTGTCTTGTTGAGAGAAAGCACTTTATTAGTAGAAATTTAGAAAATCATATCCAAAACAAAGGAATT
This sequence comes from Gnetum montanum, assembly GCA_015680685.1. NCBI lineage: Eukaryota > Viridiplantae > Streptophyta > Gnetopsida > Gnetales > Gnetaceae > Gnetum > Gnetum montanum. The sequence goes on along the minus strand of MNCI01008363.1, from coordinate 167,863 downwards.
ACACAAGAAAGTGTAAAATATTCAAGAAAAATCAAATGTACCAACAATGGTGTAGAACAAAAAATGGTGTGAAATAGGAAAAACGTATAAAATAAAAAGGTATAAAACAAAAAATAGAAAAACTAAGGAGCCTTGTAAATGATTAGCATGGATGTTTATATTCCCCATGAATTTTGGAAAATGAGATTTGAAGGATTGGGCGAGGTTGTTCATCTGATGAGGTCTTGCTTCCACTAGCTTGCTTGGGCTCATGAAAAGGTTTAACTTATTGTGTGTTAACTAGCTGATTTTTGTTTAGTTTCTTAGGTTTGTAAATTAACATGGCCCTAGAAGGAAAAGTTTTATGAATGATGTAAGGCCCTTCCCACAACATTTGTATCTTAGTTCATTGAGGTATGTGTGTGGGGTCCTAGTAGAGAACCTTATCTTCAAGTTGAAATTTCACTTTCCTTACTCTAAGGTCATGGTGTTGTTTACTAAATGCTTTGTGCACTTCATTCAAGGACATGGCCACCAATAGGTTTTCATCTATCACATTAAGGTTGATCAATCGTTCTCTTACTATTGAAAGTGTATGCAACTTGGATTGAAGAGGAAGTGTTGGTAGTTTCTTGTAAACTAGCTCATAGGAAGAGTAGCCTATAGGGAGTTTCCATGTTAAGCGGTAGGCCTAAAGGGCATCATTGAGTTTTATACTCCAGTCTCTCCTTTATTTGCTAAAATTTCTTGTTAAGATCTTTGTAATCTCTTTGTTAGTAACCTCTGCTTGACCATTAGCTTGAGGGTGGTAGGATGTTCTTAATTTTGTGTTCAAGCCCCAAGCATAATAGCATTGCATGAGCTTACGAAAAGTGGTGCCTATGAAATGGGTTTCATTGTCAAAAATTAGTGTACATGGCATCCCAAACCTATTTACAATGTGTTATTGAAAAAATTGATCAGAAATGAATGATGTATAACTAACAATGGCTGCTGCTTATACCCATTTAGTATAGTAGTCAACGATGATGATAATGTACATGTTTTCAATCGACATGGGTGTTATGGAATCCATGTAGTTTATGCCCCATATGTCGAAGGGTTCTAATGGTTGGATCCACTTTTGAGGTTCCTCCCTTCACATAGTCATCCCACCATCTCATTGACAACATTTACAAAATTGGACAAATTGGTGGGCAACCTTGAAGATTGTTGGCCAATAG